>QLNU02015360.1:31572902-31610280 GCA_006491805.2 Dysdera silvatica
TATAATCAATAAAAATGAAAGAGGAGTATGTGCTTTAGAAAATGGGAAATATTGAGAAATAAACTTTAATATTGAAAAAATAAAAAATATGTGTTCAATATTTTAAAAAAAGCTACCCAATGATGATAAAATTGACCAGATCTCCTTCCCCCAGGGGTAGAGTGAACGGTTACCTTTCTTTGAAATAACAGTTCCATCTATCAGGAAGTAAAAAGCAATATTTAGGATGAAAATTATGTATTATTCACCTAAAATTTTGACATCATTGGATAGCTGTTTTAAAAGTATTCAACCTGTATTCTTTTATTTTTCGATTTTAAGTGTTCCTCTCGAGATATTCCCATTTTCAAGTGTTCATACTCTTCCATTTTTATTCATTATGGTGCCATGTTTGAGAGTCAAAATCAAAAATCGTAGGTCAAAGTTATGTATTTTTTTCTATAGAATTCAAATCTGCAATAAGAAATTGCCCGTCTTTAATAATTAATTGTTCATCTTTTATTTAAGTTGTCTATCTCCCCACCAACGAGGGTGGGATAGAAGTGAGGAGTCAAGTTTGGCATCATTGAATAATTTTTTTAAAAATATTGAACACACACTTTATTTTTTGAACCGAAGTGTATTACTTAAGGCATTTTGGAGTTGCCGGATTTTGTAACACCCTGTATGTATTTATATGCAAGAAACTTTTTCCACAAATATTTGGATTATGCTTTCAACATGTGCTACATGGGAAATGGATAGTATCTAGCTTAAAAAATTATAAAATGATCGAACATTTTATTAATTTTCATCAACACAGAATACTCCCAGTACCAACCGCTTTTTAATATAAATTCTGCTAATAGAAAATAGATTACAATGGTTCTTTATTTTGCTAAAAGAAAACCATGCACAGTTGCCACAAATCTGAAATAAAAATTGAACCAAAAAAATGTACTGATTATTAAATTGATATAATATTCTATAAAGAAAGTTATTTTCATTAGCTGATGTTTTGGATCAATTCAAATTAATAATTGAATTATATAATGATGATGTTGAATGATTTCGACTTGATAACTTAATACATTTATTCACATATCTGGAAACCTAAAAGATGACCAGATTCAAAGAACCAGGTTCTTATTTTTTTCCCCAGCAGGTACTAAATTTCAGAACCTTTTTTACTTCAGTTGCCAGTAAGATGCTTAAGGCTTTCATTTGCTATTTATGTGAATTCATTTATTTTTATGCAATTTACTATTCAAAAGATGTGGCATGACATCAAATCTCGTATTTTAAATGAAACAGTAATAAAAGTATACCTTTTCTAATAGTCACATCTGGCACTCTTCGTTTAGCCATTTGACTAACTGGTAGAATTTCTAGTTTAACAGTTTCACCTGAGCTTGACTTTAAAAGTTGCATTGCTTCTGCAGAAGTCAGGGGATCAACTTTTATGCCATCGATTGATAAAATATGGTCACCAACATGCAAAGCACCACACCTAACAATAGATCAGTTTTTTAAACAAATTTTTTTAAGTATTATGCATTTATATGCTTAATTAGTGTGTGTAGGTCAGTTATAATAATTTTTTTTACAATACTCATATGAAAAGTAGATTCTATTAGAAAAAAGTTACATTGTGCATGTTCCCTTCAAGTATTATAGATAGTTTAGTTTTTACCGCTGACTTTAACGATTTCTCACAGTATGCGATTAGTTTTTTCATTCCAGATGAATGGAAGTTAGTCTTGCTGTTGTAACTACATTTTTGTAGCATGTTAGAAGTCTTGTTGTATGTGAAGTGCGGTGTGACCTGTCATGCACCCCTTTAAGCAGATAACATGTTTGGAACTGATAAAGCACACCGATCATACATAAGGGAAATATCATGACATACTGAGCTCTAGTCTTCTATTAAATATTTAAATAACATCTATGTTTGCAATTTTGAAGATGTATAAATTATTTTTTTTAGCTTCTTATGTATATGCAGAAACAGAGTATGCTTTACAAATCTGGAAAGCCTGTAAGTACAGTAAAACCCCTCTTAACGAACACTTCTCAGATACAATCACTGTTTTTTGCATAGTCCAATAAAAATTTGCGGGCCAGAAATTTCCTTTGCAATAATACCTCTCCTTTTATGATTACTCCTGTTTTATGGATGAATTTCTCTGTTCCATGAGTGTCTGCTAATGAGGAGTTTTACTGTATGTATTTTTGTTTCAATTTTTGTTTAATAAGAAAAGGTTTGAGTAATACTGAAAAAAATTAACTTTAGGGAAACATTGTGAAAACTACATTTCTACACCTGCAACTGATCAGAAGTTACAACTTCAAAAAAAGAGAAAAAAGTTGTTTGGAGATTGCTTTTTATTATATTCGACTGACCAGCATATATATATATTAGTCTTTCTTTAACCATTCTATATAGTTCATTTATATTTCAAACTAGAATCATACATACAGAGTACTTCCTAAGTCTGTGTCCACTCAAATAACTTTTAAACAAAAACTCATACAGATATAACATGTATAGTGAAGTGGCCATGCCTGATCAGATGGAACCAATGGTAGACACCTTTGTGGTGAAATCTAGAAGTTATTTCACCTAACTCAGGGACCAAAAAAAAAACAAAACCACAGAAAAATTTTAATTACAATGTTAAGCATCAACTAATTAGCAGGAAATGATGTATGTATGCCGATAGGATACATAAAAAGCTAGACTCATTTGGTGGAATTGGATTCTCGATACTGAAGCATTAGAAATTGCATAGTCAAGCTTCTAATGATGGAATACACACTGTGTGTGTGACATAGGTACAGATGCATAGACATGTGAAAAATACAGGGTTCAATATGTATGTATATACACTTGCGAATACATCAGGAGTGTGTAGAGCACAAGTACATAAATCATACCCATAAACACAATGAGCAAATCAATACAATGTAATTTGGCGAACATGTTCAATATGCCTACCATCAGCCACAATACATATTTGAACATGAGAAAACAATTCTTCTTGTGGGTTAGTTATCAAAAGTGTCACACTTTCACAAGCATCAATGATTTGATGTTGCAATTCTTAAACATTCGTTAACTCTGTCGTATACACCAGATCCTTAACGTATTCCCAAAGGATGAAATCCATGGGGGTTAGATCTGGTGATCTTGGAGGCTACTCTACATGACCAGCATAGTGGATGATCTGTTGCCCAAAAGTTTCGATAGAAAACACTATTGCTGGCTACGCTACTACTGTTGCTGGCTGTTTTGTAAGGGATACCCTCATGCTGATAGCATACAGATCGCACATCCAATAGAAGAAGGTCATTTAACCAAGCAAGTAAAATACCCTGTAATAATTCTATGTACCTTTATGCAGTTAACGTTCCCTCATAAAACACATGTTCAAAAAGTACTCTAATGGCATGCAGCAGTGCTGCAGGAAACCGCAAATTGCCATTAACGATCATTGGAAAATCTGCTAAACTAAGAGCATTTAAAAACGTCAATATGGACATTCTTCATGTTTATTATAGAAACTAAACTAAGGCTTGGATGAATAAAAATCTTTTTAAAGAATAGTTTCACAGACAGTTTACCCTACTGTAACTCATTTTAATGAAAAAAATGAGTTACTAGTTCGAGCTTTGCTCCTGATTGACAACATCCCATCTCACCTAAAGGCGAGTGAACTAGCATGTGGTAAAATCAAGGCAGTTTTCTTTTCTCCTAATGTTACACCATTATTATAGCCAATTTATCAAAGAGTCTTACAAAATATAAAACTTGCCTATAAAAAAGATTTCTCAGGACTTACCTAGAAGAAAATGATAACAGTTCACTTTTCATTCTTCAAAAAATTAAACATTAAGGATGTGGTACATTGGGCTGCTGAATTGTGGGACTGTGTAAATGAAGAGTGCTTGGGAAAACCTTAGAAAAAAAGTATGGCCCCACTCTTAGTTACATTGGAATTCCAGGTCAAGAATATGAGGCAGAAACTCTACTGCAACTTGTTCAACATATTCTTGGACATGAAGAATCTAATCAATCTGATGTCAATGAATGGATGCTAGCAGATAGTGGAACATGAAAATTTAACTAATGGGAATACCGTTATGGCTACCACTCAACGAAGTGATGAGCAAAAGGATGAGGAAGAGAGTAATGATGATGGTGATAAGAAGCAGCTAATGTTCCATTCAGATGAAGTGATGACCCTTGACCATGCCCTACGTTACATAAAGTAACATACTGTACCTACACAAGTTGATGCCATGTTCATGAGGTGGTTGTTGTGAAATACTGCATTAGCCACTAGGTTCTCTTTATTACAACAAAAGAGATTAATTGTGTGACATGTTCATAAAACCAATCATTGTAAGTTCATACCATAGAATGTTGTATTTTTTTATCATATTTCTAAACTGAACAAAATGAATTTTCTTTTTAAAATTAAAGAAATATTTGGATTAACCAGATTAGAGTGGTTCAGATTAATGAGACCACTATATTTATAAAAATTTTATGTAGACTTATTTTGGTATATTAAGGAATTTATTATGATGCAGTAAGTATATAAGGGTCATTAACACTTTCACTGATACATGGTTAGGGCAACAGGCATGCTCTCAGTGCTGAATATTTTGGCAGTAGACTCTCCCAGCCTGAATACCTTTTCATGTCCATGACCACACAACCTCTTAATTGCTTCCACATCACAAATATTTTTCACCTATTTTTATTTCATGTTTTCATTTCTATTCCATAGTAAATAAATTATATCATACACATAACTATAACACATTACATTTTTGTAATATATTTAAAGGAAGGAATAATGTATAATGACAAATCATGGTTTTTGCATATATAAAACTTACACAAATTTCCTATCATATAAACAAAAACTTAATTCACTTTATGGTAATGAAAGACATCAATTCTTCAGTAAACAATACAGTGAAAAAAATAATTCCTTCGGTGAAACAGACATTTATATCTACCAGGGAAAGGGTATATCATGGCACAATATGACCTACTCATTCTTGAGCTACAAATGCTTACAGAACTGTGAGCTGTATGTAAAAGCCTAAATATCAAACATATAATTGGAAGATCGAAGGTTTGGACCCTTTTCATTCCCACGCTATTTTCTTTTAAATTTATATATTTAATACAAATTTAAATCAGAACTGTCTGGGGAGCACTATCTCCCAGATCGTAGTAGTCTAGTTGATATGACATTCAGGTCCATACAGAGATGCCACTAGTTCGACTCCAGCCTAGGTTAATGTATCTTTTTAATACACTGTAGAAACAATAGTGTAGAGGATTAGACTGGTATATTACTGCTCTGTATTTCTGCATATGATTATGACGATAAAAAAAGTGGCAATGTTGTTCAGGATTGTGTGAAGTTTTAATGTGAAACAATTCGTTTATGATAAACAAGACTTTAAAGTAATTAAACGAAAGTTACATCTAATGAAATAATACAAAATTTTGTGTCTTCACAATGTAAACATACATAGAGAATGCACCCAAATGTAGACTACCTTTCTGCAACACTAGCCTGCTTAATACTTTCAATGACAATTGCTGGCTCAGGAACAGAAAGACAGGTCAAATTAACACCAAGTTGAGTTCCTGGAGCTTTATCTATTTCAACAAGTAATGGGCCAGAAGCATTTTTAACAGCATCTGCAAAATTTGTACTTTAAAGAAAAATCCTTAGAGCACATTCAAATAAGTAAGTAATAATAAATGACATCAACATTCTTATATAGTTTAATATTCCACAATAGTACAATAATGTTAATGCTTGGCAAAATGTATTTTTGAACATGCATTTTATCATCGCCACAATTCATGCTAATAAAGAACAGAATTTAAAAAAAAAGAGCAAAGTAATGTATAAAATGCGCCATTGCCTTGCAGACAGGAAACAGGCATTTTATAAGCATATAAATATATATAAAATTATCTATATCACTACGATACTTCACTTTATTATTGATTACATAAATGAAATTAACAATGATAATACCATGCAACACATAAAATAACAAAACAATACATGATTGGTACAGTTGAAATTTAATGAACTTTAAATGTGTTAAAAAACCAAAAGCTGGTTTACTACTGAAGACAGAACCGAAGACGTTCAAATGCCAATATTTATTAAATTTCAACGCCTTTAATCGTACGGCTATTTTATTGTACTTCCAGTTCTGTTTTGATTATCGTTACGTGAATGAAATCAGCTTGAAACCTACTTCGGTGCATTTGAACCTGCAAGCAATAGTTGGAAAAGCGTAAGTTAGAATCATGGCCTTATTTAGATGACTGAAATAAATAAAACCGGTTAATAAACCATATATGCTACCGCTTATGAGTAGTTGAATTAGAGACACCTACTGTGTTGGTAAAATGGGACTGTGGTTGTCCTGGCGAATGAACTAGTGCTAAGCCTTGCATGATGGGGATGTTACTAGACCGCTACTGAGCTTGCACGATAGGGATGTCATCAAACCGTATACTGACCTCGCATGATAGGGATGTTGTCAGACAATATACTAATTGCCTAAGTGATAGTCAAGCACAGAATAGGGAAGAAACAAGATCTCCGTGCATTTGATTGTGTCCAGATCGTTGGGATCAGACGTATGACACACCATCACCAAAGTCGTGCAGGCACCGAGATTTCTATGGGCCACCATGTCAAGAGTGTACTGTGAGTACAAGGATTCAGGTAAAACTGCTACTACCAGGGACAGGCAATTGCCATATAATGTGTCGCTGACAAAGGATGCCATTTACTAAGAGCGGATAGGCAGGCCACAGTACAATGAAACATTCACCAATTTAATGCTGGAGTCAGCATCCAGAACCATCTCATTACTATGGAATACAGAAGCCACCATCCCACTAGGATACCTCTACTCACCGCACATCACAAGGCATAATGATTAACATTAACTTATATGGATGTGGGAACACTGCCATGCATGGAAAAAGGATGCCTAAACTGCTGAGAAAGTATGAGTACATCACCAAGCACATAAAGCGATAGATTTCTCATATCAGCAGGATACAGTTCAGGCTGATAGTGATGGTATCCTCATACGGAGACTGTTTACATGAGGTGAAATGTGTCCCTTGGTATATGTGCCATCGCCCCTAACTAGTGAATGACACGGCAACTTAATGGCAGATTATGTTTACCCATTTATGCACCTACAGCACACTGCACAGGAAACATGCACCTACAGCAAAATAATGCACCAGCCCACCACACACGAATTGTAATCAAGTGGTTGGATAAACATTCCACGGACATGAAGAGGCTTCCTTTGCCCCTGAGGTCACACGATCTCAACACTATTGAACACATCTAGGATTCTGTCGAGAAGGATGTGCGGACCATGGATTTTGTTATGAATGCTCACCATGCATTGTGGGAGGCTGTGCTGTGGTCATGGATGAGTATGGTTCCCGAACGTTTTTAGATTCCTTGTGAAGACTATATCACGTTGCATCACTGCCATCATCAGGACAAAAGGGGATATTGCATGCTACTATGCATAAACCTTTAATTCAACTTCTCATAAGTGTATATGTATATGTTTAATAATTTAAATATACAGAGTACTCATAAAGAAAGTTTCATTACAAACAACCCTTAGCGACTGTAATTTTTAGCGAATCTGAATGAAACACAAGATTTAGACATTTCATTTTCACACAAACACATTTTGTGTTTATCACAGTATGATCAGCAATTTAAAAAAGTTAAAAGTTTACCTTTAGCTCTAAAAACGACTGTTCAAGAGCACTGTCTAACAAAACGAGTGTCAACAACGAAAGAGGAATGAAAGACAACAAACAGCAGTTAGTTGGTTGATTGATTGGTCATATTTTCATAGCACAAAGACAGCAAGGATCAGTCTGTGCCACACAAGCAGGGTTGGGAATACATGAGTATAAAAGGTTTTATATGCTTATTATGTTTAAAAGGATATAAAAGAATATAAAAAGATAAAATGTATAAAAGGTTATAAAAGAGTATAAAACTGTAAATCCTACAATTGTTATCTATAGACTTTTACTGTTTAAAACTTTATAACTAAGCTCTTTTCAAAACTAAAAAATCAAAAAAAAAAATTGTTTTTCTCTAATAGTGCAAAGACTGCTAAGATCATACTGCCACAAACAAGATAATTTTATTAGTGACCAAGAAACCAAAAGGGGGGGGATAAATGCCTCACAGGACTTTTATGGGAAAATCTGAATTCTTATAAGCATGATAGGAAAATCTGCTACAATTATCCTGATTGAAATGTGTGAGCTCAAATGTCCCTGGCAGGTCCTTATAGGTACAGTGTTTAGAATGCGATGCTCTAACCATATGCCTAGGTTGGCCGAAATTATTATATTTGTTTGATAACAGATGTTTTCAATTATTTTTCATTTTAATTCTTGAATTAACAACGATATAGATAGTATAGTTCTAATTATAATTATTTTTAACTTTTTAGGCTGTTTAAAATGATGCATTACAAGGCAGGGATGCCGTTTGGAAATTTGAAGTTGGGGGGGCCTGGGGGGTTGAACGAAAAAAATTCCTCGATATTAATTTTGGATTTCTCCCTGAAAATAAAACTAGACTTGTTTTTGCTCAAAATCGTGCCTCTCTTAGAACCAAAATTATTAAGGTGGAGTGTTTTTAAATGATTACCCAGTATATACACACCCGCATACATATATATATATATGCATGCATACATACATAACACACACAATACAGAGTTTCACCAGGAGATTCCATAACAAACAGTTATTTCGACACTGGCGTAAGGTTTAAAAACACGACGTTTCGGGAGCCAACTGCTCCCTTTGTCAAGTGAAGGCAGAATGAAGAGTTCGTGAAAGTCCTAAGCTTATATACCCGCATGTTGGGAATCCCCATCTGACATCTCTATCTCTAACATCTAAGAAGGGTGATGAACAGCTATCTTCTTCCTCTAACGTAAATTGAATATGAGGGTTCAAGCTGTTCAAATAGAGATGAAAATCAGCAACTGAAGACCTTGGTAGGATAACAAACGTATCATCGACGTATTGCTTCCACACCTTGACACAGTAAGTACACTCATCTAAAGCTCTGTTTTCAAATGTCTCCATGCACAAATTTGCCACAACACTCAAAACAGGCGACCCCAATACCGTACCTTTGTTCTGTCAGTAAAATCTATACTTGAAGCCGAAAACCACAGAATTCAAACAAAACTCTAATGGGCTACATCTCTCTTCCAGATAAAAGCTAGTTCTTTCTTCCAGGCTTCCATCATGCCTCAGTCGCTCCAACGCTGCTGATACCGCCAAATTAGTTGGAATACAGGTGAAAAGTGAAACAACACTAAAAGGCACCATAGCATCATCGGGAGCGATTTTTACGTTTCTGATAGAAGAAATAAACTCCTCAGAGGTAGACACCGACTGTCCAGAGGGTCCAACAAGAGGAGATAGTATACCTGCAAGATATTTAGAAAGTGCATATGTTGGCGAACTACAAAAACTCACAATAGGTCTAAGAGGAATATCGTGTTTATGGACTTTTGGGAGTCCATAGAACAGCGGTATTCTTCCAGACGAACAACGGAGTCGCGAGTAAAGTTTCTCATCCAGTTTCGACTCTTTGTGAAGTTTTAGCAGGCAACCATTCATCTGCCTCTCAATACAACCAGTAGGGTCTTTATCTACAACGGAATAGGTATCGCCATCATTTAAAAGTGACATTACTTTATCATCGTAAACCGACCTATCCATCACAACAGTAGTACGACCCTTATCTGCCGGTAAGACCACAACCTCTTCACTGTCTTTGCGCGCCTTCAGGGCTTTCCGTTCAGGAACAGAAAGATTATCCAGAAGAATACATTCAATACAAGACTATACATTCGAATAGCACTCTTGAAACCTCCATGCGCAACTTCAGCAGACCTATCTTCTGTCATGTTCCATAAGGCCATTTCAATAGCCGAAAGGATTTTTGAAGCGGAATCGATGAGAGCATAGACGCAAAATTCAAATCATGTGACAGTACAGAAGTTTCATAATCACTTAGGTGTCGCTTAGAAAGATTAAGAACCCAACGGGAGTCCATTCGACCACTGTTCCTGCAGTAGTTTCGTTTGTACTCCGTTCTCAATCTCTCAAGCTTTTCCTTTTGAACACCACGAACTCTAGAACAAGTAGTTGCTTCTTCTCTTTCAGCTTCAACCAAAACACGGGAGAAGGTTTCAGAGTCGAGAGCAGTTTCCAGACTAGGTTCAAAAGATACCAACATCAGGCGCGTACGATTAATCATGTTATGACAATGACCAATCCGTGCAGACAAAAAACTGTACTCGTGACTCCATTGTTCATCTGGAAGAATACCATTGTTCTATGGACTCCCAAAAGTTCAGAAACACGACATTCCTCTTAGACCTATTGTGAGTTTTTGTGGATCACCAACATATGCACTTTCTAAATACCTTGCAAGTATACTTTTACCTCTTGTTGAATGCTCTGAATGGTTGGTGTCTACCTCTGGGGAATATATTTGCTCTGTCAGAAATATGGAAATCGCTCCCGATAGTGCCATAGTGTCTTTTGATGTAGTTTCCCTTTCCATCTGTATTCCAACAAATTTGGTCATATCAAAAGCATTGGAGTGACTGAGGCATGATGGAAGCCTGGAAGAAAGAACTAGACATAGTACGGAAGAGATATGTTGCATGTTAGAGTTCTGCTTGAATTCCACGGTTTTCGGCTTCAAGGGTAGATTTTACCGACAGAAGAGGTGTACGGCGATGGGGTCACCTGCTTCGAGTGTGGTGGCAAATTTGTGTATGGAGGCATTTGAAAACAGTGCTTTAAATAGGTGCATTTACTGTGTCATGGTGTGGAAGCGATATGTCGATAATACGTTTGTTATCCTGCAAAGGTCTTTAATTGCTGATTTTTATCTCTATTTGAACAGCTTGAACCCTCATATTCAATTTACGTTATAGGAAGAAGATAGAGGTTCATTACCCTTCTTAGATGTTCGGATAAATAGAGATGTGGATGGGCGACTGTTGACTACGGTGTTTAGGAAACCAACACATACTGATAGGTATCTTGACTTTCGTTCTCATTACCCGGCATCACCCAAAGCATCTGTCATTAGAGCCTTGCACCGACGAGCCTTTACACATTGTTGTAATGATGACCTTCGCAATGTTGAATTACGACGCAACAAAAGCGTGTTGAAAAAGAACGGTTACCCGACTAAATTTATCGCTCGTAACTAATGTGGTGTTAGTGGTGGAAACAGGAATGTAGAGGATGAGACTAGGAAGACATCAGTGGTTTTGCCATATGTGGCGGGTGTCTCAGAAAAGCTGTCTCGAATTCTCAGTTGTGTGAATGTTAAGACCTACTACAAACCTGTCTACACCCTGCGTGATCTATTACTTAAAGTTAAGGATCGCGTCCCTGAGGAGGAAAAATCTGGTGCTATTTACCAAATACCGTGTGGAGACTGTGACAAGGTGTATGTTGGACAGACGGGAAGATCGATACGTCTACGAGGGAAGGAGCATATGCGTGCGGTAGCTAGGGGAGACGATTCAAACCAGTTGGCTGAACATGTCTTCAGGGAGGGTCACGAACCAGATTGGCATTCGATGAAAACATTACATCAGAATGTGACGAATCTGGGGAGTAGACTTTTTCTGGAATCATGGGAAACCTACGGTTTGAGGAGTCGTGCAATAAACATCGCAAAACCTCTACCAGAACCTTACAGGATTTTTGCAAAGCCTCGAGTTGGGGTGCTCATCAGATGTCATCGGGTGTGGGGGTTTCCCCAGCTGGAACTGCTCCGCACCAGATGACGTCAGATGGGGATTCCCAACATGCGGGTATATAAGCTTAGGACTTTCACGAACTCTTCATTCTGCCTTCACTTGACAAAGGGAGCAGTTGGCTCCCGAAACGTCGTGTTTTTAAACCTTACGCCAGTGTCGAAATAACTGTTTTTCACACTTTGTTTGAGCCCTGAATACATATAATTGTTAAAGATATATAAACAAATTAATTTTTTAAGTTTAAATTTTTTTAAATAAAATAGTTACAACATGAAAAATATTATAATGTATCCTACCAATAACAGAAACATCATATTCAATCGTAAAAACTGCAACCCCATTAACTTGTTTCAGAACGTTTAATGCTTCTTGTAATGTAGCTCCATTGAAGTTGATACCATCAACAGCTAAAAGTCTATCTCCAGTTTTTATAGAGCCTTCCCTATAAAGAAAATATGACATTCAGCATGTACAATATGAATGAGAATAAATTTAAGATATTAAGATTAAAAATTTAAGACAGCTGTGGTTCCTTAAAGTTTCCTTATTTTGATGACATTCAATTTTTAGTAATCTTCAGAACATATTACCGATATTTGTAAAAAAACAACCCAATTATTACACCTTCCTCTTAGTGTTTTATTCTAGATTTGATATAAACCTGAGACATGTGAATGCATATCATTAAATTATTAAGGTTAGTCAACATTCTGCTATTCAAATTATATTTATTTTGCATTCCATGCCCCAGAACTGCATAATAGGGTAAGGTAGAATTACAGTGTAATAAAACTTTTTCAAACTACATTTCATTTACATTATTTGTGTTTTTACATTTCAAAGCTGCTTGACAGTTTGGGATGGAACAGATCTGGGATGGGACTGACCACTTTAGCATGATCCCTGAACTACGATACATTTTAAGCCAAGTCCAGTAAACTCCATGGTTGAGCATTGAACTGGTACATACATAAAAGTAAGCAACATAGTTAGGCTTGTGAATTATGAGAGTAACTAAGGCCAATATTACAAAGTACAGTGAAGTGTGAAAAACACTGAGAAATTATAAATATTAAATGTCTTTCCTGTAATTCAACTATCAATAGTATAATGCATGTAAATTTTTCAATCTCACAATTCAGCCAAAATCTGTACATAGAGCCAAACCGTTCAAATTGACCAGTATGCTAAAATCGTTTGAATGATGTCAATCTTCACAACTATTTCAAAATTAATAATAAAAAGCTTTTATAGGTGAAGTTAACAAAATCTCTTGATGCTCACATAAACAGCAAATATAGAACACATGTGGACCTGAGCATAAAAAAGTTAGGTATTTTTGCACTATAGAATATATAATACACTGGTGGTTGTGGAAAATTCAATGATCAGCAGCACAGCATATATGTGCAAATCCTGTGTGCCAGTAACGTCACCTATAAGCAGCATAATAACAGAGAGCTAAATTTATGTAATGAAACTATTCCTGTGCATGAAAAACTTAATTATGCTTTATTGGGGAATAAAGCAGCCATAAAAGCATATTTCCAAGTTTGATCAAGGGAGAATGGTGGCTTATCGAGACTGCAGATTCTTCTTCTGAGAAATTGGTGCTCATGTTGGACAAAATCCAGCCATGATGATATAAATAAGGAAATATATGGTGAATTAGTACATGAAACACATTTTGGTATAGAAATATGTAAAAAAAAAGGAGAGCGAGAGCCCATGTATTGGCTAGGAATGAGCATAAATATAGAAAACCTTGTCTCGAAATGTGAAAAATTTAAACAAGCAAATACGAAAGAACCACTAAAGCATTACACAGTCCCAGAGAGAGCTTTCAAAAAAGTGGAAACTGACATTATGGACCTTGGTAAGAGTAATTACATAGCATTAATAGACTATTACTGAAGATAGTTATACATTCTCAAACTAAGAAACAAGTCAGCAGTTGAAGTGATTGAGAAACTCAAAGTGTCTTTTCAACGTTTGAAGTCCCAAACACAGTAGTGTCGGACAACATTCCCTTTAAAGAATATATACAAGTGATTTGCTAATGAGTGGGATTTTAATTATGTATTTACAAGCCCTCAACTATCTACAGAGTAATGGTATGGTAGAGAGGGGGGGGCTGGGGATAGCCAAAGGCATATTTCGAAACTACGATGAGGACAACAAAGACCAGTATATAAGGCTAATGGAGCACAGGAACACAACAATATCGAGACTAAAGTAATCTCTAACTGAAATGACATTTAATAGGAGGCTAAAAGGGAAGTTATAAATAACCAACAAACTACTAAACCCAGAACTTTTCCATAATGTGCAAAAGCAATTGGTTCAAAAAGAAAAACAGAAATCCTATTATGACTCAACTACTCATCCACATCCTGAACTCAAGCCAGGAGATAGTGTAAGCATAAGAAACTTCCTCAAAGTTTCTGAGAAATGACCAATTTGACAAAACATCGATGGCATATCAATCAATAATGTTACCTGGGTTGAGTTTTAGGGGGGTATGTCAAAAAATTTGGGGTGTTGAGAGGATTGTAGGGGTTGTAGCCAACTTCCTTCTCCTACCAACATTCTGTGCCATGCCTGGCCCCTGTAGTTGCGATCCTGAGTTTACAAAAAAAATAAATAAATAAATCACAGATCAACGAAACATAATGATTAAAATATATTTGTGTTTTCTTCACATAATATTGAGCAAACTTGCAGTGAAACTAAAAAAAAAAAAAAAAGGCACTCATAGGTAAAAAAAAAACTTCATAGCATTTTGCTTCCTAGAATGGAAAATTACTGTAACAATGGTTCTTAAACTTTCCTAGACAATGGACCCACTTTAGAGATCGCTTACTCTAGCAGACCCCCAAGAATTAACTCAAAGTTTAAAGCCCGGAATTTGCATCATATGTATTTATTTCTAGTGTTTCATCACTAATTTTCACTATTTAAGGAAAGAATTTTTCGTCCCCTCATAATTTATTCTTAGCATTAAAGAACAAATGCTCTTTTCTTAGTGTTTTTCCTAATCTTTGTGGAACACTGAGAGTATCTCGCGGACTCCCTGATAGTCCTGCGGACCCCCAGGGGTCCACGGACCATAGTTTAAGAACTACTTAGGTATATATTTTTTTAAATTAATCCACTTGTCTTTTTTTTTTAGACAAATCAATGGCATTTTCATTGAAATTAGGTATGCAACTCAACCTGTTTTTTTCCAGTTGAGAAAGTAGCTGGAGTGCCATTTTAACTATTAACGCTAGTTTGTACACACAGTAATAAAACTAACCATAATAATAAAAAAAATTAAACTAACCGAATGTACCAAGTAGCAAACAAAGTGAGAGCCCGGGCAAATAAGAAACTCTATAAAGGCAACTGCATTCTACTTCCCGCACAACAAAGATAGCACGAACGATAGACTAAGCTGCGAATATCCCAGACCCTCCAATGCCTTCAGTACTAAACTGTTTTTCAAGGTCAGTTTTTCCAACTGCACGTGCGATAGATCTAAAACTCTGCTGCCTGCATCCTGATTAATAATATCACGAACCAAATAAAGTAATAATCGACATACATAACTTTCGTATTTTATACTGTTACAATTTTATATTATGTGCTTGATACTTTATTTTACTTAATTTGTTATATCCTTTTTTTTTTTAAATTTTCCTTCGCAGGTTCACATGTGCCAATAGATGAGCTGCCAGTGCCTACAGGACTCTGTGCAAAGCACAGATTGTGCAACTAATCACGTTATGGGCAAACAATGCTATTCAAAGTTGAGCATCTATTAAGTGGCAATCAAATTGTGATCTCCAGTTAAGTGAAAATTTGTGCATTTATGTGAGTGCAGCATCATTCTCCTTCCTGGTGGCAAAATTTTTATATTTTCTTTAAAAATTAAAATTCATAGTTACAAAAGTGCGTACACCAAATTAGATTGAGTTTGGCCTAATAGATTTCTGGTTATTGGACTCTAAAAGACCTAATTACGACTACCCTGCACATTAACCCATCCAAATAAAATAAATCCATTAGATGCAATAATCTCGATATTAATTTCAAATAGCATCTTTTTAATAGTATTTAGTCAGATAATACAAAATTTACCTGTTTGCTGGTCCACCAAATCGAACATGTGTAATTGTAAGGGGCCTAGATTTCAGCTTGTCATTGCAAAAGCCACCCCTTAAAGTGAAACCAAAACTATCGTTTTCTTTTTCCAGCTGCAACTGAATAATTTTGGAGCAAATTCTTGGTGATCCTTCAAAACCTATGAAATACAAATATTTACAACAAAAGCTTTTGTTAATGACACAGTAAACTTCTTCAAGATGACCACCTCAGGTTCTAAGAAAACATGGTTACTCAAAGAGGCGGTCTCTTAATACAGGCATATGGTGAGGGTGGGATAAACATGAGATGATATACAAATACAGAAACCAATTGAAAATGCAAACACAAATGGCAAAATTTTTATAACGATAGCATGTAAAACAAAGAAAAAGATTTGGTATTTTAGAACCTTAGTCAAAAGCTACAAAATTTAAAACATTTTAAAAGGGAGTGAATAATTGTTCGTATTTTGATGTTATTCCCCTTTTCTTTGACAATTTTAAATTTTACAAAATAAATGAACCGAAAAGCAATGCTTCTTTTCCTTGCAGAAGTTTCAACTGCTCTTCATTAGAACTTGAGTGAGTTTGAAAAAACACTCTAAAAATGAAATTAGATTTTAAATTAAAGTAATATTTTTCTACAAACTTGAAGGGGAAGATCATCACTAAATCGTTAACCCCATTCAAGGTCAGAAAATAAACAGAAAGTGAAACTGCCTTCTTCTCAGTACCTGAAGTGTGGTCGCTTCTACATTGAAAATGGCTTGTGATGACCTATAAATAGCACTATGATTTAGCACTGAGTCTATAGGACTAAAAAAAAAAATCCATTTTGATAAAAAAACCACAGTTAAGCAAAGTAGCCATACATACTTAATGAAAGTAATTATTCAGTGAGATTTTATTATACTTCAATCTTATGAAAAGCACAATTTTCCCCAAGTTTACAAATATTACTTTAGAATAACTTCATACCTTACATATCATAAAAATAGTTATTGAAGTTAACTAGTGATTTATAATTTTACATCTCAAACCTGTTCGATGAGTTATCTAACATGGACTAAATAGCTTAATATGACTACAGAATCATGATAAATTTACGCACACCCAATCTTATAACAGAATGAACCCAGTCCCGTAAATTCAAAGATAACAGATGCCACTGGACCATTGTAGGACCCTAGTTATTAAACTGCTGACCACTAAAATTGCCATACCATGAAGGCGGCATACAATAAACACAAAATTTGCATGAAAGGTATAAAATGAAGGGATGTGAAAATGGGGTTAGCATTTCAACAAATGCTTGCAAAGCAGGTAGGAGTAGCGTTACTGGCGGTCTGTTTAAAAGGAAAGATCAAAGCAGGTTTCTCACACGGAAATAGCATTCGCATGTTGGTTGCTTGTGTAAATGTCTTGTTATGTCTCATGTAAGGAGGAGAAATGCCTATCAACATGCGTTAGATTTTGATTGTGGTAGAATCATAGTCTACCGGAACTGTGGTTTAGTGTTCCATGCTATTGCTGCTCGCATTGGTCAAGATCCCATGAGTGTCTCAAGAATATGGAATTGATGAGCCATACAGAATGCCATGTGGGATCTCTGTAGCTACCAGTCACTAACACTCGAGAAAATAGACATGTTATCTGCATGCCTTTGCAAGATCATACAGCCACATCACATACCCTAAGTCAGGAATTTTGGTTGCTTTCAAGACAAGTGTCTGCATGGACAGTGCAACATCTACAGCACCACTGACTGTCAGCACAGCATTGCTTTCAATCACAAAACAGTCAGCATTGCTGTAGCTTCTCTTAATGCTGAAGCAGAGACAAGTGTGCCTACAATGGTGCGTTCAATGAAGAACATGGATGCAGAAATGACATGTCTTTTCAGATGAATCCCAGTTCTGCATACAACATCATGATGGCCATATCCATGTGTAGAGGCATCAAGGAGAATGAATGTTGCCAGCTTGTACTTACCATACGAGCCCAGCACCTTGAGTGATGGGTATGGGATGCCATTAGGAATACATCCTGATCACTTCTTGTTCACAGAGCCGGTAATTTGAACAGCCACCATTACATTTCTGATGTGTCAATGGCTGTGGTTGTGCTCCATCTTCGAGGGCTCCATCACACTACCTTTCAACAGGACGATGCATGACCGCATGTTGCCCATGCTGTTTTGACCTTCTTCGATACAGAAGGTGTTCAAATGTTGCCCTGGAAAGCATATTTTCCAGGTCCATTACAAACTGAGACTGTCTGGCAATTGTTGCCAAGAAATTGGCATGCCACCACTCGCCAACAAGCGAGTACAATAGATGAACTCTGGCATAGAGTCGAAGAGGAATGGACTGCTGTACCATACATGCCATCTAAACTTTTTTTTTTGAGACCCAATGCCCAGCCGGATTAAAGCTGTTATTGCTGCCAGAAGCTGATTCTTTGGGTATTGATTTCTGCATACTCTGTACCTCAAAATTACTTATAACTTCAATAATATCTACCTCCCATTATACTGTATGTGGGCAATATTCTACTATTTGCTTTCCTTCATGATGTAGCAATTTTAACGGTCAGCAGTGTAGTTTAAATTTAATGTGATGATGTGTGTTAAAACAAATGTATTGACAAGTATTAGAAGTAAAATAATTATATGTTAAAAAAATACACAAAAATATTACTTGAAGTTGGCATCTCATATTCCACTTCCAAAGTTACTTTATCTCCAGCATTTTTAAGGAGTGTAATGATTTCATCCTGCTTCAATTTAGAAGTCAAAATTCCATTAACAGAAACTATATGATCACCAACAGATAAACAATCACTCCTATTAAACAAAGACAGTACACTGCAAAATATGTTGAAATTATAAAATTCAAATACAAAGCAAAAGAAAGCCAAAAAATTTATTCATACAACTGTGATAATGTGGATTTAATTATTAATATTAAACATCTTCAGTTTCAACAAGGACATAAAACTGGTAAAATAACATGAGAAATGGCTTAATTTACATGAAAAATAAAAAACAATTTATTATATATGAAGAATGTTACAATACAGATATTTTTACCAAACTGCTTTAAAAGTTTCTGACCAACCCGGTTTTTATTCTCTAGGCATGATTTAAATAATTCAAAATGTAAACAATAAAATTTTATAATGAACAAGGTTTGCAATAAAAATTTAAAAAAGTTTTGACAATATACATAAGAACTTACATTCATAATTTACCTACCTATGTGCAATTCTACCAGGTCTTAGATTAGAAATTCGAGGTTTCGTTCCTTTGTCGATGCCACCTTAAATACAGAACAATAATCAAATAAAAGGCAAATATTCCATGAAGGATTTCATGAAAAACTTTTTATCTTGTTTTATAATAGGATAATGTTCAGCTAAATGTAGCTAATCCCATCTAAAAAATTATTTTCAATATACAACAAATAAAAATGTAACATCATATATACATAATATTTATTTACTAGGAAGCTGCAAGATGTGTGAATCACCAAATTCGTCATATGCGGTACCATTCAAAATGTCTTGTTGTAGGAGTAAAAACAAAAAAAAAACTGCATGTCACAGTGTAACTGTTCACAAGATATGGAAAAATTTCAATGAATACAAAAAAAGTAAAAAAAAAAAAGCATTAAGCTAATACATCTAGCTAATAAAGAGAGGTAAATGCAGAGTAAGAATGCAGTGGGTAATGTTGTAGTAAGAGGAACTAACTCGTTGCTTCATTTTATGGGCAGTTCCTTTCGTGTTCAAATATGACAAATTCCAACAGTAACCATGGCTTGTATTCCTGGCATATCGGTTCAGAAGGAATGACTACCTCTTGTGATGCCAAATCAGGCCCAGTTCTAAAGATCTTGTCAGTGAGTTTTCAGGCTGTACTATGACTGTAAATAAATATACAATTGCTAAACTTCCTTGTGATCACAAACTGTCCCATTTTGAAAACCCACCAGTTGGTTGATGAATCTAGGACACCAGATTAGTTAGCAACAATTTAAGATAACGTTTAGATAAAAAATGAATTCTTTGATGCTAGACATCAAAATAATCACAACAGTAAAAAGTTTGTCTATGTTTTATGGCATAAGGATAGAACAGGCCATGCTGTGCTGAAAACTACAGTTTTCAGAGAAATCTGATCCTCTTCAGGCCAAGGAAACCAACTCCTAGACTACAATGAGCATTCAGTTAGTAAACGTTTTTTTTTTTACACACCATTGGGAGTTGAACCTGGGTTAACAGCATGCTAGATGAATGTGTTATTACTGTACCAGCTCAGGGCCCCTAAAGAAGATGATTTAGTGGAAGATCCTGATTACAAGCCCCCTATAAAAAACAAAGTTAGGGAGGTTTCCCCAAAAATGATGAAAAAAAGCAGTTGAGGCATATGGTAAGACCAAGATAACCAAGTTGCAAGCAACTAAGCAGTAGTCAAGTAAAGTGACTAGCCATGAAGTAATAACATGATGGTCAGTGTATTTAGTGAAGGGCAGTACCATATTCCAAAAGCAATAATTTGATGGAAATGTAAAAATTATGACCACATGTAACATCAGAACTGAAGGTTTCACAGTTCATAAAAGAGACCTCAAAATATGGGCAATAGACAAGGCCGTTAATGCAGGTTTGTAAAATTTTAAGGCATACGGCAAGTACACAGCCTAGTTCAAACACTACTACAGAATTAGAAGCCACATAGTAACCCATGCCATAACTAGGAAGGATGTGTTCAAGGTATTTCACCAACCTGTTATTGACAATTCTTACCATTTCACCACGATTTGAAGAAAAGAAAAACAATATGGCCTTCGTTCTATCCTAAATGTAGGTCAGAGGGTTGTAAGTATGAATGCATATTAAAAAGACCCTAGACATCCAAAGGATGAAGAATATGGCTGCTACAGTCAACATCAAGCAAAAGACAACACATTTTTACACCATCCAGTTGATCATAAGCACTGCTGGGAAGTTGACTGGGCTGGTGTTCATTATCACCCAGGAACTCAATGGCAAATTCAGAACGCAAGTAACAAAATGGCCCAAGTAAGGGAATTTAGTAAAAAGTGTTGACTAGAAAGTACTTTGAAATATTGAAGGAGTCCATCACTGAGGAACAAGGTTTCTAATTTTGGATTAATATGGATGGTCACATGGACCTAAAAGTCATCAAAAATTGGGAGAAAATGTAAACGCTATGTTCTTTTTCTCCAGCATTATGAATTACCTCCAGCCACTAAATGCAAAGACTTTTCATGACTACAAGCATCAACGTAGGAATTTTCAAATTGTTGGGAGGAGGTCATTGTATTATACACATTTATATATTACAATACAAGTAAAATGCAATTTATCTCAAATCATTGGGGCCTCAGGCCACACATAACACTGTACCTATGACTGCGAGTACACAGTCTAAGGGCATGCTCAGGAATTCCTCCACTCTCTGGACCATATACAGTGAAGAGGACCTAACAACAAAGGAAAGAATCTAAAAAATGCATCACCTGGTTCATAACCAAATGTCTAAACCTGCATTTGATGCCATGTGCTAGTATGCCTTCCACAAGACAGTGATTGAAACAGATATTTCTGCTTTAAGGTCTGTGAAGTGTGTTTCACAATAAAAACGAAGTTTTGCAGAAAATGCATCAACAGGCCGTTTTTGAAGTGTGCCTGGTACCAAGAACTCTTGCGTTTTATACATTCCTATATTGAATGGTACTACCACCAAGAAATAGTAGAAATGATCAGCATCAATTATTTAATATGCATATATATATATATGTATCTTCTTTTACTCATTTGTATTTGCCAAAATTCATGCATATCTTGTAAATGGTTGCACTACAGTGAGTAATTGAATCAGCTTTTTTTTTTTTACTTCCACACAAGATCTTTTGAATGGTATCACTTTTGTCAAAATCAGTGACTCGCGTCTCTTGCAGTTCCCTAGTCAGAAGTGTACTTATATATTAAAAAGACATGTTACGTAGCATAGCAATTTAAAACTCATAGGAAGGGAGCTCAAGTGACTTAACAGAAAATGTGATGTAGTCTTAGAGAAAATGTATTTTAAAATCCAATGGGGGATTTTGAGCCCCCTTTCCTATGCCACTGGTTAAGAATATTAATTTACTTTTAGATTCAATTACATAAAATAATAAGTATGTTATAGCAGAAAACAGGATAATGTTACAAGTAGTAACTTAAGAAACTTTATTCATATTTTATATGATTTTTTTGTAATTCAAAGTTATAATAGCTAAAGTTTTGTCAGTGTGCATCAATAATAGGACATCACTATTACAGTATTAATGATGAAATAGCACTAAGGTATAAAGTTGGATAACTAACCATGAGTGATTGTAAGTATCACTGTTCTGTTAGTTCTATGGACGGTAACAGTGTTACCCTGTAGCAGTTGGTAAAATGTTATGGTAAGCCCTATATATATATATATATAACTATTAATAGAGCTATATATGTATAGAGCAGACATCACAGTGTGCTCATGTCCGCTCTGTAAATATGTTCTGTATAATAAAGAATTGTAACCTAAGTCAGGCATCGTCCAAATTGTAAACAGTATAATAATACCACAGTTCAGAAAGCATTAATAATTAATGAAGTAATAAACATTTTATTATGTGGTTTTAAATATATATACAGTGGCGGCTCATCCATTGGTGCACATGAGCATGTGAACCCCCTAAGGGAAATTAAGAAAAAAAAACAGGATATAACAAGTTAAGTAAAATAAAATCTCAAACACGTAATACGAAACTGTAATAGTATAAAATACGAAATTTATTACGTGTAAGTCAATTATTACTTTATTTGGCTAATGACTTCATTAACCGGGATGCAAAGAGCAGAGTATTAGGCGTTGCATGTGCATTCGGGAAAACTGACCTCAAAAAGCAGTTTAGCACTGAAGTCATTGGAAGGTGTGAGTGTGGGATACTTGCCGCTTACGGCGCTACCGTTCGCACATTTTCAGTGTGCGGGAAATAGAACGCAATTGACTTCATTGAGTTTCTTTTTCGCCCGGGCTCTCACCTTGTTGCTACTTCGCTACATTCGGTTAGTTAAATTTTTTAATTAACTATTATGGTTAGTTTTATTATTGTTTGTACAAACATTATTTTAAAACATATTATGGGCCATGCACCACGGCACCGTGAAATCATTCATCCTTTTGCGAGCAATTTACAAAAAATACACTCCAGTGGCCCTGTGTGCCGACTATTTGGCAATTGTGTTAACCCTGTGAATGGTAATAATATCTCATATATACAAAACAATTTACATCTAATATTATTATACGTTAATAGTTGAGATGGCATTTAGCAAAATAGGTGTCTCGGTGCTGAAACAACTACATTTTTCAACGTTACCACTAGAAATCAAAATAGAAATAAAACTGCTTAGGCAAACACTAGGCTTGAACTTATCCAGGTGATAAAATCAAAAACTATATTAATTATATGAGAAAAATCTATGGATTTATGGATGTGAATTAACTAACAGGCTATTTTGTTTTTACTGTCTCCTGTTTGCAAAACAAAGTGGTGATTTCAGTTGGGTGAAGTACAGTGTGGCTGATTTGTCACATATAACTCCAAAACTAAATTAGCATGAATACTCGCAGTCACATTTAAACTCCACATTAGAATTCTGTTTGCTTGGTATTCTTCAACAGCTTGACAGTGCATTTTTTAAGTTGCATTACAAGTTCGTTCAATCTTATGCCAAGAACACAATATATTTTATTCTGTAGGTTTTGTTGACCTGTGAAAATTTGTTTCCGTGATTTATGCGGGGTAAACCCAGAGCCACAACTAGAAGTGGGCAGGCTGGGCACACAGCCTGGAATGTTGGTCGGGAGACCAGTGAAGGAGTGCCAGAATCTTGGTTTGCCCGGGGAACAAAGGTACTAGCTCTGCCACTGGTGAACCCCCTCCCCATTTGAATAACCCACCAGCTGTCACTGTATATATATATCATTATTAACAACTATTTTCAATCCACTGCAAGATGGCGGTTTCTCTGTTATCACACACATACACATAATGTGGTGAAAGAAATACAGAGGAATCGGCCTTGAGCTCACCATGTTGGCTGGATGTATTGGAAAGCTGGACCTACAGTTTAACAAAGACTCCAAACTTTAGTCACCACAGCCAAAGTCCTATGCTACAACTGGACTTGCTGTGTCACCCCTTTGCAAAGTGACCACTACCAGAGCTGCTTCGAAGCGACGCTCTGTCAAGAGACTTTTTATTGGCAGAAGACACCTGTGGGACATATATATATATATATACTAGGAACATTTGAAACATTTAGATTCCATTAGGATATTTACAAAGCTGAAATGTTTGGCATATAATCACAGCCATCCTTGCACAGTAAGATACAAAATCCTAGAATAATTTGTATATAATCGGTTGTAGTACAGGGATAATATTATGGAAAATGGGTTGATTGTTTTATAGCACAAGGATTGCAAATATTAAGATCTTGTTATACAGTTTTTAAACTGAAAATTGCATCCAAAAACTCTTCCTCTTTGTTTCTCAACCATGAAATGGTGACAAAAGACTAACAAAAATAAAAAGTATAATGTGATATATGGTTCAAAAACTACCAAAATTGTTGTAACTATATCTAAAGTATATAATTAAAAAATTACCGGAAATTATTAGGCCTAATGTAGTGTCTTCTTTCTTAGTTAATTCCACAATTGACACACCTTTCCTGTCTTCTGAATGCATAAAAAAAGAAAAACACATTCAATTACACTGCTGCCCATTAAAATTGATACATCATGAATAAAAGCAAATAGCAGAATCATACTTATTGTGCACATACAGTATAATAGGAAGAAGAAATGATTAAAGTTATAAGTGATTTTGAGATACAAAGCATGCAGAAATCAGTACCTAGAGAAGTTGCCTCTAGCAGCAATGACAGTTCTAATCTGGCTGGGCATCAAGTCAAACAGAGTTTGGGTGGCAAATACGGGCATAGCCGTCTATGTGCCAGAGTTCCTCTATCGTACTGGCTGGCGAGTGGTGATATGCCGGTCTCTCGGCAACAATTGACCAGACATTCACAATTGATGATATGTAAAAAACTTACTCGACAGAACAACAGTCAAACACCCTCTGTGTCGAGGAAGGTCCGGACAGCATGGGCAACATATGGCTATGTATTGTCTTGTTGAAAGGTAGTGTGATGGAGCCCACAAAGATAGGCCACAGCCCTCAACACATCAGAAATGTAGTTGTGGTTATACAAATTACAGGTTATGTGAACAAGACGTGATCGGGATGTGTACCCAATGACGTCCCATATCATCACTCCAGGTGCTGGGCAAGCATGGATAAAAGGAGGGGATCACAGGGGTCATGACCCCCAAAATATATTTTTTCACTGTAAAAAATTCCAATTTTCATGATAATTCATATAAAAATATCGATTTTCATGATTTTTCTAAGACTGTGTCAAATTCTGTCCTTGACACTCCCCAAAATGAAAGTCTGTATCCGCTCCTGGTACTGGAGCCCGTATGATGATGGCAAGCACAAGCTGGCAATATTTGTTCCCCTTGATGTCTCTGCACATGTATATGGTCATCATGATGCTGTATACAGAACCAGGATTCGTCTGAAAAGACGTGATGCCATTCATGCATGAATGTTCATCGGTGAACACACCACTGTAGGCACGTTGGTCTCTGCTGCAGAATTAAGGGAAGTTGCAACAATAGTCGCCATGTTGACAATCTGTGGTACTGCAGATGTCACACTGTCCGTGCTGACACCTGTTTTCTTGAAAACGACCTGACTCAGGGTACGTGATGTGGTTATATGATCCTGCATGGCCGTGCGGATAACATGTCTATTCTCTCGATAGTTAGTGACTGATGACCAATGAGATCCCATACAATGTTCTGCATGGCCTTATTAAACCCATCAATTCCATATTCTCGAGATATCATAGGATCTCAAATTATAATCTATTGTAATCGCCCACTACGGGAAATTTTGCGTTCGTTGAAAAGTTTATGTGGATTATTTGTGAAATTTATTGTATTTGTTAACTGTATTTGTCAACTTGTCTAGTCGTGTTTCTAAGTATTTAAGTACTGTGATTGTGAGCATATATTTTCAAGTCAACATCTTGCCATCCCAGTAATTGTGCTTATGAAATCATCATTATGAGTGAGTAGCAAATTTTATGATTTGAACTTAATAGTGGCTGTACAAAGCCCTGTGCTCCGAGAGCCGTCTTTGTAAATACTTATGAACACTAGAAATCACCATCTTTATAAATTCTTGTAAATATCAGTAATTATCATTATTGTTGAATTATTGTGCATCTTGTGAATATGTGTAATGAAGAGTTAAGAATTTCCATTGTTCTCAGTGAAATCGAAGAACCCGCCCCAGTTTGTAATGACTTACAGAAATACTTTTATCTACACGGGTAACATCACATACGTACAGATTAAATATTGCGAGTGTGATTTCACTATATCTAAAAAATTCTTTGGAGAGCAAAGTCGAAAATTAGTAAAAGACGAAGAAGCATCAAATGCAGCATTATTAAAAAAAGTGCCGAAGCTGACAACCTATTTTTCCCCTGTAACTTGTTCCTCAGCTGTTGTTTCTAAAGTTGTGAGTAATTCAAATGAAATAAATTTATTTACAACACAATATGAAAGCATTGATCCATCAACAGAAATAAGCTTAATACAGTCAGGTGAGACTTCTGAATCCAGTGACATCATCATAGTGGCACCTTCTTCTGACACTACTCCCAACACCAATTTACAAGCATCAAATGACACACTTTTGCAAAACGTATCTGCGGATGGTAGCAGCAGGTTTGAATGTCTTACAGCAGATCCCTCAACTTGGCCGGAATGCCTTAAAAAGGGGGAGAGAGATGAACTTGTTCTAAAAGGACCGCTACCTCTAACTAAAACTGATAATGAGTATCCAAAGAATGACCAAAAGAGGCATTTTTCCAATGACTTTCAGTATCAATGTGCTGTAAACGGCGAAAGGGTAAGGCACCGGTGGTTGATTTATTCCTTCGTTAATGACTCGGTATATTGCTTTTGGTATCGTATTTTTGATCCCAACTCTAAATCACACCTTGGCCAAAAACCAGGAATAAATGATTGGAAGCACATTGCAAACATTCCCATGAAATCACCCGAAAATGTTTTAAAATATATGACGCAGTTGCATGAAGTGGAATTTCGCTTGAAAGGGAATATTTCCATCGAACATGAATTGTTGACTCAAATTCACACCGAAACTGAAAGATGGCAAGAGGTATTAAAACGTCTTGTATCGATAACCTTGTACTTAGCAGAACATAATATTGCTTTTCGAGGTTCATCATTGAAGCTTTTCATAAAGAACAATGGCAACTTTCTAGGCTTAGTACAACTTTTGGGACAAATTGATAGTGTAATAACATACCATTTAGGACAGGTGCAAAGTAGTAGTTCTCTTCACGTTAACCTGCTTAGCAATAGAATTCAAAATGAGCTTATTTGTCTTCTAGGCAATAAGGTAAAACAAGCAATTGTCAAAAAATTAAAAAAAATCCAAGTACTTTTCTGTCATTATTTTTGAATTTTGGGTTTTATAAAAACCAACACAGTAGGTTTACATCGTAAGGAAAAATAAAGGAAGACAGAAGTGACAAAACTTAAAATGCCTCGCCTGGAAAACAGCAAAATTTGAGATACGCCCTTATGTCTGTTAAGCGATGACATACACAGTGAAACCTGTCTAAGGCGGAAACTCACGGGACCGGAAAAAAATTCCATAGTATGCAGGTTTCCGCCTTATGGAGGTTACATGTAAAATATATGCATAGTTAAATTCAGTGGTAAGAGCTGCATATGCTTTTTTTTTTCTTTGTCTTATCTTGCGAACTTTAAGATTATATTTTCCTTTTGATAAAAATATTTATTTTATCACTGCATTTTATTTTTATTAATTTTAATTTTTGCACTATTTTGTGGTTTTAGTAGTTACGATCAATATGGTGCAAAATTTCATGCAAACTATACATGCCAATTTCATACAAAAAGTCTATTATGTAAGCTTAAATTGTAACGATAAAGTACCTCCCTTGTAAAGGTAATGATTCCCTTGTATAAAGATACTCTTCCTTGCGGTGGGTTTATCCATGAATTGATAAAGTCGATATGAGTGACTTTTCGTTCTGGTTAATAATGAACGTTTTTATTTAAGAAGTGGGTGGCATACGTAAGAGGGGTCGATTATGGTTGTAACCCCCATTGCGATGAAATTGTGTATAGTATACATGTAAATACAATGGAGTTGTAGCTCTGTAACCCCTCCCCCCCCCATTGTAAGCCTGTAACCCTCCCCTTATGAACTTTCTGGGTATGCCTATGGTGGGTGGGTGGTGTGCAAAATGGTGGTCGGACAATCATAGGCGTAGGCAGAAAGTTCATAAGGGGGGGTTGTAGGCTTAATGGGAAGGGTTACAGAGCTATATATTCCTAAATAATATATTCATATATTATTTAGGAATATATATATGAATATAATAATATATTCATATATTCCTATGTTAAATATACAAAATTTCATTGCAATGGGGGGTTACAACCCCCAAAACCACCCCCTGGCTACGCCTATGCGGACAAGGGCATTCTATATCTGTAAAATGTCTTTTGTTCGTCATCCCCCACTTTGCTATTTGCATTGTATTACAACCCTCTTTCCTTTTTCTGCTGAGAAAATTTCCTTTCTGCCAGCGATTTTCAGTTTTATGCAGGTTTTTCTCTTTGACAGAACTAAATAAAGCTTTCTATTTCCACATCAGACAGTTCCCATTTTAGCTAATGTTAACTACCATTGACTTTTGAAGGGACCTCAAAAAAAATTCCGTTTTGAGCAAGTTTCCACCTTAAACAGTTTTCACTGTATATATATATACATCAGCATGGAGTTTTCAAAATTATTGGGGAGACCTAAACACATTCTGTACATTTATACATTAAGTATATGTAAAATTGCAATTTATTTCAATTTATTAGGAGGGGGGCTCGGGTCCCACAGACCCATATAACTCTACGCCTTATGTATATCATCATCATAATCAACCATTTTTAATCCACAGCAGGATGGAGGTCTCTCTGTTATCACACATACATGTAGTACGGTGAAAGAAATACAGAGGAAGCGGTCTTAAGCTCAGAATGTTGGCCAAACGGGTTGGCAAACTGGACCTACAGTTTAACGAAGATTCTGAACTTTGGTCACTACGCCCAAAGTCATGCGCTAAAGTGGAACTAGACGTGTCACCTTCCTACAGAGTGATTGTTACTAGGACTGCTTCAAAGTGCAGAGGGCCTTTATTCTGAGCAGTGAACGGCTGTGATTATATATATATATATATGCAAATAAATGAAGGTACATTAATTTGCAATCAATACAGCTTTTGTAAGAATCATGCAATACTTCTGTAATTGGATATGGTGTTAATCATGACACATATATAGACATTAAAAGTCAGATTGATTTCCCAATCCCTATTTTAAATGCATGTTTATAATATATCTCACAGGACATGTTGATGACATATTATTCTTGCCTTGGGCAAGATTCCTATCATTGGCTAAGTGAGATTTAGATTTTATTCAGGGTTCCCATTCACATTAAAGAAAAAAAAATTTCCTGATTTTTCCAGGTTTTTCACTGGCCTTTTCAACAAAATTCCCTGACAAATCACAAAACTTTCAAATAAATTTCAATTGTGGAAAAAATGGCTTTATGTTCGTGGGAGATTTAGCTACTCAAAATAGAAGTTAAGTTTTCCCTGACTTTTCCAGATTTTGACTAAAAAATCTTGTTTGTCAATGACTTTTCCCTAACGTGGTTATTGTTATTTTTGTAATACTCTAATTAATACAAGTATGAAAACTGCAATAACCATTGAGAATACTGCAAATATAGGGATATCAATAAAAAAAAAAAAAGTTTGAAAGACAAGGTTCATGAAAATGAAAATATAAAAACAAAGAAAATGTTCTTAAAGTTGAATATATATGAAATTCATTATGCAAAATGTGCCAAAATTCAACTGCAGAAGCACAAGAGAATAGTTAATAAAGACAGTAAACTCTTACCCAGATTAAAAGGGTCTGTATCGATGGGGCGGGCGGAGGGGGGGGAGATTACATTAAAGAAAATGCATTATGACAAAGTTGCATGATTTCTAACAAAAAGGACACATGAAAACAAACATGACTAATTATAAATTTATATATTTAACTTAATGAAAAAGTCTTCATATTAAACATCATGAATATTGCACATTAGATATAATGGGAATGCATTTTTAGAAGGGATCACTATAAAATGTTCTACAAGTCAAAGAAATGTGCATAAGGTCAAACTAGGACTGTACCAATGGTTAAATGTGACTTCCAATTATAAATATTTTTTTAGGAAACTGAACCAGAGGTCAGAGAGAAAGCAGAAACGTTACATATGCTATCATTAAAGCAGCTGCCTCAAAATGAAGATGATCATGAATGCAAAGATAAATTTTAATTGATATATTTTACCCATTTTTATGTTGGATAAAAAGCAGAATCTAAGAAAGCCAAAGTAATTGCAAATCAAATCTAAAGAAAAGAGTGTGAGAACCAGTAGGGCTAGAACCTGCAACCTTCCAAATTACATCCACGAGCATTCGACATATAATTGAAAGGTGGCATGTTCAAGCCCTAATGGTTCTTACACTAAATTTATACATTTAATATATAGATGATATCCAGTGGTATAACTTGACTTCAAAAATGGATCGTCTGCAATTTCTTACTATCTTCCTCTCAAATAAAAGAGTCACAATTTATATATATATATCATAATGATTATATATATATATGAATTGCAATTTCTTCATTCAAAAGAGTGGGGGGATAATGAACAAATGGAGATGGCCCACTTTTAAAGTCATGCTATGCTACTGATATCCAATAAACTAAGAGAAAATAAATACCACTTATGATACTGGATCGTTTATCTCCAGAATTTGTAAAAATAGATTCATGTGCATGATCCCTTCGATGGATCCCTTCATAACCTAAAATCAAAACGAACAAAATTAGAGCATGTCAAAATTACTAAGGTTTTAATAAATTTAACTTTAAAATTGAACTAAATTTCCTTCTTGCACATGACAAAAAGAATTAAATAGAATATTAAAAATAAATTTTGCTAGTACTTTAGATTTTTCTATCAGTTTCTATTCATTAATAATGAAAGTTATCTTTCGTCACCATAGACTGTTTTCAATTCGACTACAGGATCGTGAATGGCTTTTTTTTTTTTTTTAAGTTTGGTTCTGTCAAAATTAACCCATTCCCCATATAAAGGACAACAGAACGTATATTAAGTGAGGAACACTAAAATAGAGGAACAAGACATTCAGTGGCTAGCAATTTGACAGTCATTAATAATGAAAGTGGCTTTTCATCACTATACATGGTCGTAAGTTCCAATTCTGAGATTGTGAACAACTTTATCTTTTCTAAAAAAACTAATCTGGTCCTGCCAAGAGAAACTATTCCCTAAACAAAAACAAACAATGTGTATTAAATGAGAAAAACTGAAACAAGACGAGTATAATAGCTGGTAGTTTGATTAGAAATGAAAGTGGCCTTTTTTGTTAAAATATAGTAGGGGATTTCAAACTTTTTGACCCATAACTTCCTCCACCTTATATGGCATTTGCGACGGCAGCCCGGAAGAAAGCCAAGCACGCTTGTTACAGGAGGGGGCTGAACGCCATAAGTAAGCCCAAAGAAAGCTACAAGAGGCTTCAAACACATTAATGTTGTTTTCATGTATTTTACTTATATATTTACTAGTAAATATCTAAGTAGACTATTATATTAAAACATTAACGAAAAAATTTCTGTTTAAATTTTGCATTGAAAACTTAAAGAGGTATACTAAAATTTATAATTTCCCTTTCACTTTATTAACCATCCTTAACGACCATAACCCTTATCAAAATTAACCATAGAAATCTATTTTGAATATATTTTTAATATTAAAGAATACATTGTCTTTTAATTTTGTTTTGTATAAAATTGTATAAGTAAAATTCTCAAATTTATTTTGAAAAAAAAAAATATTTTCAAGGGGGAGGGGCAGATTACCTTTCCAGTGGGTAGCTCAGCCCCTAGCCCCATCCTGGCTACGGTCCTGCTTCCAAATATGCAAAATGTGCAAAACACCTGTTATAAATATTTTCATATATGTTATGTAAAACGTCGGTCCATGTCGCAGATGCACAGTTTGGAAACTTCTCTAGCTTAGTGTGCAAACTTAAGCTTTGAATGCTGAGAAAACTTATATTTTTAACGTTGAAAGTTTGAAATTATATATAAAAATCATATTAAGTGATTTTTTTTTTTACTTCTAAACAACATAAATCACTCGTTCAGAAATTAAATAAAATCGAAGAAATTAAGTCTTAGTTAAAGTTTGGAAATGCGTTTTCACATTTTAATTCTCACACATGAATACATGCACAATTAGCATTAGAGCTGGGATCATAACATTCGCCAAGGCCGAACGCTGTACATTCCTATCAAACGTTTAGGACAAACACACACATACAATTGAAATTTAAAAGACAGCAAGCAACTTAAGCTTAGAATTATTATATGGGTCCCCATCCCCTCCTCCCAATATTTTAAAGTAAATAACAATTTTACATACTCCAATTGCAGTAGCAGCAATATATGTAACAGTCCCCCTCTCTCAATGTTTAATATGTTGCTCTGCATAAATGTATAAAATAATACGAAATCGAATGCAAATTCTTTTCCCCCTCCTTCACAACTTCGGAGACCCGAAGTCAAACCAGTTTAAGGAAATTCCCTCTCTTTTCCAGATTCTCGGCGTCCGGAGGAAAATATCGAAAAGAAAGTTCGGAAATTGTGTTCATAGAAAAGCGAAGGTGTAATCTTAGTTCGTAAATCGGAGCGAGAATTAACATTAGTTCCATGAAATATTTTTCGGGACCAACACAGTTGTTCCTAAAAACGTGTAGTTCGTAAATTGGAGGTTCGTAAAAACGCACGTCTACTGCATTTGGGTATTTGAATGACTCTTATTAATAGTAAGTAGAATTATTCCGGGCCAATTAAGAGTATTGATAGTAAATTAATCACTATGCCACACTAAGTATAGCTCTTTATCGTTTAGATATTCAATAAAATAAACCGGATGCTCAACACGGGCAGACTTACTATTTTGCCGCCAATTCCTACTCGTCCTTTCCTCCCTAACAAGTGGTAGGAAGATATAAAAAAAAAATGTACATTTGATGTATACCAAAACCTTCTGTATTGACAATAACTTTGTTGAAAAACAAACTCATAAATTGAAACATAAACATTAAACAATATTAACTTATATTGAAGTATTATCTCTTCTTGGTATATAATAAATCAAATTCAATTTTATTGAAATAAATTTTAATTTTAGCAAAAAATAAAAGCCTATCGAACACTGGTATTTAAATGGAAAGCATGACGTCTAGCTTTCTTCTCGGCAAAACATCTGATTATATCATCGTATGGTATTGATTTTGTTATATCAGACTCAATACACAAAATTTTTTCGAGCTAGTCTATAGCCTATTGGGAAATACGGCACTGGTGCTGAACTCTTAAACTAGGAGAGAGAGGGAGTTGAACTCCGCAATTTCCTAACGTTTCATGCAATTTAATTCCGAAGAAATCTGAACTGTCAACAGAGCATGATAACTAAGAATAAAGTTTCATGTACGACCCACTGTAAACAAATTACCGAAAAAAAAAAAAGAAAAAAAAGAAAAGAGCATGCCAGCTTGGCATCGGAAACGAAATCGGCCGTTTCTAAGAATTTCTAAATGAAACCAATGCGAAAATTGCTCAAGAAGACCCTTTTTGAACACATCTGTCTTTTCTACAACCACCCACCACTTTTGAGATGTCAGTGAGCTGCAGGGCATATCGAAAAGTAAAGTTATTTTTACCAAGCGGGGTGAGAGGGCGGGTTCAGACAGATTAGTATCACCTCTAAGCAAACCTTCAAGAAGCATGAACCTGGTCTACTCTAAGACTCGGATATAGGAAAGGTGAACTACGCGAACAGCTGTAAAACTTGTTGAATTCCGTGTACTTCACTCAATCTCGCCCAAAAATTCCCTCAATGCATTGTTCGTTAAACCACAATTTGTAAAAACGCTTCTCCTATTAATAGAGGGCAACGCACACAAAGGACAAATGATGCTTTTATACATGTAAAATAAAACCCAAATTATATCAATGTCATTGTAGAAAATGCACGATTGTGAACGCTTTACGATATATGTGTAAATATTTCATTAATTTACATCTAAATACATTTTTGAAGGATAGTGAGACGTACACACATAGCCTTATCGCTTCTTCAAGGAGAATATGGTTTTACTTTTATGCCTCAAATTCTTTTGAACCAAGAACGACGGGTTAGTGTGGTTTTTCCGAATCCCACAGCTTGCTTTTCACCCCAGAGCCGATCATACCTTAACTACAGGTTAGTTGGAATTTTTGCGGTAGAAAGCAGGGTGTAATGAATAGCGGCGCTAAGGAAAGTTTTAGGAAATCATACATTTTACAAACAAAATTCTGTTCAAGTTGTAAATAAAAAATATGTGGATTCTACAATTCTATAAAAAAAATTTTTTTTTTAGAGCAATGACCCTAAAATTTTGAATAAATCAACTAAGAATCGTGGGAATTTAAAGGAAATTACAGCTTGGAAATTTTGCTATCATAAACTGCGTTCCGAAAATATAAAAAACCACAATGCTGTTTGACACAATGAAGGCGACAAGGGCGAAAAGGAGGACTTTTGGCTATTTTTTCAATTGTTTTCTTTATTTTATTATCTCACTTCAGAGGTCATTCCTGGTTTAGTTCGGCTTGGGCTCATGCGTTTGTATAACATCATTATTATTCTACAGCTTATATACCCTGAAGCTATATGCTGTAGGTAGTATCGGATCCAGAGGGGTATTTGGTGGGAGAGGGGGTCTTGCAATGCATACATCATAGGCGCACGCAGAAAGTTTATAAGGGGGTTATAGGCTCAATGGGGATTACAGAGTTAGAAATATAGTCCTATGTTGTCACACAAAATTATTGGCAATGGGGGCTATAACCCCTCATCAACACCCCTGTACGCCAATGCCATAAGCATAATAATCTCTGCCCCGATCAGATTAATGGGCTACTGACCGGTTATTAGGGGTTCCCTGATTCCCCCCACCGTGGATCCACTCCCGATTCAGAAGAGCGCTAGGATATTTTTTGTTTTAGGACTACACCACTGGTACAAAGTCAACAAGGGTCATGATGCGCCGAAGACATACAGTACAAGCTACGAACAGAATACTTAACACGCTACGAAACCGGAAAGGCCCACGAGACAGAAATGCAGAGAGTTTGGGTAATATCAGAGAGCAGTCCAAGGGCCAATTTTGCTTATTCTTGTAGGCCCGCGGGCCGCACTACTGTATCAACAATATTAGGACTAAACAAATGCGGCTCAAGGGGTGCGCCACCCTGGATCAGCCTTTGTTAATACTTTTTCCATAAGTCTTTATATTAATTAGTTTCGCGTGCCCTACCAAAAATATTTTCTAGATTCGCCTCTGGGAGTGAATACATATTATATATATTAATATTACAATATAAAATACGTATGGAAGCAAAATACATTTACAATACTTTTAGTTATTAATATGTAAAGCGAAATCAAACCTTTTAGCGAGATTTTTGGCACTGCTTATTTTTAAAAATCCTGTCAATATCAGGTCTTATTTTTGATATTGCAATCCTAAGAGTGTTTCTAAGGTGGACGTCAGTTATTCTGGTCCTAATTTTGATTTTCATCAATTTCATTTAGTAAAATAGCTGTTTGCAGACGCATTGGCGTACGCAGGAGGGGGGGGGGTGCTGATAGGTGTTGTAATTTCCACTGCAATAAAATTTTGTGTATATACATATGGATATATTGAGTTGTAGCTCTGTAACCCCCACAATTGTAAGTCTGTAACCCCACTGTCAACTTTCTATGTTAGCTTATGCGCAGTTGTAAATGCTTCAGAATAGTAACATTTTCAGAGCGTGCAGTCAGATAGTGGGGAAGATGTTCATATCAGCATATTTAAAATAGAATTTGACGAGCCCTAAGATGAATTTTTTTTAAATCACTGTTGCACTGCAAATCGATAAAACTACACCTAGTGCCTACATACGCTAGAAAACTAAAGTAAAACATGATTGATGAGAAACATCGTGTTACTTTAGTTCTATAGTGTTTTAAGATATTTTTTATGAAATATGAAAATGACAACAGAATAAAATATATAGATTTCAGACTCCAAGGGAGCAGGGACGTTATTTTTATGTGAAATAATTTGCATTTTTTCGTGAGCCGGGGGGCCACATAAAACATGTCGGAGGGCCGCGGATTGAAGACCCCTGTCATAGAGCATGTAAACATTTTTGAGAGCAATTTTTTGTAATCAGTAGCTGAATATGCGCTTTTTCTCTGGCTACTCCAACGCGTGGTTACTGATACAGACGTATAAATACTTAATATTTTATCCCCAAGAAGGGTAATAATATCTTACATACGGAGAAAGAGAGCGTAGTTTCCTGTCCTCATTCGTCTAGCGGTCCAAGACACTCCGGGCTAAACGGAGGGACCCTGGTTCGAATCCAGGATGGGGAAAGCGTCTCTTATTCTCCAAAACAAATAAGCTCTAGCTTGAGTTTCATATAAGTGGGTTCCGAATATTATTAAGGATAATAAATTTCCCCATGAAAACTCGTCCCGGTGGCTTTGTGTGTTGACCATTATTTGGCAATTGTGTTATCCTTGAGAAGGATAATATCTGACAGACGTATAAACTTTAAAGTCTAGTCTAACGTCTCGAGTCTGCACAGCGGAATATAGGTTAGATGTATTTTTATGGCGTAAGGACAGTAAAGGTCATTCTGCGTCAAACACGGACGGGATATGAGATCGAAGGCTTAACATGAGCTCTGAATCACAATACGATCACAAATTAACTATTTGTTTGCGTTCGATGGCGCAAGGACAACAAAGGTCATGCTGCGCCGGGACCTACAGTTTTCCAAGGAATCCGAACCTCTTAAGGCCTAGGGAACCAATCCCTGGATTACAGTC
>QLNU02015360.1:31619472-31647090 GCA_006491805.2 Dysdera silvatica
TCCCACGCAAGATCAAGGTCAAGACCTTCATGGAAAAAAAAAAAAGGATGGAAAAGTGCGAAGTGAAATTTCTTGGAATAACCATTACGCATCAGAAACAAACAAACTTTTATAAAGTGAGTTATGATGAATGGGAAACGTTCCGCATTTGTTGTCATTCCTTTTAACTATTTATCTTGTAAATTAATTACGGGAAGAAAGAAAATTTTCAGTTTCACCATCTTATATAGGAAACACTTCAAAATGAATTGAAATTGATCACTTAAACTTTAGAATTTGTTTAATTGATTTAGAGACGTACTTTCGCATGGTGCGCCTTTGTTCTGGCAGGTCCAGTTTTTTTACTAGAATTACAAACAATGAAGAAATGCAGCAGCTTTAGTTCATCATTTACTACAATGTATATTTTACTATCAAAGAAAGTTAATCAAGTACTTTACTTTTTGCAATTATAATTATGCAACCAGTTTGAATTGATTACTGAAAATACTTAGTCTCTAAATACAATTAAATACAATGCGTGTCAATTTCAATAAAATGACATGAATAAATTTTTTTTAGAAATGTAATGGAATTTTATTCAATTTCAATTTCGTTTTCTCTGCTGGATAAAATTATGAAGTGAAATCAAATGGATGAGAAATTTTAGTAGACAGCTCTTTAAAGAACATAGCCACAAGTTGTGAAATGTTCAAAACTCTCCATTCAACTGATTGTACATGATCATAATTTAAATGGTAAATTATGAATTAAATAAGTTTAAAACCCATATTAAAATTGAAATTTATTGAAAATGGGAATATATTTTATCAGACAGAATTTCAAAGCCTGAAAAGTACGCTTCACCAGGTACGATGTAGACGGGGTACAGATTGAATGGGGGTGTCCAGAAAATTTGTCCTAGTTGTACTTTACCTTAATAAATTATAAAATTTGAAAATATTTATAAATGCATTGTAAACTAAAATTAATTTCTTCTTAATTAACTATATATATAGACATAAACGAATGCTTTTCTTTGTTTATTACTTAATATGTGCATCCTACACCTAAAATATACTACGTTTATTTAGGAACAGAAAACAACCATAAATGTTATTGATTAGCTTTTGGCGATATCTAGATGGAAATATATGTAAGAAAGGACTATATATATATATATAAAAGTTTTCCTCGCCCATTCTTGGCGGAAACAGGCTTTGGGACGGGCAGAGCGCCATGTTCCCAAGCCTCTTTTTACATCACTTCTTAATGTGCCATGTCTAGAAACTTCCTGACAATGTGACACGTGTTTAGGATTGTGGCTTTTTGTATTTCAATGTAGGTGTTTGGGTCAATGTTGAGTATCTCCAAATTCGTCGCAAGCGTTTTTGGTACTATCCCTGTTGCTGAGATGACTAACGGGATGATGAGGATCTTTTCCATACCCCATATATCTCGTACTTCATGTCTGAGATCTTGGTACTTGGTGATTTTCGTTGTGTAGGTTGTCTGTATGTTATTGGTGTTGGGTACTGCTATGTCGATTAAGTACGTGGTCTTATTCGATTTATCGACGAGGGTTATGTCAGGACGGTTATGTGGGACTGTCTTGTCTGTTATGATTGCTCTATCCCAGTAAAGCTTGTGTGTTTCGTTCTCATGCACGGTCTCTGGCTCATATTTGTAGTACGGGCATTTTTCTGTCAGAAAGCCAGCATTCGCTGCCAATTTCTGGTGGACTATTTTCGCTACTTGATCGTGTCTATGTTTGTAGTCTGACTGCGCAAGGATCTTGCATCCTGCCATCACGTGTTGGATTGTCTCCGATGCCGCATGACAGTGTCTGCATTTGTCGCTTTCTATGTCTTTTCTCTGGATGAATTTCTGATTGTTCCTTGTTGCGATCACTTGGTCTTGGATGGCTAGCATGAATCCTTCTGTCTCTGGCTGGAGAGTGCCTTTGGCCAGCCAGAATAATAGGAATAATATTAATGGGCTAATGAATTTCTTGTACCAGAAGTTGTGTATGCCGTCAATACCCGGGGCTTTCCAGTTGTGCGTACGTTGGATTACCTGCTGGAGTTCCTCTATCGTGATGCCCGTGTACTCCATCTCCTCTATTCCTCTCGTAGCCTCCATTTCTTGCTGAATCCAGGGGGCGCTTTTGTGCTGTACTTCATTGGACCATAGTGTCTTCCAGAAGGTCTCTATTTCTGCTGGCTTTGGGGCTTCGTACTTGTCTTTGTTCGCTGGGGTCTCTCGAAGCTTCCTGTAGAAGGCCTTCTGGTTTGCTTGGAATTGCATGTTCTGTTGTTTTTTGTTGGTATAGTCTTTGTATCTTCGGAGTCTTCTGGCGTATACACCCAGTTTTTGTTTGAGGGTATCCAGATATTCGCTGATATGTTTATTGGGCTCTTCGTGTCTTGTATGAATCCTATTTCTCTTAAGGGCCATCTTCACTTTCCTCACTAATTTCTTACTCCTATTTCCCTGCATGTACTGGGTTATTCGCCCTATGCTGCTGCGGAGCTCTTCTATTCTTTTTTGCAGTCTCACTTGCCATGGTGGTTGGGCTTTGTTTCCTCTGTTACTTCGGCCTTCGTTCCTTACTTCGTACCCATTGGCGCGTGATGCCGCTACTGCTGCACAGTATATGGCGGTGTGTATTTCCTGTAGGGAGTTGTGGTTCTGTAGGTGTAGTGGTAGAGTATGTTCATTGAGGATCTTGGTTGCTTTGCACAGTTTCCAAGATGCCGGTTGGCGTGGTATTCTTGGCCTTGTTGCGGCATCCGAGCCTTCATATTCCGCCAGGGCACATTGGAAACCTTCTTCCATTTTCTCCACGTCCCTCCTCTCTTCTTCTTCCATGCTCGGTTGGAGCGGTTCTCTTGCGCTAGTTGGTGCTTCAGGGTTGGCCACACTGGTTGACGTGTTTGCTAGATTATTGGAAACGTCATCTGTTAACTTTTATAGTAGGGGCTCTGCTAGGAGGTTTCTGGTTATTATGTTCCTGCGTTGAACGGTTATCCTTTCTATACTGATGTCCAGGTGTGGGTACTGTTGTGCGAATTTGGCGTGAAGTGTGGGTCTGTAATTTGTCATGTCTGTTTCCAGCTTTGTAATCGTATAGTAGGTGCGCATGATGTAGGTGTTCATTTTTCTTTTTTTTTTCATCAAATAAATTGGAATAACAAGGGAATAAAAATAAATGGTGAATATTTAAATCATTTGCGGTTTGCTGATGACATTGTTATTTTTTCAACGAACCCATCAGAACTCCAAGACATGGTACAGGAGCTCTCAACTAGAAGTAAAGAAGTTGGACTCAAGATGAACCTACAAAAAACTAAGATCATGTTCAATAATTTCGTAGAGGAAACAAAAATACAAGTTGACAACATTGAGCTAGAAATTGCTGATTCATATATTTACCTTGGCCAGCTGATTTCAATGGATGGCAACATTATGAAAGAACTCAACAGACGTATTAAACTTGGCTGGAGTGCATTTGGAAGAAACAGTTTTATCCTGAAGGGGAAATTGCCTTTGTGTCTAAAAAGAAAGGTCTTCAACCAGTGTGTATTGCCAGTCCTCTCTTATGGATCAGAGACATGGAGTCTAACAGTTGGAGCAATACGAAAGTTACAGACAACGCAAAGGAGCATGGAGAGGTGCATGCTTGGAATAACTAGGAGAGATCGAAAAAGAAACACTTGGGTGAGAGAGCAAACTAGAGTAGAGGACATCATTGTTAAAGTAAAAGGGCTGAAATGGCGATGGGCTGGGCATATTGCAAGAAGAACTGATCAACGATGGACAACAGAAATTCTGAACTGGATTCCAAGAGACCACCGAAGACCTAGAAAACGTCCTCAAACTAGATGGGTGGATGAAATAAGAAAACAGGTTGGGGTGACGTGGAAGCGAATTGCTCAGGATAGACTTGTGTGGAAAGCATTTGGAGAGACCTTCATCCAGCAGTGGATAGATAATGGTTGAATATGATGATGATGATATATATATACTCTACGATAATAATGATCTTTAAAATAAATTGACTGAAACTGAAGTCAAAACCACCCATGGGGCCTGGAATTTTAATACGTAAATGCAACTTGCTAACTGCGTAGAATTTTAAAATCTACAGCCAATGAACATTTAAAGAAACCCTAGTCTTCTTATCCTCACTGCTCATATACTGTTTTATTAATATACACTAGTGTTCATGTTAAAAAATATAAAGGCGGAGGTTAGCAACTCCAGTTATATATATATATATTTTTTTTTTTATTAATAATAATTTATTTCTCCACGACTTCAAAACACGACACCTGCGGAGGGAGACAGCAGAAAAAGGCCAAGAGAAGGCCTGACAAGCCCGCTGCCATCCAATCCGACAACCGCCGCTGGTGAACGCATCAAATTACAAGTCAAGTCGCAGTAGTAGTTAATAGAACAGTTTATATGCAAATTCAATCACATATGGTAACCAAAACATTGTATCATATTATGTACAGCACAAATAAATAACTTGATTCAAAATTATGAAAAAACCTGGCCATCGGGTAACCACAACTTAAGCCCTTTCTTAAAAATGGGCTTACACGATAGTGACTTAAATTCTGAGGGAAAACGGTTCCATAATTTCGGGCCAGTTGAGTTTATGTTATAATTGAGATGTATACGCGAGCGACACGGTAAGAACACGGTCGAGTCTCTATTTAACGAAGTGCCATCGTTCCTCTGAAAAACTTCGTTATAAGGAAAATTCGTTAAATAGAAATTAACATAAATTGTAAAACTTAATTTCGATAAAATGAAAAAGGTTAAATTTGGACAGTAAAAACTAATTTTAGTAGACTCTTCTTTTCTTCCAACGAATTTAAATATTTTTTGTATACAAGTACGTAAATATTAATAACAAAAAGAAAAGGCCGAGGCTTACCTTTCATATGTATGATCCTCATACAACATATTTGAAACAGAGAAATAATCACTAATTTTGCTTTGTACAAGTATCTTGTAAAAAACGTTTTGTTCATAGAAATTCTCACACTTTTGTAAATATCGGAACACGTCATCTGTAACATTTTCTTCAAACTGCAATCCCAGTCGGATGGTTTCGAATGCTTTTATCACTTCATCTCTCTGTCCTCATCTCTCGTCTCTTCATCATCATTGCTTACTGTAAATTCTTCATTACATTTCTTAACACTTTGCAAGATTTCATGCTCCATAGGATATTCAGCGGTCACGACGTTCAAAAAATAAGAGAGCTCTGCATGTTCTTCAACACCCCCCATTGTTTTTCAGCTTTTGCCATTTTGCACTTAGTAATTCTGCCAAGCCCATGTCAGATTCTGATTCATTTTCTTCGATGTCAGCTTTTAAGCTGGCTTTCACAAAGCAGTTGTGGATAGCGATGCAATCACATCACATTCCCAAGCTTTCATCATCTCCGATATAGAAATTCTCAAATTAATAAGATTGTCCTATACATTGGCTCTTCTCTATGTCTAGGATAATTTTTTTCAGGATACGTTTTCGATAACGCAATTTAAGAGTCTGTGTTGTGCCTTGGTCTAATGGCTGATGTTTCGAAGTTGTATTGGGAGGAAGGAAAATGAGCTTTATATTCTAAATTTGCATTCTTTGGGATGTGCAGGACAGTTGTCTATAATCGACGCCATGTTACTATGTCGTTTTCTCAATCGGACATACCATTTTAATAGCCACTTATTAAAAAATGCAGAAGTTATCCATGACTTTTTATTGAATTCATAATCCACCTCTGAAGTTTTTGCACCTTTGAAGAATCTCGGGGTTTTATTTTTTCCAATAACTAGCGGTTTTAATTTTTCTTCACCAGTCATATTCGCACAGAGTAGCACAGTTATTCTTTGCTTACTATGTTTCCCTTCAAAACATTTGCCTTTGAATGTTAAAGTTTTATTCGGCAGACACTTAAAAAATTTGAGATCAGTTTCATCTGTGTTAAAGATGTCTTTTGCCTGATAATCTTTCCAAAGTTTTACACCATCTTTTTTCCAATTTTCACATATGTCTTCTGACGCATTTTCGCTTTCTCCTGATAGGATTTTATACGAGATTCCATGTTTCTTTTTAGATTTATCTAGCCACCCAATGCTTGCTCGAAGTTTTCGAGTGCCCCAAATCTTTAGCAAAATGCAGGGCTTTTTGTTGGATCACAGGACCGGAGAGTGGCAGATTTTTATCCCAAATTATTCTTATCCATTTGAAAACAGCGGCGTCCTTTTTCGAAAAGATAAATTTTTGGAATTAGAGAGCACATTCCATACTATCCAACGTTTAACTAGGAGCTAACTAAGGTCGTTTTGGATTTTTGCAGCCAACTTTCTTGTGTTACTGGCCTCTCTAATAATGTTCCGCTTATCTCTTTTACTCAGTTTTAGCTTCGCTCCCCGTTTTTCGAGTGGATCCTTTTGGGGTTTCTTTTTGAAAAGGCCCCTATAGTACTCCTTGGACGCTGAATAAGCTGACAAATTTTGAAAATGGATTTTCCATTTCGTTTAAAAGCCACAATTTCCTCTTTCTCGAAATCCGTAAGTATTTTCCTTTCTGACATGACTACAAACGCTGTTTTCGCAGACTCAAACCTGTTCACACGGGTATTTATACGAACCTACGCATCGAAAGAATACAATATGCAAATTTTTTAGCGCCTGCACTGCCATCTGTTAGTCAGGAATGATAGTGTCCCTTAAATTAACAAACAACATTTGTTACATAAATTTGCATTTTCCCCATTTATGTGACGATATATTGATATAAAATTTATTTTTCTACAAGACATTATGGTGTCTCGGCATTCTTCAAAATTTTATTCGCAGTTTTTGTATTTCTTTTTGGGATTGATGTAAAAATATCAGGTGTCCACTGAAATATCAAATGAACTGTGTGTGTGTGTGTGTGTGTATATATATATATATTTCCTACCCCCTACCCCCGAGAGGAAAGAAGAGGAAGACAAACGTATGTACAGTTGCCCTCGCTATTTCGGGTTTGGTATTCGCGGGCAGAACGTAACCCCCGCGAATAGAGAGGGACCACTGTATTGTATTACATCATAAAACGCGGACAACTTGCATCTGGAATTCACACACGTGTAAACATGTGTCAATTAGAAAATCCCCTACGTTGAGAGAGAGAGAGAGAGAGAGAAAGGACAGGACCTGAACCCGGGACCTTTCTATTACATGTAAGATATTCCACCAACCGATCAACGGTCTCATTACGGATTATACAGACACACGGTCCGAGTTCGGGTCTCGTGCTCATATCTTTTCTTTTTATGTTTGTTTGTGTGTGTGTGTATATATATATATATACACACACTTTTTAAATTTATTAAAAATATACCATGTACAATTTTTGAAAAGAGAAATATTATTTTTAATAACTAAAAATAATATTTTCAAAATTAAACATGATTTAGAAGTTTAAAATAATATGAAAACTGAAGTTTGTCGTTAAGGATCTGATGTCAAAATTGACGTTAAATAAGAGAAAAGAAGTTGTAAATTACCGAATAAAAATGGCAGAACATATGGTAGTTGCCAGAAAAAATGTTACCATAAACCATTCTCAAAGCAAAAGTGTTAGGTCTACATATGGCCCCTCCTGATTTTTTTTTTTTTTTAAAAGGATTCTCCCTCCTTGAAACTGAGTCTAAATTTAACAGCATAACAACGCATACTGCATACTTCGCTCAGTGTAATACTTTAAACAAACGACAGAAAAAAACACCTCTCAGAATGAGATTTCGCGCAATTTATGCTACACATAATTAACTCAATATTGCAAATAAACCAAGCCATCTTAACACAGATGGCAACAAAAAGTACAATACAGAACTTCTTTCCATATATCGAAGTTTAAGTAAGCCCCGTGATTTGAAGTTCTCGTTTATTACAAAGAAAAGTTTGTTTCCATGCATCGAAATTTATTTATGGAACCATCGATATATGGAAGTCCTGCTTGCTTTGTGTCCTTACTTACAGAGCTACAATTCAATACAGACATATGTGTATATATACAGGGTGTCCCAACACCAGGGTTGCAAACATCAAGGAGTGGTAGGGTACACCTAGACGAGCAATATTTGTCATAGAACCTAGGGTCGCAAACCACTCACAGCGCCAGTTCTAAAACCGTCCAGCATGCACAAATAGTGACAACCAGTGCATGAGAAGCGCAAAATGCGATGTCCTAATCATCTATGCACGTGAGCAGCTAAGCAGAGTTTTATCTGGCGCTTTTCACGCACTGGTTGTAAATATTTGTGCATGCTGGACGGTTTTAGAACTAGCGCTGTGAGTGGTTTGCGACCCTAGGTTCTATGACAAATATTGTTCGTCTAAGTGTACCCTACCCCTCCTAGATGTTTATAACCCTGGTGTTGAGACACCCTTTATGTATACAACATTTCATCGCAATGGGGGTTACAACTCCATTAACACTACCTGCGTACACCAATGCCTATAATGCACAGCAATATTCTTTTCAATTTATAGAGAAAAATTAATATATACTTAGTTACTACAAGAAAATAAAATTGTGTTTAGATAAATTTGTATGAAAAGAGAACCATTAAGTTCCAATTAAAAAAAATTAAACTATTTGTGAAAGTGAAGAGATTTTATTTAAAAATATGACTTAAACCGAACTACAAAAAATCTAACTTTGTAAACGAGGTAAAACGCTGGCAATGAAGGAAACCAATTTATCCAGTAATTCTACTTAGAAAGACTTGATTCACCGATTTAAAAGGTGGTTTATTTTTTATCACCGCGCATGTCTTCGCGGGGATGCAACGACAATAATTAAGCCAATTTGGATCAAATGTATAGGGAAGCTACTCAGGGGGAAAGAGTCACACGGAGAAGGCAAAAGGTCTGGAATCAAAGGCCAAGTGTGTTATTTATTCCTGTAATGTAGGGAGGACCTCAAACTTTTTCTCCCGCGTACCCTTTCGTCCTGTTCGAGTGTGTTGGCGTACCTTCTGAGAAGAATATAAAATGTATGGATGGAATAGAATAGATAACAGACAAGTAGTATTTCTTTATAATTTAGTCAATGCATAATTACGCATTTAATGAGATTGATGAGCTTGGCTCTTTTCAATAAGTAAATCAATTCTGGGAACCGTTTCTGAGAGAGGCACAGGCGTATAATTTTCAATTGACAGTTTTGCGAGGTATTGGGTTTTGATAATACGCATTGTTGAAAAACCTTGTTAGCAACAAGTCAATGGGAACATCAAAAGACACTGTGGGCGGAGTGAGGCTAGGGAAACGAATTTAGAAAGCAAATTGCCTCTTTCTATTTTGGAAAACGGACAGAAGCGCTATGAAATTCAAATCACAAAAAGAGGCAAAGTGCTAACTAACTCGCTCGCGTACCTCAGTTTGAGTGAGTACCCTTGCTCTAATATGAACTAAAATGGCGCGGCTGCTTTCCAGTCCGCGGGCAATGACACACATCTTATTTTTATTTAGCTTCGGAAGCCGAGATGATTTTTCAATCTTTCGTTATACGCGTCTCGTAACGTTGTATTTTGTAAAACTTTACTTCGTTGTTATCATTTTTGCGTTTGTTAGAGTTTTACGGCACAAGAACAGCAAAGATCGCGCTGCGCTGGAACCCAGTTTTCCGAGGAATCCGAACCTCTTAAGGCCTAGGGAACCAAACCTCGAACTATGGTGAGAAGGAAATGAAACCCCGGACTGCAAGCAGAAAAAAAAAAAAAAAAAAAAAAAAAAAACTACGCGTTCTACGGTACCACTGGAATCTAATCCGAGTTATCAGTACCATAGACGAACGCCTTACTTCTAAGCTATCGCAGGGCACTTCAACGTTATTAAGAGAGTAAACATTAAGAAGTATTTATAAAACTGAACAAAAGAAGAAAAAAATGAAAATTTCTAATCGTTCTCAAGAATCTTCAGTCATCGCGGGAGAAAACTTTCACCCAGGCCCTGAAGATAATTCTTATAAAATAAAGACATGGTGAATGGTCATACTAACAATAAGTTTAAATTGCCCTTGTACTTTTTGCTGGGAATTAAAGCGTAATTTCAAAGATTTTCAGAACATTTTTAAACTTCGCAATAAACCTCACAAGGTTGTTTTCTTTTTATAGAAAATATAGGAAAATGTATATATAATGTCTAGAGTCGTAGGAAAGGTAGGGGCTTAAGTCCCCCCCCCCCACGAACAAATTTCATTGTTCTTCCTAACGTCTAATCACTGGATCTTTTTTAAAGCCGCTTGATCCTCCCTCAAATGTCTAAATTGCTACGCCCTTGGTAAGGTCGTGAACGTCTTTTACAAATTTATATACAGGGTGTCTATAAATGAATGGAGTGGTTTCATGGATTTACTGTAGGTGTATCAACTGACATATAATCACGAAACTTCACATTTACATAGAGAGCGCTAAGTTGTTTTTTTTTCGTTTTTTTTTGGGACATATTACAGATGCTCGATATTCGCCCCTTGAGCGACTTTGCAAACATCCACTCTGTAATCAAGTTCCTCCCACACGCAAGTCAGCATGTCTCTACCAATTTGATCAAAAGCATTGATGATGCGAGCCCACAGTTCTGGGAGATCGGCTGGTAAAGGCTACACAAACACCTGAGTCTTTTGCATAACCCCACGGGAAAAAATCGCAGGGGGTTACGTCGGGGAAGCATGAAGACCATAACAGCAGTTAGTGATCATCATTCCCAGCATGACGGCTCCATTACTTTCGCAATCTGGCGTTCAAGAATAAACCAACATCCTGCTGCTAGATGAAATCCATACTGTCAGTCTCAAACTGCAGAATGAGCCAATGTTCCAACAAGTCCAGATACACGTGTCCGTTAAGAGTCTGTTCGCAGAAGAAAAGGAGGCCGTAAGCTTTAAATTCTGAGATCGCACAGAAAACATTGATTTTGCGGCGAATCCCCAAATGGTGAGCGTGGGGGTGGATACGTAAAAGACACGGTATTTGTGTCGCCTTTATCAGCCGGTCTCCCAGAACTGTGGGCTCGCATCATCAATGTTTTTGATGAAATTGATAAATATATGCTAACTCGCACTTTGGAAGAACTTGATTACAGAGTAGATATTTGCAAAATCACTGAAGGGGCGCATATAGAGCACCTGTAACATGCTCCAGAAAAACTGTGCGTTGTTCTATGTACGTGTAAAGTTTCGTGATCATATGTCAGTATATCTACAGTAAATCCGTGAAACTACTCCATTCATTTGTAGACACCCTGTATTTATTACGTTTCGTGGGTTCAACATTTCCGAATATTTACTTTCTTTTGTTGTTGCTTAATTTCGAATAGGTGGATCAGTACTCAAAGTACTTACGAATGCTCCCTCTTCATCTATTGCTATAGATAGCACTAAACAAACCGCAACTAGGTTGCAAGCATTAGTAACCGAAAAAGGTTTTGACTTGTAATCCTTCATACAAATGATCGTACTATTATATGTCGTTTGCATGTAAACAAAAATTATTTCTACTATAGGTTACTATGCTTTTTTGTTTTTTTTAATGCATTATCTCTAAAAGGGGGCTTCAAAAGATTTCTTCCTAGGTATTTCAAATAACCCCACAGTGCGCAACAAATTCAGTTATTTTAATCCAAAGATTATTTTGTATTTTATTTCCCCCTCCCCCCTTAGCGAAAAGAAAACTAGGATCATGGTGCTATGGCCAACAGTTTTTTTGGTGTTAAGTCCGGAGTGCCTCCAGGCACTCCGAGCTCAACGGGGGACCCTGGTTCGACTTCAGGAAGGAGACGATATCTCATTTTCTTCTATACCCAAAACAGCTCTAGTATGAGCTTCGAAACGTGGGTGTTAATTTACTATCGTAAATTTGGCGCAGTATAGCCCAGATGCTCTTGCGCCATAAAAAAGCCAAACAATCAATCACTATCGTAAATATACCAATACCACTATCGTAATCAAACCATCGTTCTATAAAACTCACAACTTTATTTGGCGCGCTAGAGGGTGACCCCAGGATTACGATTTGCCCCGGGGCTCCCAATGTCTTAGTCGGGATCTGTTAGGAACTACTTACTCCACACCCCCTGGCATAAAAATATTGGGGGAGACAATATACCAGTAAAAGGCATTTTGTTTGAAATTGGAGGGTGATATGGAACCCTAATACCAACACTGAGGCTGTCCTTTTCCGCTGACGGCGCCCGTGCTCCCCCCCACCCAGTTAGATTCACTCCTAGATTTTTTTGGCGGCAGTCAGAATGAAGACAAAAATAGAAAACGTGTGTGTGTGTAGATGTTTTCTTTTGTGCTCCCACATTTTGACACAGGTAATTAAATCAAGATGAGGTAAATAAAATTATAATCAAATAAATTTTTTTCCCGAACAACTATCACAAACATAAATGTAAAGTGACTGACCAAGGCGATTTCTTACGTTGAGAACACTGCATATCATCAACTGCAAAGTATTAATGAGGGTGGATTATCAATTTGATTGCCTACACCAGCATGTAAGCAATTAACTCTATGCAATAGTAGAATTCTTAATAAGGACGCGTTTTGTTTGTTTTTTTCCTGCGAGCACCACGTCATTAGTTAGTATTTCAGTATTTACAGTATATACGAAAAGCAGCCACAAACGAAAAAATATTTTCGAAACAGAAATATTCCTGTTCATTTAAGTAAAATACAATTCCCGCAATACTGTTCTTGGACTATGAATTGCAAAGATTACATTAAAGGTGGAAAACAAATTCCCGAAATTCTAAAAACAACCTCAGATAATGAAACATCTCTGCACAGAAAGGAAACCGCAGAAGTCATGAGTCACCTACCAAAGGAACGTCAAGATGGCCAGGAAGGGGGAACGACGAAATACCATCTTTCCACGGCACTTCGTTGCATCAACAAACACGAAACTCAGCATGAAGGCAGTCCAGATTCCCATGTGTTCAAACCGATCATCAACAAACCATGCAGCGAGGGCAAAGAGGAGAAAATGGGATGCAGTAACAAGCAAGAAACGGAAACGTCAACGAACCTTATGGAATAAACGCGCGGAAAAGCGCTTAACCTTTTTTCCTTCACTCAAAAGGTTAGAAGTTTGAGAAAAGGTTACAGGAGAACATTTCATTTATTACTAAAATTTTACATTTTTTCAATGTTTGTCTTATGTAAGGTGACATGCTTATATAAAAGTAGTTTAACGCTACTGAAAATAAATCGACACAGGATTTTTTTCTTTTTTAAGGAAACTGTACTTTTTTTTTTTTTCCCCCAACAGAAATTAAATTCTTTCTCCAAAAAAGAGTACAATACGTTGATCATGACCGTACTGGGTGAAGACTTGTAGAAAGGACGGGAGGGAGTTCAAGTATACCATTACAGGTACTCCCTAAACTGGTCACTCATGCAGGTCTAGATTAACCACTAAACAAACTAAAAAACTAATAATATAATAATACTTATAATATTAATAATACTTACGGCATCAAGGGGAGGAGGGACACTACAGAATTTTTTTTTTTGTTGTCATCATATGGTGAAAAATTACAAAGGGAGTAGACAGTCAGTTACGTAATAGTAACGCTTTAGTTCGCTGTTAGCCATATCGTTTTCTTTTTCAATGTTTGATAAAAGTTGCATGCAGATCATGAACTGCATACTTGATGTTCAACTAGATTTTTACGTTTCAATGTTGAGAGCATGATGTAAAACGATATTTACTGGCGGAAGCAATATGCTTTTTTTTAAGTTAAAAAATTTAAATATTTCTATTTTGTTAAATTATTTTTTGTTATTGTTGACGAACTGCCTTGACGAATTATTTCATTCCCTATGAAGCCGTACTAAGTATCATCATTTCTTCAATCATTACTTAGCCAAATGGATGATTAACTCCTGCTTGCGCCATATAGCAATTTGGAGTCAGATATACGCTGGAGTATGGAACGAATCGAGGAATAACTTTTTTTTTAATAATGACATCCCACCTACGATCAAATGGTATCGTACTCCGATGGACTATTTCCAAAGAAAGCCGTTAATACCTTAAATAAGACAGACATATATTTTGTAACATTTTTCACTACCAATATAGCAGTTAGATAATTTGTAATTAAACGTGGTTTTGGATAAAAGAAAAAAAAACTGGAATTTCTTTACCCTAAAAATTGAATTTTCGATTTCGTAGATATCTCAAACTTTCCCTGCACTCCAATGGCCGCAAGAACACCCACATTAAAGCTTTTCAAATTGGAACTAAAGTTCATGGTCCCTTCATCGTTTCAAATTAACCAAGTTCGACTGTATACAGTTTTAATTTTTCCGGAACTCCGGCGGTCAAACGCGCAGCCTAGAGCCCATAAAAACCGCAATTCAGCACTAATCACCAATCATATCTGAAAGCACGATATAAAAGGCTTTTGCTTGTTCAGTAAAAACAATTTTTCATTAAACATTCACTTCTTTTAAATGATCAAATGCAATTATTTGTTTCCTTTAAAATCTTACGTTCTGAAACTACAAATGAGCTACCATAGGTGGAACTGAAGTTTCGACCAGTGCCGCCAAGATTTTAAGGGCCGGTTCACCAACTATGAAAATTATAGCAACCGGTGAACTGAGTTGCAAAAACTAACAATCCGCTTTCTTTTTAAAACTACTTTCATAGCTTATTCGCAGGAACCTATTTCAGTTTACTGTTAATTTCAAATGTAACTCCTAATTGCATAATGAGCTTATACATGACCGAGCTTACAACATCCAAATCACAGAGGAATAAAAAATCATATTTGTAGCCATTGAAATCGGGGCTTAATTTCTAACAAAAAAAAGTGCAGGAGCCCTAATATTATGATAAATCGATTAAAAAATTGAATGGCTTCATACCTAAATTATTACTCAAATCATAATATTCTTTTTCGACATAAAGCTTATTCATACCCAAAATTGTTCGCAAATAATTCATACTTCTTGTTTATCTTATACGTCTATAGTGCATTAGGTAATTTGAGATGGGAACGATTGCTTAACGAGACCTCTAAATAAATTACGTTTACACGTCGGCCTTAACAACGGAATTAGTAATATGTATTATTTTTTTTCAATCACTGCAGTTATTTCGAAATTCAAAAATAACTAAACTAGATATTTCAATGCCCTTCTACTGTGAGAAAAAACAAAATGGCGTGCATTCTATGGCTTCTATTTCTCTATCCTTGTAGAAGACGGATTGGCGTGAAAAATGATGATGATGCTGGTTTCTGCTTGTCCCCAGAAAAATAAGAAAGGAGAAAACAAAGTAGGAGGGAGTTCCTAATTCAAGTTCCGTGAAGAAAAGGGAGCTAAGAATAATAGTAATAAAAAGAATTAATGGTTAGATTAAATACAAAAAGGTAAAATTAATGTAAATCAAGGTAGACTTTAGCCACCACCGCAATGTTACTTAAATGGGTTAATTAAAAATGTGAATAAAAACATTACATATTTTTGTTGCTAAAAAAACAGCTTGCTTTAAATGGTAGCGATTTGGAGTAAGAATAATAATTACTCAACCAGATAATTATTATACAAAAATTAATTTTGCAAAGTGACACGCAATGCCTGGACCTTAATAAAACAATATAATTGTTGACTAAACAAGATTATAAAATGCCTCACAGTGACACACTTTCAAATTATGTGAAACGTGTGTTGAAAAATAGTATATAACTACAGAGGCTGAAAAATAATGACAATTTTAATATTGTTCAATATAAAATATTGTCCGAAATATCTTTTGGTGATGGCTGGAAGCTGTGTGAAATAAAAAACTTGAAGTTATATAAAGTCAATGTGATGTTAGATAAAGTCAATTAAAATATGGGAGTCCACTTATAAAGAGAGTACACCGTGAGAATCGAAAATGTGCTTCATTTTAGTTTTATAATAAAGCATAAACGTTTCAATAAAGAAACTAAAAAAAATTACCTAAATTCCCCATGGGGGAGTTATAGCCCCATCACATTTGGCAAGAAAACGTTATTTTCGCCCAATTTGGTTTCATGCGCTTTTTATTAACCGCAGGAATGGCAAGATGGTTTTGAAGCGATGTTGCCAAAAGAGAATTAATAAAGAATTATTCATTCGCAATAAAAATATTATCGATTTTGATTCGTAAGAATTTATGCATGTATTTGCAAAAATATTTAAAATTTTATTATTAGTCGATAGATGTCTCGTTTTAGTTATAAAAAGCTTTTATTTTGCTTTAAAAAATAATATACATACTTGGCTTTATTAAAAATATGCCTACTTGGCTTTATTAAAATCATACCTACTTGGCTTTATTAAAAATAAAAAATGTGTGTAAAAATTAACAAAAAAAGCGAAAAACAAATTAGGTTTGAACAATGACTGCAACTAATAAATGAGGGATTTTCACAATTTAATGTGTAACATGAATTTTTGGAAAAAGTGAAATACACTTGTTTGACATTACGAAATGTGTTTGGTTTGAGAACGGGGTATGTGCTGTTATTCCAAGCATATTTAGTCATGTCATTGAACGTCGGAGCTGATAATTGGTTGTGTATTAATGAATGTAATTTTATCTGAAACGGAAATTAATATAGCAAATAAAATTATTGTTTTTACTGAAACCATTGCCGAATCTAACAATTTTGAAGTTATTAACGATTTTAATTTTGATCTTTATTGTGAAAAACCTGTTAATAACAATGAAGATTGTAGATTTCTCATATGACTAAACAACACCTGAAAATTTTGTACGTGGTTCGTCATGATATTCATTAGAATATATAAAAGAAGTTGTAGCTTACTCCTGGACGGCTTTAGGACGTCGACGGTCTATACTCAATTCAAGATCGTTTTGGAAATGACAATTTAACACTATCACAAATTTATAGAATGAAAATATACCTTGCTAATATGGGGAACAGAATTCAATAGCTAAATACTATTAAAACACAAATGCATGAGAAATTTTTAAAACCCAGGTCCAATAGAGGTCTAGTTCATGAAGTTGATGTACAAATTTGAGCTCTTGATGTTGCGAAAAAAATTTTTTTCAAATTTTATAGCATCTAATAAGTTTTTGGCGTCTTTTAAAAAGAGATTTGGTATAGTTGGACGAAAAATTACCAAACTCGTTACGAAAGTAGAATTACAAAATGCCGAACAAATAGAAAATGTAGCCATTGCATTTCCACTTCAAGCCTGCAAAAAAATGCTACATTATTCGCAAAATTGTACTTTTTTGGGATAAAACAGGCTTTGCTAAAGAATTGATACCATTATGCACCCTTTCGCCGAAAGGCGTACAACACATTTACAGTGTTGTTGAGAATAGTAATGCAATTTCGCATTCGTATACCGTACAATCCGTCATTGTAGTAAATGGTGCAGTCTTACCAAAATTTTTACCCATACACCACGAAAACAGGTACTTTGGCTCCTCGTAGAATAATATTCCACAGCGTTATCTGGCCCACCATACGTAGTGCACTTTCATGCACAAAAGTGAAAAATCATGCCAGATATTACGAATTCATTTCTAAAAGAAATAATAAAACCCTAATTAATAGATCAATATGGCGTAATTTTATTAAATTGCTGGACAGGACAGCCAAACGAGGAGGGGGATCAATTTTGGAGATATAAATCATCGCTTGAATTATTATATATATACACCTGCAAGTACCACTGCATTAATTCAACCTTGCGATGTGTATTTTTTCAGGCAGGGGAAATATTCACAAAAACTGTCACACTTGTCATCCTTTTAATGACATTAATTTACACGAAAGAAATACCATAACAAAATTACATTCATTAATCATTAATACACAACCAATTATCAGCTCCAACGTTCAGTGACGTGATTAAATATGCTTGGTATAAGAGCACATAACCAGTTCTCAAACCAAATACATTTCGCAATGTCAAACAAGCGTGTTTCACTGTTTCCAAAAATTCATGCTTTATACTAAATTGTGAAAATCCCTCGTTTATTAGTTGCAGTCATTGTTCAAACCCAATTTGTTTGCATTTTTTTTGGTTCATTTTCATACAACATTTTCATATTTTAATGAAGTCGGCAGGCATATTTTTAATTAGTTTGCGAGAAGACAAAGTTTAGTACGTATATTATTTTTTTAAAGCGAAATGAACGCTTTTTATATAACTAAAACGTGACATCTATATCCACTAATAATAACATTCTAAATATTTTTGAAAATACATGCATAAATTCTTATGAAATCAAAATTAATAGTATTTTTATCACGAGTGAAGGGTTGTTTATTAATTTTCTTTTGGCGACATCGCTTCAAAAGTGTCTCGCCGTTCCTGCTGTTAATAAATAGCGCATCAAGCCAAATTTGGCGAAAATAACCTTTTGTCGCCAAATTTGATGGGGCTATAACCTTCGAGTATTGATATATTCGAAGGCTATAACTCCCCCCCATGTGAGATTTAGGTAATTTTTTTTTTTTAGTTTCTTATTGAAACGTTTATACGTTATTATCATGAAGCACATTTTCGATTTTCACTTCGTGTATTCTCCTTGTTAGAAGATTTCACACACACACACACACACACACAGGCAACGTAAAATTAGTTTTCCTATCGTTGAGATTATTAGAGTAGTGAAAAACAGGATGTTTTTGTTTCTATGTTTTTAAATTTTGTGGTAGGGAGGGGCAGACAGTTTTCTCTCTTTGGCCCTTTACCCACAGTTCTTCATTTACTAGAAAAAATAAAAGACCGTTGGCAAAGTTTGCACTGCAAAAACAAGCCAACGAAAACAAAGTAGGAAAAAAAAAAGTGGTTATCTGTTTCAGGTTCGAAGAAACAGGCTTCACCTAGACGAGAAATGGCTGGCTCGAGTTCAGAACTTTCAAATTTGTACCTCTCGGACAACAAAAATAAGCCAAGGATATACGATAGCAAGCATAAAAAAATATGTACATGTGACATTTTATTTCAGAACTGATTTTCTTCATATCATTACGGACTGCTATATTGCAGAGAAACTGGTATATCGGTATGTTCTGCATTAGCAGCATAGGCGTACGCAGAAAGTTCGTAAAGGGGGGCTCAATGGGAGGGTTACTGAGCTACAACTCACATATTCCTATGTTAAATATATAAAATTTCATTGCAATTGGGGGGGGGGGTTACAACCCCCATCAATACCAACCTACGTACGCCAGTGACTGGCACATTATAACACTAACGTATCAAAACGATGTGTTAATCACTTATTAAATATTTATTATACATACAATTTAGGCTTTAATCCTCAGATTCCGTGCCTGTTATACTCGATACAACAGCGCGAGTAATGGATGGTTAATGAGATCGGATCTGTTATATAATAGAAACACTAACATATAGTTCGTTCACGAAAAGTAGTCCGATGGTACCGTTAGAAATAAGGGGAGCTGACGTCACAAAGGGCCTAGCCGATTACAGCAGAGGGAAGGACGTCATTTCAGAACTGTTTTTTAGTGAACGTTTGTCTGCGCCAAAAACCAGTTCTGAAATGACGTCCTCCCCTCTGCTGTAATCGGCTAGGCCGTTTGTGACGTCAGCTCCCGTTATTTCTAACGGTACCACCGGACGATGTTTCGTGACCGAACTGTAAGTAAAACGTATGAATTATTTATCTATCAAATCGAAGGGTTAAAATGTCTAATAACGGTTTTATTGTTAAAAAAAATTGAGATATCAGTTCGCCATTTTCACCACTTTGTTTCTTTGAAACTCCAAATGTACTCCTATATTTCAAAATCAGAATATATTTCAAACCATAAAAACTTTAAAAATCAGCCGCCTCACCCTGTAACTTAAAATTGGGTATGTTTTAATTGATCATTTACAACCATATCTAACCAGGGCCGGCGGAAGGTACGGGCGAAAGCCCGGGGCTCTGTAATCAATAAGCCTATTGTACATAAAGTAAAACAGATTGTTTACTTATTAAAAAATTAGAAAGGGGCGCCAAAATATGGTTTCGCCCGGTATCATATTTACTGTAGCGCCGGCTCTGTATCCAACCATTACCCGTTGCTATAAATGGTCCTCCGAAATTTCTTCCGCCATAAAAAAAACATCCTGGATGTATCACACATACACACATTCTCTTTCAAAAAGTTTACAGTAGGAATCTGAACCACCGTCACCGAAAGCAGCAAGTCCCACTATCACTCACGTTTGCTCATCATACGTTTAGTATCATAAGTAATTAATATCCGTTGTTTTCAAAACTCTAACTAGAATATATCGTTTTATGCAACAAATGATTGCGCTGTTTGCTGTTTATATTGTTAAACTATTGTAAAGTGTACGTGAAATGTACAAGGACATTTTCAAAGAAAACCTGTTTGACATGAATAACTAACACTTTCCTTGCGCCATGAATTCCAACCGTTTTCAAAAATTGAATTCTTTTTAATAAATTAGAAACATATCACAAATAAGCTGTTTAAATTCCATTAATAAATAGATGGTAATATAAAAAGTGAAAATTTGATGGCATGCAGCTGCAATTTATTGTGACAGACACTTCTGCTGGCACGCGGAAGAACTCTGGTACTTTGGCACATTACCCACAACGTAAGTTTGTCGATCCCTAGACTGAATAGCTAAAGTGCAATATGAATTTAGCTACTGTTCGTTGAAAAAAGAAGTCCGATGGAACAGTTAGGAAATAACGGGAGGTGACGTCAGTCACAAGCGATCTATCCCATTACAACAGAGGATTTACAATTTCAAAACTAGTTTTGATGAGCGTTTGTCGGTGTCAAAATCAAGTTGCTGCGGTGGAGTCCTTCTCTGCTGTAATGGGATAGGCCGTTTGTAACGTCACCTCCCGTTATTTTTAACTGTTCCATCGGATTTTTTTTCGTGAACGAACGGTAGTTACTTTATAAAATTGGCGCTTTCTAGCCTATTAAATCTTTCAATTGCTTGTGGGGAAAGGCCGTAGCTAGGTTTTAATTTCGGGGGATTCAAAAATGTTTGCAGCATATATCGATACAATCACAGCATGCAAGTCCGTAGCCAAGTCCCATTAAAAATTTAGTTTGAGGGGGACCGGTCCCTAAGATCCCCCCACTCTGGATACGGGCATGCTTGTGAGGGGACAGTAGGGGAACCACCATAAACTTTAAGCATTTAGTAACATTTAGATTCAAACCAGTCTTCTGCACAATAAACAAATTCGTTATCACTACGTCACTGTAGGAACACCTCGTAAGAGTGATAATGCGAGAGTGCGAAGCTTTCCTTTAAAGGGTTAAGTAGGGAAGGGTTTTAAAAAGGCAATAGACCCTTTGAAGCAGTGTCGGATTTACTTATAGGCCAAATAGGCCTCGACCTAGAGCCAGGGGCGGACTGGGTCCTCTCAAAGGGCGCATACCTTGGATTATCGGAGGGCACGAGTCCTATGGCCCATGAGGGCGCACTGCCCTAGTCCGCTCCTTCCTAGAGCCCCGCGATTTTGTAGCTCCATATAGCCCGACAAGTCCAAATTCAGAGTTCATCGTATCCAGAGCATAGCGATACTTTCGTCGCCCCTCCTATCCCATTACACGTTGTATTTTGTAATTAGGTGCCAGTTAAAAAAGACGTTTTAAGCTGCGCATGTGTACATATACAGTGTTTCTGTTAAGTCCGAATGCGGCTAATAACTTTTGAATGCGTATAGTAGCTCTTGCAACAGAAGTTAGGTATTGGTATAGTAAAATCAGAGCCATATATGGGGAAAGTTCTGTCATGTATTGTTGTCGAGCTCAGGCTGCTTGATTGGTTAACTGATGGGCAAGTGACAGACAGCGGCCATTATGGTTCAATCATCGCGCGCTCTCAGTACTGTGTTAGCATACTCTTGGCTGGTACAGATAACGAGTGTTTTAATATTTGATATAATCGGAGGCTATTCATTGTGAAAAATGGTTATTTGTTGCACTGTAAATTGTAAGAATCGAAGTGGTCAAGGAGTAAAATTATTTCACATTCCAAATGGAAAAAATGATCAAGAACGGCGCAAAATTTAGTTAGCCAAAATAAAAAAAAGATTTTGACTTCGTGAAAAGTGCCCGTTTTTTGTTTTGTTTTTTTTAAGTAAAAAATTATAATTTTTTTGTTCACATGTGAGAGTATTACGATATGAGATAATATCGGGAATAAGCCTGACCCGTAATTTAACCATGTAAAATAAGTGTCAATGCCTATCATTAATGTTTTAAATAACTTTAATTCCGCATTTATGTTTTTAAAATAATGGCAGCTTTAAATTGCGTGGATTATCCGTATTTTATCAACAACAACCAAACTGTTCGCTCAGCCAGTGGCATCCGGATGGCCGAGAGAATCGAAATGAAGCGAGTCAGTCAGACGCCGGAAGGAAAGATGACGTAACACGAATAAAAGCTAAAGCGATCCATTCGAATCTGTGCATTTACCTTTAAGTAAGAAACAGTGTTTGAAGAATTAATTGATGTTGTGTTTTCATTAAATGGTCCTCATTTAAGAAGTCTACAGTTCGGGACTTTTTTTTTTTCCTACTGACAAGGGGAACTCACAGTGAGTGCCTCGCCGATTTTGATGAAAGTGAGCCAAAAAGGAAATGCGTCTTTCGGCATTCGTGCCAATGCGGCTTATTTTCGGAGGTATGAATTTTTAAAGATTTTGCATCCGATATAGGAGCTTAAAATACATCCTTCACAAGCCAATTAGTAGCCTAGTTGGTAAATCACCGGCCTAAAGCTCCGTGTTTTTGTGTTCGATGGCCCGCGGAAATCGATCACTTTTTTTTAATACGTATCCTTTTTACATATTTGTATTATTTTATTAGTAAAAATACGCTGCTTACAATCAGGTTTTGTTCATAAACTTGTTAGACGTACCCGCCTCCGCAGGGATAACTTACAATTGCCAAATATGGTCAACACAAGAAAGCCTACGGGCGGGGTATGAGTTTTTCGTGGAAATTTATTATACTTTTTTTTCCATCCACGTTTATACACACCATTTATGGTAAATGATTCCCCTCATTCTCGCCCCGGAGGCTTTCTTGTGTTGACCATATTTGGCAATTGTGTTATCCCTGCGGAGGGTAATAATACCTTAACATCTTTACATACGGAGAAAGAGAGCGTTGTTTCCTGTCCTCATTCGTCTAGCGGTCCAAGACACTCCGGGCTAAACGGAGGGACCCTGGTTCGAATCCAGGATGGGGAAAGCGTCTCTTTTTCTCCAAAATTACACAAGCTCTAGTTTGAGCTGTAATTAAAACGTGGGTGGCAAAAATTATAGTATAATTCATAAACTTACTTTAATAAAATTCATATTTATGTAGTTATGTTAATTGTATGCTTATTGGCAGTGATAATTTCTACTCAAATTTTAATTGTTGATTATCAAAAAGTTGAAAAGTAGAAAAAGTTTTGGTGTAGCCATCCAGCCTGCAATGTAGTTAAGTAGATCCAGCACACTTTAATAATGTTTTTACAAATGACGACGGCACCTCTTCTTCTACTGTTGAAGTAATTCCACCTCATTGTACCCCATACTGTCAACCTCGTGATGTGTACTTCTTCCGTCAAGTAAAAAATTTCATTAAAAGGTTACAAAATTGTGTTGAAATCTTACAAGAAAATAGTCATTTAAACACGCGAGCAGATAGATGCTTTGAAGATCCATTCACTTATTCACAATCAACTTTCGGCGCCGAATTTTAAGAATACATTACAGTACTCTTGGTTTGTTGCAAAGTTAACAAACGAAAGAAGCGTTTTTGAAAATGTAGATGGTATTTGTTTTCCAGATGATATTAGACAAAGAAAATCAGTTGTTCGAACAATTCATTTATAAAATGCTCACGTTGTAGAATTTTTTTATGTTTTTATGATAATTATCATCCAAAATTGTGTACCAGTATACAATTCCGACACCTCCGATAGTGATACACAAAAAATATGTTCACATCAGTCAGTTTTAAAATAAAATGTTTCTATGTTATAATAAAGTGATGTTTATATGTTATAAAACTCATAAAATGATGTTTGCTGTATGTTATAAAACAAATGTTATATGTTATAAAATAAAATTATGTTTATATGTTATAAAATAAAATGATGTTTATATGTTATAAAATAAAATGATGTTTATATGTTATAAAATAAAATTATGTTTATATGTTATAAAATAAAATATTCATACTAAAAATGCATTTGTCAATAAATAAATATGTTTTAAAAAATATTAGGCGTAATAGATGCTAATAGTGAATGACTGAAAAGGCTAATAACAAAAAAAATAAAACGGCGTTAATTCAGCTTATGTAATAGAACTGTTAAACGTTTCAGAAAAACTCTTCCCATCCTTAAATTAAAAAAAAAAATTTGCGTTATTGGTGTAATTCCATCCCTTCACAGGTTGATAATGAGTACCCAAATTTTACAAAAGTTATATTCTGCGATGAAAGAAACAGCGATCCATTTACTGAACAAGTAGCACTCCTTCTCTCTCATGAAGACAAAAGTGTAAGCAAGTAAACCAGCTACAAGAGAGGGTACCATAATAGAGCATTTAGGGTAGGGACTATGACATGAATGGACGGGCCCTCTGTGATATACTGTTCGTAGTGACAGTTTCATTCTTCGATTCAGTCAAGTAATTTCAGGGCACCTTCTTGTGATTGGAAAGAGCAGTACCGAACTAAACTGATTATTTTTCACAAACATTTAACTCTTTCAGCTGGACAGACGCATAGATGGTAGGATATTCGTACTTCGTTATTTTATGTTTTTTCGAAGGAACTGTTTGAATGCCGAAAATATTCGCCAGCTTTTGTTTGAAGGAGACGACGAGTCTGATAATGGATTATTTATCACCGACTGATTTCGAGCGCAAAGAAACCATGGAAACATTTGTAGATATTGCTGACCTATATGCCTGGTTCATAACACCAAATTGTGATGACCAATATTGAAAATGACCATATAAACGAGGCTGTGGTCTAAAACGTAAATGAAACACCATTGTAAATTAATTCTGCAGTAGCTATGCCGGACCGACCCATTACATTTCCACCTGGATCAACAGCCTTGGATTATTTTAAGTTTGTTTTTTTTTCTTCACAGAGGAAATGTGCGATGAAATTAGAATCAATACTAATAAGTATGCTCAACTGATGACGGAAATGAAAATCACCATTGGTGCCAATTGAAAACAATTGAGATATGGCAATTCTTATGAGTCATTTTGGTCATGAGCATTGTGTATATGCCAAACCTACGCGACTATTGGTCCACCAATCCTATTTTGGGAAATTCATTCATCAAAGAGTCCAGTCTCAGCTCTGGTGGCGTGCGGATGTCTGTTCTCTGCTGTCCGGACTGGCGGTTGTTGGTTGCGGCTCGCTTAAGACTAAGTGTTTGGGACATTCACCAGGCCGCGGTGGATCGACGTCTGCTTCCGCCCTCCCTCGTAATTCGGACTTCGTCGCTGGGGTCGTGCTTGGCCTTCTGTCCATGACGGGCGTTCTTCGTAGGCTGCTGCTGCGATCAGCTTTCGCCAACGGTGGATGATACTTTGGCATGTGATGCCTGTCCGGATCGTTGTGGTCTCATGCGCCCTGGCTGCGGGGAGAGATTTGGGCCTAGTCTGCCGCTCGCGATACTGCACCCACTTAACGGTGGTTTCCTGTAGGAATACCGGCCGGCCCGGGGTGTTCTTCCGCGCCACCCATCTATTTCGGCCGCTCTTCGGGGCGGACTGATCGTGGGTGGTCCCCGGTCGACGTTGAGTGACGACAATCATGTGAGCTGTGCGTCTCTGTACGCCTGCATTGATCGACAGTCCCCCCCACCCCGTCAATGCCCTTCTGTCCACTGGTCGTCATATCGGACAACCTGTCGGAATATAGCGCTGTTACCTTCGGCAGGGCCACACTTCCCATTTCTTTAAAAATTTTGCCCCAAGTTTACCTACATTCATCAAAATGTTGACGACAGGAAAACTATTCCCTGATGATCAAGTTATATCTTTTGACAAGACAAAAAGTGAGTGCCCCAGACTACTTGCCAAATTTGAACCTTCATGTCGTCCATGAAAGTTGTTTAAAAATTTTTCACCTTACAAGGAACTTTAAATTTTATAATGGCCTCGTCAATGTAAAGGAAGATTAAGCATCGTCCAGTACATTCCTTTTGAAACCTATAAAGCGGTTAAAGGTGTGGATGTTGTATACATCCCAAGATACGCTTCCTATTTCCAGCATATACCGTGGAAAGACCGGCGAAGTTAGACGCACAAAATGAAGGACTGACACGTTGTGCATCTAATGATTTCTGGAAAAATTCCATTATATATTTAAAATATTTTTTATTTGCGTTGACATCATTGAATTTGTTTGAAGATGGGAATTCATGTTGTGGAACAGTCATTGTCAGATGTAAATATTTGCCATCCAATATAAAAAGAAAAGCTTAAAATTAAGTGAATTTGCTTCCATGCACTGAAATGCAAAGCTAACATGCGGGAAGCTGGATGGGTAGGAAAACAGTTACGTATTATCTACATGTGTTAAGCTTCAGACACGTTACCCGTCGCAGTGGTGCGAAAGCCCCATAGGTCGGGAACCCCGGAGCCGGAAATAATTGTCGAAAACCCAGTTTAAGTTCCGCAAATAATGCAGTGACATACTTACGGTGCGAGCGATCATGAAGATTGGACCCAGTGCGGAATGTAACTAGTGGTGGCACGATAAGCTTAGAAGGCATACTAGTTATTACTATTTTAGGGTTTCTTTTAACCTTTCCTCTTACCCGCCACATCTGATATGAGCAGACATTTGGAGTACCCTTATATTTAGTATTTTTACGAAGTTGTTATTTGTAGGTTAAGGGAACTAAACATAGTTCAGTATGTTTTAGGCTCTTCATGATTACTGTAGAAGATCCACTAGGTGCATACTCATCCTCCTTGTCAATTTTAATTACGTTATTTTACATTTCAACACTACATTGTAGACGAAGACTGCTTAACGTTAACTCCGATATACTAATACACCCAAGCTTAAGAGAATAACCTAGTAGTGGGTTAATGTTTAAGTATTCCACGGAGTGTGAAGCACGCAATCATTTAGAACTTTTCTGCGCGTAGTGAACTTAACTACGATACTTCAGTTGCACAAGAGAGCTGCATAATCTCAAAGTTAAAGTTTATTATGTCAGTCTTTATACAATGATTAAATTAGTAAAGCTTAATACAAAAGTGTAAAATAACTCCATGTTTCATTTTGAAGAATCGCAGGCTTCAACTCCTCCTTTCGAAAATTGCTTTAACTTCCCTCGGTGCAGTAATATTCCATGGAGTAATCATTTCGGGGACCTGTAATTGAAACAGGTCAAGTCATGCGGTATTACGTTATTTGCAAAAACTACCATATGGCTAATTGCCCTGCACGCTGAAGAAATACGTTTAAGGTTAACCGATATGCCAACATGGATTACATTGACCAAGCGAGATTTTACAGGAAATGTGTAATCATAGGAAATGTTGCGATGT
>QLNU02015360.1:31665940-31685997 GCA_006491805.2 Dysdera silvatica
AAACCATTGTCCCACCATCTACGTCCTTTTTCCTTACCATACTGTAAATCTCCTCCACAATTGAAATTATCTTCCCCATCTTTCCAAGCACTGACCATGGTATACAACCCCCTGATCATCGACTGTTTATTTCCGGCCAATTTCACGCCTTACCACTCCCCCTGTTGCAATATCGCGACTATTTTGGAAATTTGAACTGATTACATTGTCATCAATGTTCTTTTCGGTTCTCAAAATTTAATTAGACCCACCCAGCTTCGCTCATTGACAACTCACACCAAAACAACTATACATCCCCCCTGGCTTGTATATTATCCCCTATTCAACCGCCATTTCCATCCATCCATCCATCCATCCATCTGGGGATTAAACGATTTATCGTAGGCGCCCCATTCATCATGAGAATCTGGGTCTGGGTATTATAGTACTCATCATGAATTATTCCATTCTCAACATGGCCTCACCCCCCCTAAACGTTTTATTCTATATTTCTTATATAGAAGGTCTCAAATAAATGCCTTAGCATAATCAGCCTTAGCCCCAACATGCGCCCGTCTACATTGGCGTACGCAGGGGAGTGTTGATGGGGTTGTAACCCCCATTGCAATGAAATTTTGTATATTTAACATAGGAATATGCAGGGCCGTAGCCAGCATGGAGCCAGGGGGAGCTGAGCCCCCTGGAAATGTAGTCACCCCCCCTCCCCCGAAAATATTTTTGGTTTTATAAATTTTTTTGTTCAAAATAAATTATTGCAGAAAATCGTTTCAAATTTTTCGTTTTGCACAAAATTGCATACGACGACAAAAATTGTTCTTTGACATTAAAATTGTATTTAAAACAGATTTTCACAGCATATCTTGTATATATTATGCTATTTATAAAGGTACTTGCTATTTACAAAGGTTTTATCTAGTCCAGCGGTTTTCAACCGGCATGTCGCGAAAAATTTTAAAATATGCTAGACCTAGCAATTTAGTCGCAGTCATTGATCTCGTTTCCCTAAGATTCTCGAGTAAAACAATGGCAACAGCCTACACAACCATTTTTCATTTATTTATTGTAATTTACTCCTATTTTTTACAAGACCGGCGAAAAATTTATTTTTTGGTGTGTCGCAAAAGTTTAGTAAGTAATTTTGATATGTTGCGAGATGGAAAGGGTTGAAAACCGTTGATCTAGTCCAGGGGTGGGGAACCTGCGGCCGCATGCGACCTTTTGGGCCGTAAGTGAGGCCTTTTGGATGAATCCGAATTTTGAAAACCAAATCCTTTTATTTTTAATCATATAATTGGGCTCATCTTATTTATTTATTTATTATTATCTTAAATGAACATATTTAAATACAAAAGATAAAAGAAGTATCTCAGGAACAATCCAAAAATTCCATTTTTAGAGAAATTTAAATATTTATCCAAAACCACTTTTAATTGCATATTACTAAACAACTGTATTGATAGTAAAGAATGCCATTAAGTATATGTATGCATTATTAAGATATTATCTGTTTTGTAAGTAGTCCGATATCCCTGTATATACCCCATATACTGGGTGTAATCTGGCGGGGGAATGGGGCACTTGTGATTCTATTTTTTTAAAAAGCAGGCAAAATCATACATCCCCCAATCTCTACATAATTTTTGCCATGTCAGATTTATGCAAATTAACGGCGCGAAGTTCCCACGTGATCGAAGGGGCGTTTCCCAGAGTTGTTATATATAAGGCCTGAAATAATTTAGAATGCTTAGAACGATGCCGAAGTCAAAGCAATTTACGAATGACGAGATTTTGAAGATTTGGGGGCTGAAAACTAAAGGTAAATCTGTTACTCAAATTCTGTTGCATTGAACCGTTCAAAGCGAGGCATTTATCGAGTGTTATCCCGGGGTGATCAGTATCAACCAAAATCACGATCTGGGAGGCCTCGAGTGACCAGCATTCGGGATGATAGACAAATACGAAGATTGGCTTCAAATGAAAGCCTGTCTGCAAATCAAATAAAAAACACGTTAGCAATGCGAGTGTCAAGAGAAACCATACGTAGAAGGATTGTAGAATGCAGGCATTTGAGATATGCAAAAATGCGCCGCAAGCTCTGCTTGCAATTACATCATAAACAAGCACGACTACAATGGGCAAGGCAGCACATATCATACAGTGACGAATCGTTGAAGGTGTTATTTAGTGATGGAAAAAAGTGGAACTTAGATGGTCCCGATGGCCTTTCGCACTACTGGCACGATCTTCGAAAACGCCCCTTAAGTCGGTTCAGCAGACGTCAAGGAGGAGGTTCAGTCATGGTTTGGGGAGCCTTTAGCTTCAATGGACAGACTTCTTTGGCGTTTTTGAATGGAAAACAAGATTCCAAGGCATACCAGGCAACTCTTGAAAGTCACCTATTACCTTTTGGCGAACTTTTATGTGGACGAAACTGGGTTTTCCAACAAGATAATGCGTCCATCCACACATCCAGGTCAACAAAAGAATGGATGAGCGCTAAAAATATTACAGTTCTCGATTGGCCTGCTCTTAGTCCTGACTGTAATCCCATCGAAAATGTATGGGGCATACTAACGAATGTTGTGTATGCCAATGGAAAGCAATATCCGCCCGTTTTAGAACTTAAAAAGGCTATAGAAGAAGCGTGGTTTAATTTTGAACCAGAAACCTTTCAAAATCTTGTGCTTTCAATGAACGACCGCGTATTTAATCTAATACGAAGTAATGGTGGCTACATTGATTATTAAAATTGTTCATTTCCTTATGCAAGTGCTAAAATTTATGTTTGTGCCTAAACTTTTGTGCCACATATTTTACTTATTTTAAGTTATATATTGCAGCAAGTTCGCTACTGATGTGATTTCTGTTCTCAAATTTTTAATTTGCATATTACATGTGTTCATACTTCGTAATATTAAAGTTCCTACTTCTTCAGTTTTAATAGTATTTTGTTATACTCAAATTTGTGTTGTGTCTAAACTTTTGTGCAGGCCTGTATTGGAGACGCAGCCAACAAAACATGATTTCTCATTAACCATCACTCGTTTGTTGCTTGGGAATTAAACTATGGGACAAGACAGTGCTATGGTACAAAAGCCACAAAGGATTCAAGCAATTATTCATTTTATTATATTTTTTTATATATTTTTTATTTTTTATTGCCATTTTTTTCACTGTCGATCAGAGGGAGAAACAGAATAAAGAAATGAACTCTAAACCATACAATCATATAACGCTGTTGGTATGATCGAACATTTACGGATCAAGTCCAAAATGTTTCAAACAAATAGCACATTTCTTATATCTCAACTGTAATTTACATAATGTGTAATGCATGGAAAAACCTTTCATTACATTAACTTAAAAAACTGTCCCTGCAACTATGATTAATATATAAGAACTCATGATAAAAGTCAATTTTAAATGGAATCCACAAATTGATAAAATTTAGTCATGCATACTAAAAGGCTTATGCATGATTAATAAAATGAACACTGTAGTTTTGTAACAAACTTTATTGAAAAGTAACTGACAATTCACATGAATTAAACTCTGTTAGGAATAAAAACATGGAACTTCTTTACAAAAAGTTAAACTTCATTACACAACAAGGTATATCTGAAAATTGAATTCATGATTATCATTGCAATTAACACGAAGAAAACGCAAAACGGATGCTGTTAGGTACACAAATATATGCAAGACTTTGGAGTAACTGTTTCGCTGAAAAGGAATTTCACATACATGCAACATTAGTAAAATTATAAGAAATGAAAGCATTTCAGTGGTTCAAAACTTACCACTTTTTAAAACTCGAAAGCATGAAACTGCACTCCAGCTAGGCATGATCCAATTTAAGTTGGACGAACATTCCTAAATCACCAGACATAAGATAGAAACAAAAGTTTCCTTTAAAAACACAACAGAACTTTCAGTTCGAATTTTTATGGCACAAGCAGTGGTAGATTTACCAATAGGCTCAGTAGCAAATGTAAGCCTATAGCAGCAAACTTTCGACAGCAGGAGGTACAACGATGAAGCTGAACTTTATGTCAGACTGAATTATTAATTTTCAGAAATATTTTCTACCTATTGAAATATAGTTCGATTTTTCTGTCTGCTGCACAACATATTTAAATGAAAATAAGCAGCACATAGGCCTTTTTCTTTTCCTGCAAAAACATTGCAACCACCGAACAAGTGTTGAGCAGCATAGGTGGTTGATTCAATATAAGAATGCAATACTAGCTTCAAAAACAAGGGGACCACATCAAGACAATTTATTTGGTTTACCGTGTAAAGAAACTGAGGAAAAAATTCACTAGTTGTCCAAAGTATTAAGAAGAGTTGTAGCTTTTTCAAAAACTAAAGTGTGACAAACAGTTATTTTGACACTGGCGTAAGGTTTAAAAACACGACGTTAGCTGTTAGTCACGAAACACCGTGTTTTTAAACCTTACGCCAGTGTCGAAATAACTGTTTGTTATGGAATCTCATGGTGAAACTCTGTATTGTTTCGTTAATGAAGTGTGGTTTTCCTTTAAGGGGATTTGAAGAAAATCCTTCTAGTCAAAATTGTTAAAATGCAATGAGTGATATTTTGTTATAAAATCTTATTAATTATTAAGGACTTCAACATTCTTTTTGCATTTTTTTATAGAGATTAATCTTTTTCTATTTACTTAACATCTAAAACTGGATTAAAAAGGTATGCTCAGAGGCTTAACTAAGCAACTGCTCCCTTTGCCAATGCCAAGAATACTGCATCGAGAAGGGCTCAGAAAGTGCAAAATTTGTAAATACTTATGAAAAGACAAATTTGAAATAATTGTCCAAGGGATTCAATTAAGAATTTGACAAGAGTATCAAAATCTAAGGTTTAATGAGATTCGGCGGTAATATCGTAAATCCACCTTTGGGCACGTCATTCTGCACTAACTAGAGGTGACAACTTTTAAAAATTCCTTTATATATACATTGTTTTTAAATTATAAAGCATATATTAAGAGCTCCCTAAAAGTTTTAATAAAAAAAATCAATGTGAGTATGTGTCAGGGTTAAAAATAAGAATGGGGTACGTGTAGAACAGGGTTTGATGATAACTAAATTTGGATCTTCACCAAAAATGGACAGCAGGGACAACATCCCTCTATCATGATGGAATGTTTTCGAAGCACTACTTCTAGATCAAGGGCCCTTACTTAAAACAAAATATCCTTCTTAGTGTTCATGATCCTGTAATTTCAAAGTGTAAATAATATTTGCTGATCTTTAACACGTTTTTCTATTTTGTATTTTACTTGGCGTTAGGGCCATAGCTAAGAGATGACGAGGAGGGACATAAAATCGACTGAAATAATTCGAAGGGTTGGTTGTGTTTTTATGGAGGAAGGACAAAAAGGGTCATTATACACCAAACCAGGTGAGAACGTGCACACGTTTAATTTAAAAATAAAGCAAAAACCAGCTTAATCTAAAGGTATAATTTGAAGGGGAGAATATATCCGTGGCTATGTGGAGATTTAATCTGACAGTTCTACCAGGGCCCTCAAGATCATCTATAGTGGGGGCAAAGGGCGTTATGTTTACACTGGAATGTTGGAACTTCTCACCCGTATAAAAAAAAGCTATTAACAGTAGAAATTTTCAAATTTGATGGAATAAGTACAAATCATATATCTTTATTTCTTGAAAGTTACAGACTTGTAACACAAATTGGTTTTATGTATTTAAACAAAATTTGAACCTCCTCCAGAGTATGAAGGGCAGAATGAAGTTTACAAATAAATAAAACATCAAAAAAAAAAGTAAAAATCTAGTACTTGGTAGGGCCTCCCTTGGCACGAATGACTTCACGAAGCCATTGAAGCATGATGTGGACCAAGTTAGTCATAAAATTTAGTGGGATCCAAGTTTCCTGCAATGCAGTCTTGAATGCAGGAATGTTTGTGTGACATAATAATGGAACGGTTGTCTAAAGTCCCCCAAAGATGCCCAATGGGGTTCAAATCAGGTGACTGAGATGGCCATTCAAGTACCTTTATCGTTTTGGAGGCAAAATAAGCAACTAAAATACGAGATTTATGTTTGGGGTCATTGTCTTGTTGGAAAGACCAACCCCTTTTCAATCCCAACTTCACCTTGGATAGAGTTAAATTTGATTCCAAAATCTCCTTATACTTGTGGGAGTTCATAAGGCCATCAATGAATACCAAATTTCTCGTTGCATTATTGGTAAAACAACCACAAACCGTAACTGATGATGGGTGTTTGATTGTTGGCTGCAAATTCTTGACATTAAACGCTGTTCCATCTTTTCTAAACACTATTTTCTTCTGTTGTTTTAAAGGTTCAAACTTGCTTTCATCGCTCCACATCACATTTTCCCAGAATTTGAGTGGCTTATCAGCAAGTTGAATTGCAAATTTTGAACTCCTTTGTTTATTTTTGGAAGAGATATAAGGTTTCTTACGTGTAATTCTTTCTTTATATCCCACCTTGTTTAACACCCTTGAAATTTGTCTCCGTGATATTGTCTTTTTGAATTGATCTTGAAATTCTTCTTGGATTTCCCTTCTCGATGTAAATGGGTTTTTGTTTATGGTTCTCATAATCGTCTTGCGCTCCCTTTCTGTGAACTTTGGTTTTCCAATTTTCCCTTTCTCAACTTTGGTTTTCGACCTGTCCTTTGGGTGCTTACAACGTGTCCATTGATTTCATATCTTTTCACTATTTTCTGAGCTCCCATTGCACTTATTTCATACTTTTCTCCTAACTGTCTGTAGGATAATTTGCCATCCACTCTGTCTTTAGTTAAGGCTGTTCTTTCAATCACCGATAGTTCCCGTGTTTTCACCATTTTCACTCTACCCTTTATCAGCCCATGACTCACATTCTCATGAATCTTTGATTATGCAAATTACATGGACACGGAAATTTGCTTTTAAATTTACTTTTTTTTCTGTTTTATTTATTTGTAAACTTAATTTCGCCCTTCATATTCTCGAAAAATTCTACTGTTAATAAGAGTTTTTGTTATACGGGTTAGAAGTGTCAACATTCAAGTGTAAACATACTTTTGTCACCCCCCCACTGTAACTAGATGATCGATGAAACGAGATATGCTAAACATATCTAGTGTTGGAGACTAATGGCCTAGTGCAGCGGTCACCAATTGGTGATCCACGAGAAAATTTTAGTGGTCCGCAGAATCTGGACATTATTTGCATTTTTAATGTTTTATTAATAATAAAACAAAAACAATATTTTAAGAAATTCTAATATTCTGAATGACAATTGTCGCGATTATATTGCACTAGATTCATGAAATGTACTTGATAGGTTCCTAAATTTTTAAGTACTAATTTCTAACTTTCTATTAAAATAATTAATTGTAAATTTTTATATCTATAGAATGTACTTGAGATAATTATCGGCAATTAGTGAAAAAACCCTCATTTGCCTCAATGCGGATAAGAGGAGAAGCCCTGTATTTATCTTTTCAAAAAAATTCATATTGATGGTCCGCAGGATTTAAAATAATTAATTTAGTGGTTTGTGAGGTCTGAAAGGTTGACAACCACTGGCCTAGAGAACCAGACGCTGAAGGCCGAAAAAACAGCAACAGCAGGAAGTTCTAGGGTACCACTGAAATAAAACATGGCTTGATGGCAAGATAATCAATTACACATTATCACTATGGCACCATACGTCATACACACATCAACACAGTTGTCTGACCAAATTCAGTTTTACAACAAATAATGCAGTTTTATTTGTTGTGTCTATGAACTTTCTCCATAGAAGTTATTCTTCACATACATAAAACTTTTTAGCCATAAATTAAAAAAAAAAAAGGACCAGGTGAATAGAGTGCACATAGAGTCCATGTTTTTTTCTAATCCCTACTTTTTTCCTGATTTTTTACTAAAAGTATAAAAATAATAACACATAAAAAGACAAATGCTGTTCACACTGATTTATAATACCTAAGAATTACACTTTCTATATTCAGAAGTAAATTTAGGGAGATCAAGAAAAAATTTAGAAATATTTTTAATTAATAAGAGCTCATGATGCAAACAATGTGTTTGCATGCACATAATTTAGGAATTTAGCAAAGGTTTAATTTAGAAAAACAGTTGAAGTAAAAAAAAAAAAGTTCCTTTTAATGTTGTGAACATATTCTAAAATTAATTCACAGAAAATGTTTCAGTGACATTGAAAACAATATCCCTTTTCTATTTACTCTAGACGTATAGAAAGTACAAACATTCAGTTAGAATGATCACTGGATTATCATTTGATGATTATTTGCCGATGATCACTATCACTTGATAGTCGCTCGATTATAACTATTAACACTACAAGTGATTAATGCAACAGACTTGCTAAAATCATTTTCACCATTTAATATTGAAAACTGAACACAATTAGGTTAACTTTATATAAGAACCTTAGAGCTAACAGAAATGGAAAAGAGTGTGTAGACTAGTACTCTACCAACCATTCTAATACATTTGTAGTCAGTGGAAGGACACAGCTATGGGTCTTCAGTGGAGAAAAAGTTTTAAGACTGAAAAAAGATTGCAAAACTTCATGGCGATTTTTAAGAATTAACCTCAGTAAAAATATTTTCAATGTTAAAATGCCAAGGTCTTTACTTTCAAACAGTAATTTCTACCAGAAAAGGACAAAGTTTGATCCACAAGAAAGGCAGTTTAAAATAAACAAATGCCAAAACCTTCAACTTTCAGAGTTTTCCAAACAATTTCTAACAGGAGAACAAATTCAAACAAATATTAAGATAAAGGGAGAATTCCTATTTAAAAAAAGTATGGAAGATGAGGAGTGGCATAGTCAATTCCTTTCCCTTCAGGCTCCTAGGTTAATATTTGTAACTTCAATTAAAAGTCATAAAGTAACAATTATTTTCAATAATTACAATACAAATAAGTAAGATCATGTTTCAAATTACGGGTAATTAGATGCAAAACGAATTTTCCAAATCATTTAAAGTGAATCAGGTAACGTAAACTTTTTAGATTAATCGAAGAATATAGTTTTTCGAATTACGTTTTCTAAATATTGCACCAGATTCGTTTAGAAGGTACAACCCAACATTAAATAATAAAAAATTCAAATAAATTTAATGTAAATGAAATCACATAAAAATATTCATACTCACACGTCAAACACAGGTCTACCCCATCCTAATCCAATTGAGATTTCACGCGCTTTTATTTGCAAGCTAGCGGTTTATAATACAGACTAATCAGAGGTCTCAGGCTCTTATTATAAAATGGTGTTGCCAAATTTCAAAAGGTAGATAGGTTGGAAATCAACAAAGGAATGCTTAAAAAAATACTCCTCCGATTTCTAAATATATTACAATTCGCATTGTGCAGTTTGTCGTTTATATAATAATAATTTTTATTCTCTTTGCAATTTTTACGCCTCTATACTGAGCAGATATAAAAATTAGATTCGAAGAAAAAACAACCTTTTTGTTTTGTAAATCACAAAACCTTTTTGAACCTCATATTTAAATGGTATTTTATTTATATGGTATTTTTAAAACTTTTCTACTCTAGTGTAGTTCTTTTATTTTAGAATACGATTTTTTTTCCACACACACTTAGCAAAGCAAAAACAGGATGGACACTAAACGTCTTCAGGTCACTGCGGAATTAAAGGAAATGTTATGGCCAGGGCCGACGAGAGGGAGCAGCAGGAACTGCAGCCCGGGAACCCGGATGAAGTCTAACGGCCCACGCTGGCAAGGACCGGTGCTGTGGGGGGCCCGGTCCCCCTTCTAGTCAGAAGGCCAGAAAAATAGTTCTCTAAATCCAGATTAATAAGATCTTGTACACTTCTAATGCATAGTTTTTTAATTATTCTTCATTAGCCTGTCTCGATTATTAAAAAAATAATAATAACAACCAGTAGCTTACGTTAGTTTCTTTTTTCAGCAGTGATCTTGTAAAATAATTAAGTAATAAGTAAGTAAAAAAAAAATGCTTTCTTATTTCATACTTTTTGTTCATTTGGAGGCTCAACCCTCCCCAAAAAGAAAAACTACCTATGTTACTGCCCAGGGAAGGGGTCATGGGGGGCCCCATCGAAGTGAGCCTGGGGGCCCGCGTTGACACCCGGTGCCCCTTGTTACGACAAACACATGGGCTCGTTGAGCTATGTAGAATTCTGTCTCATCCTGTAACAATTCGCGATCCCTTCATCGGCCAAGTCTCTTTAACTACATCTGTATCACTAAAAAGCCCCTTCCAAAATGAAAAGTTCTCTACTCAGAATTCTATTACTAAACAGCTTCATTCCCTTTTTCCAGTTTTCAAGAAGCATCTCTTCTTGACCGTGACTGCCCTCGGAAATTGCAGACCAGACTTTATCGTCACAACCTTAGTTGGGCATATCACCTTCTCCGCAGAGAACTCTTTGTTGTTTGCAGAAGATTAGGTCTTCCTTCTTCTCCAGCGCTGGCTGATCTTCTCTCCATTTATCGAAACCCTTGCATTCAGTGCAATCTCTTATATGCGTTACATTCTTGTTTTACAAACACGATACGTTTTCTATAATGCTTTGTCAACACAAACTTATACCCAGTTCCTCAATCGGGTCAACTGTCTATGTCATTTATGTGTGTGTGTTCTCGCACTTTCTATTTCCTGTTATTACACCAGTTTTCTTCTAGGAAAAGTAGTGTCGCAGCAGTGGACAACTATCCCAATATCTCTTGAACAATCAACAACAACAACGACACTAAACGTTAAAACAAAGCCTTTGTTAAGAGAAAACAAAACGTCAACAACTGCTTGACGTCAAATAAAGTCAAAATTAGAGACATTAAATAAATGTTCAAATATTAACCACCTCATATAGAATGTCTTCTAACTTGGCTGGCGTTCTGACACCTCTACCACGGCCTGTCTTGTGCAAGCACTGAATTATCTGTTTTTCGGACAGTTGGCGGTGCAAGCGAGAAAACATTCTGTGATAAGGAACACACCTGTTGGGAAGAGCCCTTGGTGAAGCCTTTGCGCTTCCCTGCCATTATCATTGGCGAGACCGTAGACAAAATGCATGTCCGCCTTCTCCACATTGCTATATCAATCCATTTCCGAGTCCCTAATGACCTTGCATATGAAAACTATCACTTTTATAAGCCGGCCTGAAAGAGTCCTCTAGCACCTAAAAACACCGTTTAACGCGAAACCTGTTCACTTGTGACTGTGCATTCTGTTATGAAAAGTGTTTATTTCGGTGTGCTCCATCATCCCTGCATGTTTAATTCATTAGTTTTGAAACGCCCTGTATATAAATAATCTGATTCTTTGTATACATCCCGATCTTAAACTGATGCGAACTAATTGTTTTGTTGAATATGTTGAAACTTCCTAATAAGCTGCTGATGCAGCCATGTTTTCGACTAATGATGAAAACTGTGCAGAAATTATTCTCAATGTAAAATATTTCATCCCGCCTCTCACAAAATGGTTAAATAATTGAAAAATTATTAAATACAGATAAAAACGAAGCCATCATTTTCATTAAACGTTTATTGCAATAACGTCTTCAATGTATCGTATTCCCATATCCTAAACATGGGACACTATTTTTTTTTTGCGCCAACGCTTATATGCTTAAAGTAGAGTTAAATTTATAGAGAGAAGAAAATGAGACACAGACGCCTCGAGTCCAACCGAGGACACTCTGTATGAACTGGAGTGCCTTGACTGACAAGGCCACTGGGACACTGGAACGATTTTCCTTTTCTTTTGGTAAGGCTTTTTTAAAATATTATGACGTTATAACCCTTTGCAAAGATAACACAATTGCCAAATTTTGTCAAACACATACAGCCAATTGGGCATGTTTTTGTGATTTTGATATGATATTAAGAAAGGAAATATCTTTCTGACAGAAAAATATTGTCAATCTAAAACTCTCACGCCGTGTCTGACCGTGACCTACGTCGTAAAAGGCCTCAACGTGCGTTTATGACGTAACCACGAAAAGTGCTAGCATGGGGCTACCCAGCTAACAGTTTTTCCAAAGAAAATGAGACTTAACTGATACAAAGAGGATAAAAATTACTCCGTTTTTTTTTGTTAATAATTTCACATTACTCAGGGTTGGCTTGAATTAAACTGATTTTTTTTAAATCATTTATTTAAATAAAAAAACTACAAAAGTTCTTGAACTTTGAATAGTTTATATATTTCTTTTACCTTTGTGCAATTACTTACTTAACAGAAACTTATCAAATTTTAATTATTCAAATATATGGGTCAATAAATTAATTTTTGTAAAATAAAATAATCATTGATTCCCATTGAAGATAGTTATTTATAATTATTTTAACATAAATAGTTGATGTTTTTTCCATTCAAAACATATTGTAAAAGCAGTTATTTGCAAGCAAAATTATATCACTATTATTATATATTATTCGAATCCTTAATTTGTTCCACAACACATTTTTCTTGTTTAAAATTTAATTTAAGTGTGATGATTTATGGACACGTTTATACAAACATATTAATAATATCAACTTTAATGATAACTAAGCAAAGTTTGACACTGGTCCAGATGCAAAAATGTAGTCCAAAAAGAGATCACAAACAGATTACAAAAGTCATTTAATTACAGAAGTCACTAATAGATTACAAAAGTCATATGATTACAGAAGTCATATGATTACAGAAGTCATATGATTACAGAAGTCATATGATTACAGAAGTCTAATAGATTACAAACGTCATCATAATGTTTCGAAAACCAATTCTCTTTTTTCAAGGGAATGGTCGAGAAGGTGAACTTTGAAACTTTTATTGATGTTTGCTTTCTTTTAAAGAAAGGATGAACAAACTAACTTAAGCATAATGAAACAGAACAGACATGCTAATAAAAATTAAGTTTTATTTTTAAGAGTTTCCAATTTTCGTTTTTTAAAAGATGTTTTTTGGCTTCCTTAACGATATGATCGTTTTTGTATTTGCAAAAATTGTTCAGTGACGTGTTTGTTGAACATATAATCATTTTAAATATTCCTTCATGCAAGTGTCCTTTTTCACAGCAATCATATATTCCAAACACACCATTTTCATTCAATGCATCAATTGTCAAATTAATTGCAACAAGTCTTTGATTTAAAAATATGAGAAAGTCATTTTCATATTTCGTACATAGCTTTTCAACCACTATGTAATTATACAAAACCATCTTAACTACTGTATATCCTGAGGATATAGCAATTTTCCTCGATCAAGTCCTTGGACCAATACATGGTTTAATCTACATACAAATCTTTATCAATAACAAAGAACTCTTTACAAAAAGTACAACCTAACATTTTTAATACCTTCCTGACAAAATACACACTCAAATAAGTAATAATGGGAATTTTATCATTGACTGTATTAATATGTTTCAGTTACTACAATTTTAATATATGAAAATTCATTTGCTTTACATCCCATATCATAGTTGTTATTAACGAAACTTCTTGGTCTACTGTAATTAACTTCCCCATCAAAATTTGAAATAATTTACCTTGCCAAAACTTTTCGTCTTAAAGCTTAGCTTCAAGAATGACAGTCCTCAATTTATTTTCAGTTTCATAAATCCGCCTCATTGATATATGATATTGTGCACCACCTAATTATCGATATCTATTAAACCAGTGGTTCCCAACCCTTTTCAAGCCGCGACCCACTTTTACAGTAGCTAAGTAATCCGCGACACCCCCTTTTTATAGTAACCAAAAGATCTGTGACCCCCTCTGTTCGCCGCCGCCACATTTGCATAATAAAAGCATTTTTAACAGAGTAAAGAAAACACATTAAATACAAAATTATATTATATTAATTATATATATTACATTAATTATGTATATAAAAATATTATGTATCAAAAAATCTGGAAGGGTGGTAGGGGTGTATGTATAAATCCCTGAGGACAGCAAACTAGAAATAATGAAAACATGCGCATTGGAAGTGATTTCGTCATTATTAAATGAGATACCAGTAATATTTCCTCCATTATAATCAAAATATGGTTTGACATAAATTTCAACTACCATTAAAACAATTTTTTTGTCATAATCTGACAATGAGTTAAATTTATATTTCACATATTTTAAAAAATTATCATCACATTGCTCATTTTGAGGCCTGATAGGTAAACAAATCCATCTCAATGTACTACCGGGGTCCACAATCGTGACAAACTGGGGTGGATTTAAAATTATTCAAGGGGATGGGTGATTAATGACTTGATTTTTGAAAATGATACCTCATTGGACCTTTACCTTGTATCTTTTCAATGTTACATTTTCATTCAAGGGAGGCGATCGCCCGCACCTGCCCAAATCCGTGCCTAGTGTCAGACCGCTGGAAAGCATACAGTGACCAGTCTTCGGCTGATTTCATATACTATACAGTAATTCATAGTCTGGCATTCATAGACCATGTAACAGAAGAACATACGAACACTATCAAGGGAACGTGATCAAATGTAAAACATAATCCTCGCAACAATACCACCGCAATGTTGGCGATAAACACCATTTTGGTGCCTATTTTTCCGAATACATGTGGAAACGTCGCCACAAAGACGAACAAGAAAAAAAATCCACCCTTCTTAAAAGCCATAAAGGCTATCAGTTTGTGGAGGTGAACTCCACAAACTGAGGACCTTAAACCATAAGTAAGTTATTTTAATACATTATTAGCATACATAAAAAGGTTAAACACTGGTAAAATAGCAATGAAAAAGATCACTCAAGCTTTCGGACGCATCAGCAGCAGTCCTTCATCAGGAGTAATGACGATGTTATGTTTCTGTCTCTTTTTTATACTTGAAATTTCTGGAAAACCCTTCATCAGAGTAGTCCCGCAGAATGGGAAAACCCAATGAGAACCAATGGGAGGCCTCCAATAGAATCATGGAAGAACCCCAATAGGGACCAATGAGAAACCCATACTGCGGGCTACCTAATTTGGAGGTGTCTCATACATTTCAGAGTAAGAGTTGTTTATAAGTTTCTGGAAGTGGTTGTGATGTATTAATGGCTTTCCCGTGTAGTTTGTAAGTTTCCCAAGATTCTAAGAAGAGTCTACTATTCTTGTTTGTGATGTGACGGTGTAGTATTTTTGTTGAGTCCCAGTCGGGTTCGTGTCCGTGTTGTAAAGCGTGTTCTGCCAGACGTGAGGCTATGTCTCCTTTCGCGAGTGCTTGTTTGTGTTCTTTTTTTCTTGTTTTGATCATTCTTTTTGTTTGTCCTATGTAATGTTTGTTGCAGTCTTTGCATGGTATTTGGTATATTGCGCCTGTGAGATCTTCTGGTGGAACTGGGTCTTTAACTTTTGTAAGTTGTTTGCGAAGTGTTGTGACAGGGGAATAGAATGTTTGGATATTTGCCTCTTTAAGGATGCGAGAGATTGTTTCGGAAATGCCGTGAATATATGGAATAGATATGCGGGTGTGAGATGTATTGTTTAAAGATGTACTATTGGGTCTACAGTTTCTGAGAATGAATCGTTTAGGGTATCCATTATTTTTAAGTGCCGTGTGTATGTGTTTTGTTTCTGTGTTTGAAAGTGTTTCATTACTGCAGTGAGAATTCGCTCTAAGACTTAATGTTTTAACAACGGAAGCTTTGTGGCATGTTGGATGATGCGATTTAAAATCGAGATATCTGTCTGTATGTGTGGGTTTACGGTAAACTGAGGTGAAGATTGAGTTATCGTGAGATCTGTGTACAAGAACGTCTAGGAAAGGGAGTTTATTGTTCTGTTCTGTTTCGTATGTGAATTTTATATGTGAGTTTAAGTTATTAAGGTAATGGAAGAAGCTTTGGAGTGTATTAGTTTTAAGTACAACAAACGTGTCGTCGACGTATCTTTTCCAGAATTTAATGTTAAAATTCGGTGAAGATAAAGCAGTTTCCTCAAATGACTCCATAACCAAGTTAGCTACAACACTTGAGACCGGAGATCCCATGGCAGTGCCAAAAACTTGTCTATAGATAGAACCATTTGAGGAGAACACAGCAGAGTCCAGACAAAATTTCAACAATGTGCAGATGTCGTGAGGTGTTAGTGAAGTGCGTTCATGTAGTGTTGTGTCATTTTGGAGGCGTGTAAGTGCGGTGTCGATTGCAAGTGATGTGGGAATGCAAGTGAAGAGAGAAATTACATCGAATGAGACCATAAGGTCGTCGTCGTCAAGTTGTAGGTTATTTAAAGAGGTGCAGAAGGATTGGCTAGTAGAAACAGTGTAGTCGTTATTACCGATTATAGGAGAGAGTAGACGTGCAATATATTTTGATAGGTTATATGTAGGAGAGCTGCAAAAACTAACTATTGGTCTGAGAGGAATATTTTGTTTATGAATTTTAGGTAATCCGTAGAAGGATGGTAAGCGGCCGGAAGTGCATTTTAAAGAGTCGTAGAGATTAAATGTAAGTTTTTTAGATTTATAGAGTTTTAGAAGGAGAGAGTTCATTTTGGATTGAATTGTTTGTGTAGGGTCTTTTGTGATGCGGGTGTATGTATTTGTATCAGATAAGAGTGTAGAAATTTTATGTAAGTTGTCTGGACGATTTAAGACGACTGTAGTACGGCCTTTATCAGCTGGCAGTATGACAAGGTCCTTATCGTTCCGTAGCTCCCGGAGGGCAACCCTTTGCATAGGCGTTAGGTTGTCCCCAGGGAGTTTTGGACGCCGAAGGAGTCCTGCCACTCTGCAGCGGATATCAGCTGCAACACGTTCGTCAGTGTGATTATTTTGTAGAGCATTTTCTATGGAAGCGAGAATCTGTGGTGTAGGAATTTTAAGTGGAGCAGGTGAGAAACTTCCTACAAAAAACTGGATACTAAATCTTTCAAATAAAAATCTCACACCACAACAGCAATTCGTACTATCACTCGGCCTAAATTTCTTGGTGTGGGTGGGGTGGCCACTCAGCCCCAGCCTAGAACCGCCTGACCACAAGGATCTCATTAAATTCAAGGATAAAGTTTTAATAGTTGATTATGAAATATTTTTATTATAAATATTTCCTGCATAATAAATAAAGTATGACAACAACGTACAAAGATTGACCAGGGCTTACCATAACTAGTAAAATTTGACACTGGTCGGAATATACGAAATACAAATGAAGAAGGTAAAAGATATTTACCATCTGCAAAAATATTCGCAACGTTTCGAGAACTACTGTTCCCTTCATCAAGCGAAAGTATTGTTGATAAAGCACATTGATTTGAAATATATATTTATTAAAAGCATAATTTACGTCAAGGGGGCGATGGTCGTGAATTAAGATTAAAAGGGTGCCCTGACCAGAAAAAGGTTGAGAAACACTGATCTAAACCATGTATACATATAAACACGCGTATAGAAACTTAGGTCTATAAATAATGCATATTAAAAAATAAAGTAAAAAGAACGTACTGTGCCTATTGTGTACCTATATGCAGTTCAACCCGCTTAGTACGAAATTGAAGAGCGTCTTAAAAAATATTGGATATACGCGAGCATCCATACATCCATAACGATATAAAAAAAAAGCCGTTTTTAGCCGAAAGTAAATATAATACACATGTATGCTACGTACTTTTAATTAAACTGGGCATGCTCAAAAGGAATCTAAATTAAATTTATTAAGAAAGTATTTGATAACATCAGTAAAAGCAACAATTTAATAATTTTACGTGAGCGCCATCTTTTGGTTTAAATGTATAATAAATTGATATGCGCTGTTACGAAACGGCATCCTTTCCGAAGATGTTTGTCAATCGACTGCCTTTTAAAAGAATCAACATAAATATAGAATATATATTTAGTACAAACTGGAATATGGGCATTATTGAAAATGTGAAAACAAAAAGTGGAAATTTATTTTTAAGTCAGCGCCATCTATTGTTGAAAGTACAAGTTGCTAAACTATATAGTGATAGATTTTAAGACACTCTTACGTTAGTTGAAGAAGCTGAACAATTATCTCTAAAAAGAGTCTACCTTTTTTTTTTTTTCTGGTTCATTTCGTCTTCCAGTTCTTTTATTGAATTCGGATGAAAATTCTTAATTGGTTGACACCCTTATATTTCGGAGAAACTTCGATTTGCTTTAGTTGGTTGGATTTTAATGCTTAAGGACAACAAGGATCATACTGCTTCAAACGCTATAAAACTGTGCATACGATATCGATATATTTTTAAAAAAATTGTTATTCATTATAAGCAATCAAAATAATACAGGTGGACACTACGAAGTTCAAGGGACAAATTCCATATCTGTGAAACTTATATGTATCCGTGTCGATATAAGTGGGTCGACAGTACTTACGTTCTTTCTCTCTAAACGGAATTCTAACGTTTCAGCTTAACCTTCAAAAGGCGCGGTGGGTAATAAAAAAGGTATAATATACATAGTTCAAATGTATTTTTATATTACATTTTCACATTTAGTTCTAAAATATATATATATATATAATATATATACACACACACATATACATATATATATTAAATAAAAATAAAACCGAGTAGATAGAAAGTAAGCAAAAATATTCATCAAGGGCGACTGCTCAAAAGTAACAAAAAAGTAGTAAAAAGTATGATAAAAAAATATGCAAATTTTTAAATCAAATGTAAGGAGGAATAAGGCTAAAATGAGTAACAATTTAGGTAGGAAAATACAAGTAGGTAGAAATAAAAATATTGTCAGAAAATAGGAATAAATACAGCAACAATAACAGTAATATCAACAATAAACATTAAAATAACGTAAAATTAACATACTTAACTAGCTAAGTTCATTCGGGATCCACGAAATTTTATAGGCACTTCCTAATTCCAGAAGATGAGAAGAACCATGAAAACGGTGTAGATTTAAAGAAACATGAAAATGTCGAAGAACTGAGAAAAAAAAACGAATTTCGGAGCTCCACGTTGGGAACTTTTTTAAGGGAGGTTCCCGCCACGTGGACCCTAAGCATCGAAATGTTTCTATATGGAAATCAGCTAAAGCTAAAGGAAATCCAATCCTTTTTCAAATTTAAAAAATTTGGGCTGCATTAAATCGCGGATACGAAAATCCTACTGCTGTATTAATGTTATCCAGTTCCTTGTTAAGTATGTAGAATTAGTTTGTATGCACATTGTCTGTTTTAATTGGTATATACTTCAACTGTTTATTTTTATGCATTTAAATTAATATGGACTTCAGTTTAATTGTACTGTTTATTTTTTCTATTTTGATTTTTTTGTATTGAATCTCGAAATAACAGCCACCTCCGAAATACGGTCATTTTTGCAGAGTCATACTCGTAACCCTTCTTTAGAGGCTTTCTTGTATATTATGACTTTTTTTACTTTGGAGGTGGGGGAAATGAATAATCAGTGATTACCCACTTATTGAAGTCACTCTAACACGTGTATTAAAAATTACATTAATAGGAAATTTGAATGAATTTTAAAAGTTATTAGAACTTCTAAATTTTGTACAGTTCTGGTAATACTGAAGCAGCACCGTAGTTAGATGATCTTGCGACCCTGGCAGAACCGATCAGATTGCACCCCTCTAGTCACGGACATATTCTTCCCTGTGAATTATTTTAGTCGATTTTACGCCCTTTTCGCCTGCGCCCCTAGTCAGGGCCTGACTTAGAAAATCTGGGGCCCGGGGATGACATTCCTGAAGAGGGCCCCCTACCCTCCTGTACCCACGACAGATTTCTGATTGCTATGTTTATTATAGGTATGAGCGAATGACTTTTATTTATAAGACCAAGGCCTAGCCAGGTAAGCTTCCCAGGCCTTAAGGGAAAGGAGACAATAAAGGATTTTTTAAAATCCTGAATAGTCTGGACTCCCCCATAAAACAAATATCAAAATACAAAAACGCAGAAACGTTATCAATAGATTAAACTAAAAAAATTTTTCATCGTTTTCGTGGTTCACATGCTTTTTACGAATATCCTGGACTAAATTTAGAATTTAGGGACCCCCTCTGAATCGGGGGCCTGAGGCATC
>QLNU02015360.1:31686097-31698108 GCA_006491805.2 Dysdera silvatica
GATCTTCAAATGAGGAAAGTCTGCTCGAAAATGGTGCCAAAAGTCCTGACGAGTGAGATGAAGGAGCAGCGTTTGTTGAAGTGCCAGGAATTGCATGAACGCTACGAAACGGACCCAGAATTTTTGGACAGAGTGATCACAGGGGACGAGACGTGGATTTTTCAGTACGATCCCGAATCAAAGCGCCAGAGCAGCGAGTGGCACACCAAGGAGTCTCCTCGCCCGAAAAAAGCAAGGATGAGCAAATCGCGAATCAAGGCAATGCTCATTGTGTTTTTTGACAGAAAAGGTGTAGTTCACAGTGAATTCGTGCCACAAGGACAAACAGTCAACAAGGAGTTTTACTGTGAAGTGCTCAAACGGTTGCGCAACAGGGTTCGACGCGTCCGAAACGAAATTCGCGACAATTGGATCTTGCACCATGACAACGCGTCAACCTCACTGAAGGAGATTCCCGTTGACGACTTCCAGGGCGCCTTCAATGATTGGGTGAAGCGTTGGCAACGGTGCATCGAAGCAGGGGGAGAATACTTTGAAAAGTTCTGAAAAGATTGTAAACTGATATTGAATAAATGATTTTAAAAAAAATCATTTCGGGAACTTTTGGGACAAACCCTGTATGTAATATTCTACTAGTATACACATAAAATGTCGTGGTAGTGCAAACTATCTCGTCTTGTATTGGTGTACATTCACGTAGTTTAATATTCTGTTACTTTTAGTATTGCATGCAGTTAGTTTTATATAACTCAATCTTATTATTAAGAGGAAATTTCCTTAGATATCAAGCCAACAAGTAAAAGCATATCCTTAAATACTAACTCTGCTCAGCCATTAGGTTATTTTATAAAAGCATACCCATGGTTTAAATTTTAAAAAATGCTAAAAATAGGCACAGTTACGCAAGGTCGCGATACTCTGATATCATAACTTATAAAATTGAGCAAAACAAATTTAATTGCTATAAATTATGATCCGATATTTGTCCAATATTCGTAAGTAAAGATATTGAATATATGATTCTCCTGAACAAAAAATCTTCCCAGTTAAAATAACTAAAATTAAACAACGATCAATGCAAAATGCCAACATTTTCAAAACCTAATTAAAGCACCGAAATATTTATATAGTACGAGTGCTAACTTCTCACGTGCTATTTATCAAATTTCCTAAAATTCACAGCATACTTTCTGCAGAAAGGTAGAGGTATGGTTAGACGAAGAGAACCAATAGGCTTTACATATACGAGTAGTACATATATATACTGTATATATTAATATATCGTGTCTTAGTATTCTAGTGTGGAAACAACTATAAGTTATACGAATTGACTTTCTGCTATTTATAAACTGTAAAAAATCTCTCGACTTTTTCCAAACATCAGCAATTATAAATCCTCAAATAAGCAGTTATAAAATATATCGAATAAAAATATTATTAAATACATATTTCGCCACTAAATGTGTAACAGCAAAGAAATGTTACAGGTTTGTCCGAAATTTGCAAGATCAGTGAAATCACCATTACATAAGATGCTCACTCATTTGTATCCCACAAGTCCAACAGCGTTGCATTTGCAATCATTTCACCCGTGAGACATAAGCTGTGTATAAAGCACATATATTTTTGACACTTTCTTTTCTATCTTGGTGTTAAAAGCTCAATGGCTAGTAGTGCATAGTAGCATATAAACAAATAGCAATTTTCTGTTACTTAAGAAATAAAAGAAGTCGGAATTGGCGAAGGAGTGATGAATGAAGATTTGCATAACAATATCATAATATGTATAATAATATCAGCCTTGTCAAGTAATTTTAATTAGCAATTTTACAAAAATTATAAGAGAATATATAACGTTGGAAATATTTAAATACTTATGACTTTGCTGTTTTGTAAGAATTGTTTTGTAACAGCCATCTTAGAACTTCAAATCAAAATATATGCTTCAAGCATTTCGTTTAGATGTGTGGAAATTACATAATTCAAAAATAAAAATCCACATTGAAGTAAATATCCTGAAATGCTGTTTTCAAGTTTTATGTAGCAAGCATTACGCAAGGGCGGATCCAGAAAATTTTAAAGTGGGGGACGATTTGTTTTCGATTCCTCTTTTTAGCCAAGTGTCCGATAATTTTCGTTTCATTTGCCATGATATAATCCCAGCTCAAATGCGTATGGGGCAATCACTCAACACCCCATCTTAAATCCGCGCTTGGCATTACAGTTGTGCTGGAAGTGAAAAATTTCAGTCAGTGTGTTTTTCTAGTTCGAAGACGTGAAGAGAAAGAGACGAAAACAAACCAGAGAATTATAAAAGATACAATCACGTATAATACAGGGAATATCAGGATGACTCGACCAGAGAAAGAAAAACTTTAAAAGCGTCTTTATTAATATCTAAAAAATTAAATGCTATTTAAATGGCGTGTAGCAAGTAGGTATATTCGACAAGAAATAATCATAACCTTTAACTGAATTCAAATGAGTATTAATGGCACGTTTTCGGGAATGATAAGTAAAAAATAAAAATCAGTTCCTGTAACGTAGATGAAAATATCTCTGGTCTATAATGCCTTCGAAAAGCGAAACGACTTACATGTCGAAGCAGTAGCGAGTAGCCGTAAGCACAAGCTTTATACCGTTACTTGACGTCAATCTCATGACGTGTGTTAACATAGAACTTCCCAGGAGGGCGAAGTACCTCAGTTCTTATTTACAGCCTATACAAAGTGCGCAGTTGGATACTTATCTGAAAAGTAATGGTAAATTACCATTACAAGTCAACCCAAGTGGGACGTATATAAATAAATATTCCTTCATTCCACGATATATTTTTAACAGTATTCCTGATAATGATGAAGCTTTATTGATACACACTGTACCTAAAAAAGGTACAGCTATAAACGCGTCTACACACTCTAGGATTTTGGGTATCTGAATGCATGAACTGAATGCATGACTATCTGAATGCAGAAATTCTAGGTTATGCTTAATCTATACCAACTCCGATTAGAATATAATAACGTACGGCCAACATCTTGACATGTTAACAATCGCACTTTATAAAAAAAATACATTTGTTTAATATATTGAACAATCACTTTAAATATCTTTTTAGTGTACCATTGATATCGCAAAAAATTGTATTAAATTCACACCAAGCAAATGGCCAAGCAAAGGGCAACGTAGATCATCTTGGTGGTCATTTCTAAAATGTCAGTTTATCTTTTCTGAGAGAAACTGAAACTGAACACAAGTATATTATTTCAGTCTTTTGTAATAAAATTTTGGCGTTCGAATCTCGAGCAATTTCCATTGTAATTCTTACACACAATTCTATTTTATTGCACAGATATTCGTTGTGAGTGATTTTGTATGGTATTTCACTGTCCGTAAAACTATAATATTTTACAGCGACGCATATTGTTCTTTTCGAAAACAATGAATATTTAAAAAGCAAAATGTCACGAAATCAAAATTAATGTAGACGATATTACGTTGAGCGATTACCTGTGATGAAACACTACGTGGATAATGTAAATATCATTATTATATAGAAAAATCATCTGCTGAAAACGAAAAAATGGCCATTGTCTGTAAGATAGCTCCAATTGTTTTAAAATCACTCCATGTATATTCAAATTATGCAGCTGGTGTCAAATAAACGGATTCTGGTAAGCTTCATGTAATAATGTATGTCTTCGGGGCTATGATCTTTGTTAAAAATTATATTTGTCGAAAAGAATAGACTGAGCTGCAGAAGGTTTTTTAATGCCATTCAGTAGTCTAGCTACCCTCATGATAGAGAGGGTTATGTATTTCTAGCGGGGGTACAGTGTGATATTTTTACAATTTAGGTGGAAAAAATTATTAAACCACACATAAAGCATTTTAATTATTTTCTGGAAGCTGCTAAGTGTAAAATACATAAAAGGTATATGTACTCTTCATATATTAAGGCGTTTAGAAAATAATAATAACAATTTCAAATCATTTTCCGGCTCCGTGTTACAGAAAAATTAAATTATTGGGCTAATAAAATATTTATACTTTACACGCAGTTTCATAATAAAAAACGTTGATAATTATTACATGAACATAAAATATGGTCTATTTTTCTAAAAACACATAAATTTTTATGCTACGGAAGCAATTACATAACACGAAAATACTTGGAATCATTACTGTCAGTACAATCTTCTAACGGATCTTACGATGTGACTGAATCATAATCACCCTCTACCTGCTGAAATCAAATCAATTAATGAGTCTGAGGTGACAAGCAAACTATTAAGTAAATACGTGTTTGTGTCAATTCTTGATTTTTTCCTCGTAGAAAGTTCTACGTATTTCCTATTATGTTTATTTCTCGCCTCTTGAGCTTCTTCGGAAAACTAATTTTGCGGAAGGACACAAGAGGACACAGAATACTTCTTTCGTGAAATAGTATTTTATGTATGCTTACGAGCATTGAATACCATATTCACTAACGAACAGGTCCCGCGTGTGATTTTCATACTTATCATATGTATCCGAATTTACTTTTAAGCCACATTTAAGCATTTTAAAGTAATGTGAAATCTTTTGATCAGCTCTACATTGACTCCAGTTACTTCGGCAGACTTATCCGCATTTCTACAATTATTTACGAGCCTCATTGTCATCATTAGTGTTTCCCGTTTGCTGTTTACGCATGTTTACCAACAAACTCAACTTAATTTTAAACTTTTCTTGAACATATTTCTTGTTTTGAGCGGCTTTATTTTTATTTTCTGTGCCTCGAATTTGCCAGGCTTTTATTTCTTAGAGATACGAAATGTAGAACAAATATTCAAATAAACGTATCCACGGATGTAGAGGCGATATTTCAAATATAAGAAAGAGTCTTAATTCACCTCCTTTTTTTAAAAGTGTATTTAGCAGTACCTGGTTGAATATGGTGCAGTGATTTGTCAAATTATGGTTTTAGATTCATCAGTACCAGCGCGAAGTTGTATAGGTATCACGAAGATACTAAACAAACATTCTTCTGTAGAACACTCTTCAAAAAGTTCTCAACGCTACCTATTTTTCTCTGACCTACCACGACCTCATTTGATAATTATATTAAGAACACTGCTTTCGGGAAAATGCAAAGACTGAAATACTTCTTCTTGAATTTTACATAATTGTATTCATATATGGTCAATTTGTGATTGGAGTGCTGTTTCAACAGATACGGTTCTCTTACAGTAATTCCAGTAGGATAATATAATAACTTTGCTTCTTTAACTTTGTAGTAAGATGGATAAAATTTGTAATTAAAGGGTTTGACTTGGAGACATATAACGTTCTACTGTCGCGTTGAAAGGTTGGCGTCCACAATTAACGCCAACGTGATCTGCAGAAAGATTTGCTGACTTTCGATGGTAACACATATGGGTCTTCTTTATTGTTGTGCCTCGTTTTGGAGATGAAATGCCAATCTCTATAACGATGGCAGCAGAACCCATTTTCTTTTCTTTTCGTAATTTTATTACAACCGCCACTGACAGTTCAACTTGGCTAGATGATTGGTCTTAGAGTTAATTTTTGTTTTCTGGACTTAAAGTAACATGCACTAAAACGCTTTATAAGCCTGCTAGTTTCCTACTTGGGCTATTGTACGTTGAGGTACCTCTTGTAGATTGCCTCGCAATATCGGAAAATGTAAGATTTCCTTTCAGCCAGAAGGAATTTTCATTCAGGTACCGTTCTTAATGCCTTACCGCTTTATCCTACCCTTGCTTAAATTTTTCGCTGAAGCTTCTAATTGTTACTTTTATACTGGTTAAAACAGTATCTGAAACGGGTAGGTTGTCTAATTCATGCAAAATATAACCAATAACGGCATCAAATCTTGACTGTTCCAAATTTGCTGCCCGAAGGACAAAAAGGGACTGACGAAGAATTGGCGGAGTCATTCTGGAAAGCAAACAAAAAAATTTAGTACCCAAATTTGCGCAACTTTTTTTACGGTTTTAAATAGCTAATGAGTCTAGCTTTAATTATTATATGGTAACTTAATTGTGTAAAGCGGTATAATATAGTAAAAGTCAAGTTATAAATTAAAATTATTCTTACTTTACATGCAAATCACTCACATATTTAAAAATATGGTTCCGACTAAACGAAATGGTATTTTGAAAAATTAAAGCATTTAATATTATGTTTAGAAGCTGAAATTAGGAATCTAGGGACACAACTATTGCTGGAGATCGTTGAGGTAACACATTCGGTAAGAGGACTTGGACAAATGATTTCAGTGGGCTACGACCATGCACTTCTAGTGTAAGTAGGGACATCTTTCGACTCATTTCGGAAAAACACCACCCATTTCTTCGGAAAACTAATCACGGCTTATTAAATAAGTGATATTTTGTTATTCAGATAAGAAATAATTGTAATCATTGAGTTAGTTTCCAAATTCAATTTTTTCCACCTAGATTGATAAAATATTACACCGTCTGGGGGGTACTATACTCTCCAAAACCATGCTTGACGTATGGCATATTTATTTGTAATATTCGATTTTGCAAGTAGTACTGGACTTTTTCTAGTAGTCGGTCGGGGTGACTATACTAAACTTAAGTCATTTGCAATCTAATGCACAGTTTTAAGATTTATTAATTTCATATCGCGATAGCAAACGTTCCGACTATTTAATATTAGGTTTCATACTTTTCGTTTTATAAGTTACGGCGACGTTATTATAAGCTGATTTCCAAACCCGTAACTAGGATTTCCGTAACCAAGCCGTTTCGCGGAGGGTTCAGAAATTGTACGATATATATCGATACAATCACAGCAATCAAGGCCTTAGCCCGCTTTTAATTTCGAGCGGGGTCAAAAGATTCAACAGCATATATAGATACACTCGCAGCATGCAAGGCCGTAGTCAGAGAATTGTTTAGGGAGGGGCGTATGGCCGTGGCCAGAATATGGTATAACGAATATGGTTTCCATATTTTTTCTCTCTCACCTATTCTCAAATCAGTAGTCTAATAAATAATATGTCAACTGGAAGTGATTTGCTGCATTCTATCAATATTTATAACTTCAATATGATTTTTATTAAGACATTTTATTTCTTAAGTTGACAAATAAATTACTTTGGTTAAACTTTATAGAGAGAACCTGACAACTGCTGCTTTGTTTGCTATGGTGATGGAATTGAGTTACCAATGCCATCTCCTATGGGAACAAAATGCAAAACTTCAGATGGCAGAGATGGGGTAAGCATCAAACTGATTTCTATGAGAAATATTCAACGTTAGTATTTATTTCTCCAACTATCATCAACGAACTCGTAAAACATGGAGAGAATAAAAATATTAATATAACAAACCTCAAATATATAGTATATGGGCAACAATGCAAAGTAGAATTTTGAAAATCACATGCTGATTAAAATTATTAATTAAAATCAACTGGAATTTTGCTTGATATAAGTTATGTGGACCAGGTTGCAAAAATTTAAGACTTAAACATTTTTTAACTAATTAATGGATTCAAAATACAATTTTGTTAATTTTGGTAACCAATTTAAAATTTTTGTTTAATTAACTGAAAGTTCGTACAATGTAATTAATACTTGAAAATTCCGACACCCACGTTTATTAGCTCAAGTGAGAGATTTTTCTTTTTCAAAACAGGGTCTCTCCCTTGAGCCCGAAGTGACTTAACCGTTAGACAAACGAGGACAGGAACAATGTTCGCTTTCTCTGTATATAAGGATGCAAAATATTTTGAAGTATAATTATTCCCCACGAAAAAAACACAAAAAATTTATCCCGGAGGCTTTTCTATGTTGACCACTACGTGGTATTTGTGTTATCCCTGTAAAGCGCAATGAGCAGTGCGATCTTTATGAGATCTCTGAGTAAGCGTTCTTTACACCATTGGGAGTCTAAACCGGGTTAACAGCGCACTAAGCGAAAGCGTTAGAACACTGCGCCACCTCAGGGCATCTTATAATGCAATGAAGGTTTTGGAACACTTTCCATAGATTCACGCAAAATCGACAATGAATGTTTAAGCAGCTTCCGTATTTTTTTGCAGAACCATGAGTTTCTTTAAACTGGTTTAGAAATTTATTTGGTGCACAGGTGCTACATATAAGCAAGAACTTTTCATATAATTCAGTATTTGATATTGATATTTCCCAATTATCAAATGATAATAAGCATGCAGCAAAATATTATACAGTGGTGCTGCACGATACTTACTTTCCTCGCGCCGTAAAATCACAAACAAGGGACATGTGATTTTAAAAAGTACGTGATGGGATATTTGGTTTGTTAAGTGTGATTATTCCGGGCAAGTCAAGTGGATACGTAAATTTGTATTGCAGCTACATACCTTTGGTAAAAATTGCACAAATGTGCTAAATCTCTAAAACTAGTTTTATCTCAATTTTGTTACTTTTTGGTTAGATTTTAATACATTATTCTAATCATCAATTTTTCATAGCAAAGTTTATGTTAAAATTTGATGCAATCCTTTGGATTCATTAGATGTGTTTTATACATTCCAATGTAAATGAGATGTTAATTAATCATCTTACAAGTACATTAGGCATGCAGTTTTCCAGCACTGTAAAATGCATTAATGGTCACTATGTTCAAGGGTTCCAAGGAAACAGTGAATGGCCATCCTATTCATTTTGGGGGAATATTTTGGTATTGATAGGAATAATGGTTAGTTTATATTTTTACGACGCGAGGAGAGCAAGGGGCACGCTGTGTCCGAACTTTTTCTTGAGGAAGTCAGACTTCTGTTGTCAAGGGAACCGTACTATAGATTTAAGAATAACGGCACGTTCCTTGCGATACCTTTTATCGGCACGTACCTTACGATGCCATATCTCAGCTTTCCCGGAACGCAACTTGCGCTGAAATTTCTCGGCTTTCCCGGCATCTACCCTTGAATACCATTGGGAGTCCAGCCCTGGTTAATGGCACAATAGATGCATGCCTTACAAATACACCACCGTATGTGGAAGGGGGACTGCACTTCATCGAGGAAGCGGAACCACAGGAGTCGAATCGAGGGAACCAAATCCCTGACTACAGTGAGCAGTCAATCGGTAAGCGTTCTTTTTATTTTTTTCTTCACGCCATTCGGCGTCGGATCCAGATAAACGGCATGCTAGATCAGTGCATGACCACTTCGCCACCGCAGTGCCAATTGGCAGAATTTTACCAAAGGTGTACGTAAAACTTTTGGTGTCATCCATTCAGTCGTGTCCGACCCTTGGAGACTTCATATGCCAACTTCCTCCATGCGTTTCTATCCAGAACTTTCTCCTTCAATTGTACAATATTCAATTTTGTGTCTGCTTGGATGGTGTCAAGCCAACATGTTTATCGTCGGCCTCTCCTTCTGAATCCCGAGACTGTTCTCAGCATCATAGATTTTTCTTGTGAGTTTGTGCGCATGGCATGAACAAAAAATTCAGTTGCAACTGGGTAACCTTGCCTTACAGTGATGTTTCGGGGGTTTATGCGTTTCAGGAACTCTCTCTTTGTGACTTTAGCTGTCCATGGTGTCCGAAGGATCTTTCTCCAGCACAATACAGCTTAAAAGCGTCCAGTTTACTTCAGGCCCAGCTTAATCTTTGCTCCTGCACGGTGAAAAACACAAAGTTTCGGATTCCTCAGGTAAATGTAAGCTCTAGCTCAGCATGAAATTCAGATTGCTTGAGCCACAAGACACAAATAATTGAACAATACTTTTTGCACCCATGGCTTTACGCTCAAGCTGCAGCTGTATTTATAGAGGATCCAAAGACACACTGTCCCGATAGGGAGTCGAAATGGAGGCATTCTGTATGACCAGGAATGCCTTAACCTACTTGGCTAGGGGAGCGTTGTTTCTTCCTTTTTTTGGTATATAATATTTTATATGATAATATTGCCCTTCGTAGGGCGTATTTCGTATTCGTATTTCGTATATTAAAAAAATCAACATACCAAGGAGTTGTCCGATTATGATAAAAATTGGTGGATGTGAAGAACATACATAGAAAAAGAAATCATTAAAATTTCAGAACAATTGAATGATTTATTGCAGAGTTTGACCGTTACAAAGGGAGGAAGTCAATAAGGCGTTGGTCCACCTCTGGCCTGGATGCAAGCTGTCACCCGGCGTGGCATAGACTGATAAAGATCCCGGATGGTGTCCTGCGGAATTTCTTGCCAAATTGTCTCCAACTGTCGGGCTAAATCGTCAACATTCCTGGATGGTTGCAATCGCCTTCCCATAGCGTCCCAAATGTGCTCTATGGGAGAGAGATCAGGAGATCTAGCTTGCCAAGGAAGTGTTGGGCAAGCTTGAAGACAATTCATAGCAACACGTGCCGTGTGCGGCCGGACATTGTCTTGTTGAAACGTAAGTCCAGGGTGTCGCAAAAGGAACGGTAACACAACCGGTCGTAGAATGTCGTCTACGTACCGCTGTGCTGTAAGTGTGCCAGAAATGACCACCAAAGGGGTCCGGCTATCAAAGGAGATGGCACCCCCTGACCATAACGCCCTGTTGTGGGCATGTGTGGCGTGCGATAGTAAGGGCAGGATCCCCACGCTGCCCTGGACGTCTCCAGACACGTCTGCGGTTGTCGTCAGGACACAGTTGGAAACGGGACTCGTCACTAAAGACTATACGTCCCCAGTCAGCGCAGTTCCAAGTTGATCGAGCCCGGCACCACTGTAATCGGACTTGACGGTGTAAAGGCGTGAGAGGTAAGCGGCGTAACGGTCGGCGCGAGCGTAAATTCCGCTCTCTCAGTCGTCTGCAGAGGGTAATGAGGAAACTAAGAAAATACCAAGACTATAAAATAATAGAAAATTTCTATGTAATAGTTTTTACTAAAACGTCCGCATGACTATATGGAAACGCATTTCGTGTAAAGGAAGAGTCGTTTTTCTTGTGATTATCCCTTTACATTATGTACAGAACTGCTTCTGATACTTGGGTGAGTTTTGTTATGGCAGCTTTTTTTTTATGCATAATGGGCTCTGTATAAGAGCCAAAAATTCATGAATGAAATTAGCTCTGTTTAGAAGGTCATCATTTCGGTTGTATTTATCAAAGATTTTGCATTTCTAGACAAAAGGAATATTGAATATATATTATGTGAATGGATAAATGGAATAAATATTAAAATTTATTTTCGCACAGATTTTGCTTCGAAGGAAAGTGGCATTCAGACAGTTTTGTCATGTTGTTTTGCTGTTGTTATATTTGACCCAAAACAAGCAACCACCCACCTTCTAATATGCTCTAGTTTATACACAATATCCCGAATGACTATTCTAAAAAAATTTCCATTATGGACTTCGAAACTTTTTTTTTCTCAAATGCAACTTTTTTGCATATCTTTACATAGTTCTTGTAGAAATATGTTGTGCAAATATGTGAAATATATATTGAATATTAGTCACTTTATTTTGCTGAAAATATATATAAAGAACTTTATTTCCGCATAGTTGTAAAATGTGTGTAAGTGTATATTTAATTCGTTACAGGAATGCAACGGTATTGGCGAGTGCAAGGCTAAACCTGGAGGCGGAGGTGGAGATTCGGAATGCTAGCGACTTCGAAAGTTATCCATAAAAATCAAAATTTTTCGTTATTGTAAAGCTAGCTTTATAACGCATATTATGATAAAATAAATTATTCAAACAGTTATTATGCCCCTTATATCTGCTTCTCAAAAGAACTAAAAATGTTATTTTCGTATTACAATTTAGCCATCAAAATTCTGAGATAAAATTTCGGAATCTTAAGATAAAGTCTAAGAAGTCTAAAACAAGTGTAAAAGTCTAAGTAAAGACAGTAGTCTAAAACGAATGCAAAAGCCTAAGGTAAAGTATAAGAACTTTAAGATAAAGTCCAAGAAAGCTAGAAAAGTGTAAGGAGTCTAAAAAAGTGTAAGAAATCTAAGGCAATGTGTAAAAAGTTCAAGGTAAAATATAAGAATTTTTTAAAAT
>QLNU02015360.1:31698208-31731751 GCA_006491805.2 Dysdera silvatica
AAAATCTAAGAAGTCTAAAGTAAAGTGTAAAACGTCTAAAGTAACGTATAAGAAGTCTAGTGTAAAATGTTTTAATTGTCCTTAGATTCAAATAGGGAAGAAGTCTGAGATAAAAACAGACTTACTATAAATCGAATATATGCTTATGCACAGCTAACTGGAAAATAAAGGATGTTAACCAGTTGGCTTACTCGGGTGCTAAAATTGGAGAAAAATATTTGTTCCTTCCGCTCTTCTAATTTTCATCACCTGCCAATCAAAGTATGTAACAAAAATAAATGAAGCCACAAATGAGAACCTGCAGGATCACTGGACGATTGTTCAGATCAGTAGGTAAATATATATATTGGTCACCTTTGTTATTTTCACCACATTCATCAAATGACCATCCAATGTTTTAATTATTTTGTGATTTATTGATTACATTTTCTGTGCGTAGAACTTTCTCTCATGTATCGTCTTCTTAAACTACCAACCGTTTTATCGTCCAATGCATCACCATTTTTACAACGGCGATACTTCCTGGATCACCAGTATCTTGTCAGCTGGACTTCGTGAGTCTAGTCTCAGCCCCTTATCATCAGTTGCATCTCTTTTATTATATGAGTCTCATTCATGGTGTTAGTCTGGTCTGTTTTATGTCTCCAGTCATGGTTTGTCAACAAGGATGAGACGGGCTTACCACGAGTTTTTAACGGGATCGGGCGGGCGGGCCTGGGCTCATTAGACGGACGCAACCGAAGTTGAAAATTGGCGTTTCTATATCGAATTTCTCCAAGGCATTCAAGGACAGGGCCGATTCAACCGGGTAGGCAATGCATGCGTGCACACATGCGGCCAATTTCTAGCGCGGCGGTATTTGATTATGAACTTCTACAGTAAAAAAGTTTTGTTCAGAATTAGAATAAAAAAATTTTTCACAGATTAATTTTCGCCTTTGCTAATTCCATAAAACTGTCATAAAATGGTGACTGACCCATCCCATGGGTTGGTTTAGGTATCTAGAATATTATATTCACACACACTTATGAACAAAAAATTTTGGAAGTTGGTGGGGTGGAGGGGGGGGGGCGGCGAAATACGCTGGCGGCTAACAACCCAGAACGCGTAGCATTCTTCGAGGATTACAGAAATAAGTGTGTATGAAAATTCCAAGGAAATCAAATTGTGTAGCTATAAAATTTTTTCAAATTTAATTCTTACGTTCAGGAGTTAAAGTTATATTTACAGCTTCATGGGGATTCAAATTGCAAGCTTTTGGACTCGAAAAATGATTATGAAAAATGAATAAACTCATCTCTATTTGACAATCTCAATGACGGAGTTTCAAGTAGGCACACAAGATACATGCCTAAAATTATAGGCCGACGCATAAGCCACCATTTTCTTGTACACTTCCGGTTTCATTTACCTTGGCGATAAAGGTTTTCCGTTTTGGAGCAATGATCGCTATTTTGGCATAAAAATAATCAACAATCCGCCATTATCCGACTATTGTAAACATTGGCGCAACTTTTAAGATGTCGCCAATAAATACAATTTGAAACTATAACTTAAGCATCAAAGTGGCGGATGCACCAGATCCCTTTTTTAGAAGCCTTTCCTAGGTGCGGTAGTCCTAGTCGTATTAGTTATTGAATATTACAATAATCTCTCCATTATCGACTTCTAAGCAGTGGCGGCTCGTCCGGTGACGAGAGTGAAGCGACACTTCACCTAAAAATGAAATTTAAAATTTGATTAGAAAAATAAGATTTGAAATTTTATTTTGAGCCCACTATTTTTTTTTGAATTTAATTCCTTTAATATAATTGGAATTACATTCAGGAACAGAAGGCTACGTTTTTAAGTCAGCGCTTTAAACGCACCAACGAAATATTGCCCGCTGAGAAAAAGGGCCGAATGAAGCGACGATAGAAATTCAGAGCTTCGCTTCAAAACGGAAATGTTTTGCGAACATGGTTACCATGGCGATGGAATATTTACGGCGAAAGCAAGTACTGTCAGAGAAGAGAAATTTTTATCGCATCATCATGTCAGCTAGTATTGCCAGATCAGAGGTTTTACCTCTGAATCTAGAGACTTCGCATGGGAAAAAGGTAAAAATTACCAAAACAGAGGTATGGCTTGATCAGAAATAAAAATTGAGATTTTTGATTGCCACAGAGGTTTCTAAAGGTAAAAGATTTGTGTGTGTGTGTGTGTGGTGGTGGTGGGGGGGGTGCTTACTGATGATTCAAACTACAAACAGTTTAGTGTTATATCTGTTAAAATTATTTAATTACCCTGAAGTATTTCGAGGCACGTTGAGTGGTAACAGTAGAAGCGTGTAATTTCGTTGTGTTTTTGTTTCTTAAGGGGACACAGGACCTTTAAATCTTTAAAAAATCGATTTTTTATTTATTAGTTTAAAAAATAATATGGATTTTTGGCAGTGTTTTAAAACAAACCGCATCAAAATTCTTCAATTACTTCTTGCACTATTGTATAAAATAAAAATAACTATTACATGTTACCTTGTTACCAAGTTCCAACTTGAACGCTCTTTTTCTCAAAATCACTTTTTCTATATTGCGCAGAGATTATCTTCAGATCTATGCGCACTAGAGTTCTGAAATTTTTAATATGCTTTTATATCATAAATACCTATATTTTAAAACCAACTGACAAAGTAAAAATATATTTTCAATAATTTAAATTACAAAAGGTTAAACACTGGTAAAATAGCAATGAAAAAGATCACCCAAGCTTTCGGACGCGTCAGCAGCAGTCCTTCATCAGGAGTAATGACGATGTTATGTTTCTGTCTCTTTTTATACTTGAAATTTCTGGAAAACCCTTCATCAGAGTAGTCCCGCAGAATGGAAAAACCCAATGAGAACCAATGGGAGGCCTCCAATAGAATCATGGAAGAACCCCAATAGGGACCAATGAGAAACCCATACTGCAGGCTACCTAATTTGGGGATGTCTCATACATTTCAGAGTAAGAGTTGTTTATAAGTTTCTGGAAGTGGTTGTGATGTATTAATGGCTTTCCCGTGTAGTTTGTAAGTTTCCCAAGATTCTAAGGAGAGTCTACTATTCTATTTTTGTTGAGTCCCAGTCGGGTTCGTGTCCGTGTTGTAAAGCGTGTTCTGCCAGACGTGAGGCTATGTCTCCTTTCGCGAGTGCTTGTTTGTGTTCTTTTCTTCTTGTTTTGATCATTCTTTTTGTTTGTCCTATGTAATGTTTGTTGCAGTCTTTGCATGGTATTTGGTATATGGCGCCTGTGAGATCTTCTGGTGGAACTGGGTCTTTCACTTTTGTAAGTTGTTTGCGAAGTGTTGTGACAGGGGCATAGAATGTTTTGATATTTGCTTCCTTGAGGATGCGAGAGATTGTTTCGGAAATGCCGTGAATATATGGAATGGATATGCGGGTGTGAGACGTATTGTTTAAAGATGTACTATTGGGTCTACAGTTTCTGAGAATGAATCGTTTAGGGTATCCATTATTTTTAAGTGCCGTGTGTATATGTTCGGTTTCCGTGTTTAAAAGTGCCTCATTACTGCAGTGAGAATTTGCTCTAAGACTTAATGCTTTAACAACGGAAGCTTTATGGCATGTTGGATGATGATTTTAAAATCGATATCTGTCTGTATAAAAGGGTTTACGGTAAACCGGAGGCGAAGATTGAGTTATCGTGAGTATCTGTGTACAAGAAACGTCTAGAAAGTGGGGAGTTTATTGTTCCGTTCTGTTTCGGGTATGTGAATTTTATGCGTATATGTGAGTTTAAGTTATTAAGGTAATGGAAGAAGCTTCTGGAGTGTATTAGTTTTAAGTATAACAAACGTAAAGCCGTCGACGTATCTTTCCAGAATTTAATGTTAAAATTCGGTGAAGACAAAGCAGTTTCCTCAAATGACTCTATAACCAAGTTAGCTACAACACTTGAGACCGGAGATCCCATTTCAGTGCCAAAAACTTGTCTATAGATAGAACCATTTGAGGAGAACACAGCAGAGTCCAGACAAAATTTCAACAACGTGCAGATGTCGTGAGGTGTTAGTGAAGTGTGTTCATGTAGTGTTGTGTCGTTTTGGAGGCGTGTAAGGGCGGTGTCGATTGCAAGTGATGCGGGAATGCAAGTGAGAGAGAGAAATTACATCGAATGAGACCATGAGGTCGTCGCCGCCGTTGTAGGTTATTTAAAGAGGAATATCGAATAGTAGAAACAGTGTAGTCATTATTACCGATTATAGGAGAGAGTAGACGTGCAAGATATTTTGATAGGTTATATGTAGGAGAGCTGCAGAAACTAACTATTGGTCTGAGAGGAATATTTTGTTTATGAATTTTAGGTAATCCGTAAAAGGATGGTAAGCGGCCGGAAGTGCATTTTAAAGAGTCGTAGAGATTAAATGTAAGTTTTTAGATTTATAGAGTTTTAGAAGGAGAGAGTTCATTTTGGATTGAATTGTTTGTGTAGGGTCTTTTGTGATGCAGGGGTATGTATTTGTATCAGATAAGAGTGTAGTAATTTTATTTAAGTACTCTGGAAGATTTAAGACGACTGTAGTACGGCCTTTATCAGCTGGCAGTATGACAAGGTCCTTGTCGTTCCGTAGCTCCCGGTGGGCAACCCCTTGCATAGGCGTTAGGTTGTCCTCAGGGAGTTTTGGACGTCGAAGGAGTCCTGCCACTCTGCAGCGGATATCAGCTGCAACGCGTTCGTCAGTGTGATTATTTTGTAGAGCATTTTCTATGGAAGCGAGAATCTGGGGTGTAGGAATTTTAAGCGGAGCAGGTGAGAAAACTTCCTACAAAACCTGGATTTCAAATCTTTCTAATAAAAATCTCACACCACAACAGCAATTCGTACTATCACTGGCCTAAATTTCCTTGGGTGTGTAAGTGCCACTAGCCCAGCTTCAGGAACCGCCGCTGACCACAAGGATCTCATTAAATCTGGGCGTTGATAAAGTTTTATTAGTTGATTATGAAATATTTTATTATAAATATTTCTCCGCATAATAAATAAAGCGCGACAAGAACGCACAAAAGATTGGCCATTAGCTTATCATAACTAGTAAAATTTGACACTGGTCGGAATATACGAAATACAAATGAAGAAGGTAAAAGACATTTACCATCTGCAAAAATATTCGCAACGTTTCGAGAACTACTGTTCCCTTCATCAAGCGAAAGTATTGTTGATAAAGCACATTGATTTGAAATATATATTTATTAAAAGCATAATTTACGTCAAGGGGGCGATGGTCGTGAATTAAGATTAAAAGGGTGCCCTGACCAGAAAAAGGTTGAGAAACACTGATCTAAACCATGTATACATATAAACACGCGTATAGAAACTTAGGTCTATAAATAATGCATATTAAAAAATAAAGTAAAAAGAACGTACTGTGCCTATTGTGTACCTATATGCAGTTCAACCCGCTTAGTACGAAATTGAAGAGCGTCTTAAAAAATATTGGATATACGCGAGCATCCATACATCCATAACGATATAAAAAAAAAGCCGTTTTTAGCCGAAAGTAAATATAATACACATGTATGCTACGTACTTTTAATTAAACTGGGCATGCTCAAAAGGAATCTAAATTAAATTTATTAAGAAAGTATTTGATAACATCAGTAAAAGCAACAATTTAATAATTTTACGTGAGCGCCATCTTTTGGTTTAAATGTATAATAAATTGATATGCGCTGTTACGAAACGGCATCCTTTCCGAAGATGTTTGTCAATCGACTGCCTTTTAAAAGAATCAACATAAATATAGAATATATATTTAGTACAAACTGGAATATGGGCATTATTGAAAATGTGAAAACAAAAAGTGGAAATTTATTTTTAAGTCAGCGCCATCTATTGTTGAAAGTACAAGTTGCTAAACTATATAGTGATAGATTTTAAGACACTCTTACGTTAGTTGAAGAAGCTGAACAATTATCTCTAAAAAGAGTCTACCTTTTTTTTTTTTTCTGGTTCATTTCGTCTTCCAGTTCTTTTATTGAATTCGGATGAAAATTCTTAATTGGTTGACACCCTTATATTTCGGAGAAACTTCGATTTGCTTTAGTTGGTTGGATTTTAATGCTTAAGGACAACAAGGATCATACTGCTTCAAACGCTATAAAACTGTGCATACGATATCGATATATTTTTAAAAAAATTGTTATTCATTATAAGCAATCAAAATAATACAGGTGGACACTACGAAGTTCAAGGGACAAAATTTCCATATCTGTGAAACTTATATGTATCCGTGTCGATATAAGTGGGTCCACAGTACTTACGTTCTTTCTCTAAACGGAATTCTAACGTTTCAGCTTAACCTTCAGTAAAAGTAAAAAAGGAATACATAGTTCAAATGTATTTTTATATTACATTTTCACATTTAGTTCTAAAATATATATATATATTAAAAATACACACACACATATATATACATATATATATTAAATAAAAATAAAACCGAGTAGATAGAAAGTAAGCAAAAATATTCATCAAGGGCGACTGCTCAAAAGTAACAAAAAAGTAGTAAAAAGTATGATAAAAAAATATGCAAATTTTTAAATCAAATGTAAGGAGGAATAAGGCTAAAATGAGTAACAATTTAGGTAGGAAAATACAAGTAGGTAGAAATAAAAATATTGTCAGAAAATAGGAATAAATACAGCAACAATAACAGTAATATCAACAATAAACATTAAAATAACGTAAAATTAACATACTTAACTAGCTAAGTTCATTCGGGATCCACGAAATTTTATAGGCACTTCCTAATTCCAGAAGATGAGAAGAACCATGAAAACGGTGTAGATTTAAAGAAACATGAAAATGTCGAAGAACTGAGAAAAAAAAACGAATTTCGGAGCTCCACGTTGGGAACTTTTTTAAGGGAGGTTCCCGCCACGTGGACCCTAAGCATCGAAATGTTTCTATATGGAAATCAGCTAAAGCTAAAGGAAATCCAATCCTTTTTCAAATTTAAAAAATTTGGGCTGCATTAAATCGCGGATACGAAAATCCTACTGCTGTATTAATGTTATCCAGTTCCTTGTTAAGTATGTAGAATTAGTTTGTATGCACATTGTCTGTTTTAATTGGTATATACTTCAACTGTTTATTTTTATGCATTTAAATTAATATGGACTTCAGTTTAATTGTACTGTTTATTTTTTCTATTTTGATTTTTTTGTATTGAATCTCGAAATAACAGCCACCTCCGAAATACGGTCATTTTTGCAGAGTCATACTCGTAACCCTTCTTTAGAGGCTTTCTTGTATATTATGACTTTTTTTACTTTGGAGGTGGGGGAAATGAATAATCAGTGATTACCCACTTATTGAAGTCACTCTAGCTTACCGATACATATTATTAAAAAAAATTACATTAATAGGAAATTTGAATGAATTTTAAAAGTTATTAGAACTTCTAAATTTTGTACAGTTCTGGTAATACTGAAGCAGCACCGTAGTTAGATGATCTTGCGACCCTGGCAGAACCGATCAGATTGCACCCCTCTAGTCACGGACATATTCTTCCCTGTGAATTATTTTAGTCGATTTTACGCCCTTTTCGCCTGCGCCCCTAGTCAGGGCCTGACTTAGAAAATCTGGGGCCCGGGGATGACATTCCTGAAGAGGGCCCCCTACCCTCCTGTACCCACGACAGATTTCTGATTCCTGTGTTCATTATTATAGATATGAGCAAATTAATTTTATTTATAAGACCAAGGCCTAGCCAGGTAAGCTTCCCAGGCCTTAAGGGAAAGGAGACAATAAAGGATTTTTTAAAATCCTGAATAGTCTGGACTCCCCCATAAAACAAATATCAAAATACAAAAACGCAGAAACGTTATCAATAGATTAAACTAAAAAAATTTTTCATCGTTTTCGTGGTTCACATGCTTTTTACGAATATCCTGGACTAAATTTAGAATTTAGGGACCCCCTCTGAATCGGGGGCCTGAGGCATCTGCCCCACGTGTTCCTGTGTAAATCAGGCACTGTCCTAGCGTGGACACGGGCGTCGTTAAGGCAAATTACAGGCATTTTTTGCAAACGTTAACTCGAAGTAAATAACCACTTTAACATTCTAATTTATTAAAATTATTGCATATATTACCTAATAAAATCATTATTAAAAAATCAAATCAGAGAGAACTATTTTTTCAAGGAGAGTACCCGTTTGTTTATTTTAAATTTCAGGGATTTCTGTAACAAAGTATGTATAAGTTTTCTTAACTTATACTTCTAACCTCACCCAATTTTTTAAGTTTTCTCTTAACCAACATTCTATGTGGTCTTGTTTAACTACTGAAGAGAAACTTCATATTTATTTTTTTCATTCGAAATTTACTGGTAGAATATTGAATCAGTTTTTCTTTATTTTCAATTACTACTCTTCTATAAATACTGATTAAGCACAGTCCAGTTAAATGGTCCTCACACATTGTCAATCTCAGCCAAGTCTTCACCCTCCTCATGGTACTGAAAGACTTTCAATTATGGCTGTTGTAAGTGGTAGAGTAAGGAAGATCTTCAACATTTGAAGCACTGATGAAAAAAAACTGACGGTGGTCCATCAGGTCGATGTATGTTATATTCTGCTTCTGCTTTGTGACACCTAGTTCGCTCTCCTAAAATTCCTTATACCTAAGGGATTATTCAGGATTCATAGACTGGGGGTGTTCAAGATTTTTAAGGGGGTGTGGATAAGATTTCATTAAGGGGGTGTATCAAAAAATCTGGAGGGGTGTTGGGGGTGTGTATAAATCCCTGCTTATACCCAAAATTATACTATTAAATTTATGAAGTGAAATGTCAATGTCAGTAACATATATATATATGCCTAGATAATATAACATTACTTATTAGCAATATATAGGTAACTGCTTAATAAATTGATTGTATGTAATTGATGTATTTTCTATTTAAAATATGTTGGGAAGGCGATTTATTTATTTAAAGGGGGGTGGGGTGGGGCGGGGTACAGATCGTTCGCCTAGAGCACCAATTTTGTTCACGCCGGCCCTGGGTATAGCGGAAACTTCATGAGGCGACGAATCTCTTACCAGATTGAGGTTCTGTAGGCAGGTGGCGGGCGTGTAACAGAACGTTTCATTGGAAATTCTTAGTGTTTTTCGTACCCTTGGAGGCCTCTGTCATTGGTTCAACCTATGTAAACACCTTAACTGGTCATTTCAACCCCTTTATCACTGCTTTCTTTGCGAATAATGACTTTTTTTTTTCAATAAGTCAATACCGCATTCCATTGCTCACGACTCTCATAAAACCTGCTTCAGGAGCACTCTAGTGAGTTTGCAACATTCGATTGGGCTCCTAGATCGCCTATTCTCAATCCAATTGAGGACAAACTAGAGAAACTGGGGATAAACTAGAACGTTCATTCGAGCTTGTGACATATACCAAGCTCTCTGGATGTTTCGCGCCAAATGCTGCTGGAAAGTTAGATAGCAATACCACTATCTCAATTTTAACACCTAAATGAATCATTACCATGATATATAATATCTGTTCTTCGAACTAAAGGTGGACTAACACGCTACGAGATAGGTATGCGCAATAAATTGTCCTCGCAGTGCATATAGTTGTTCATGCATGTATATGTGCTAACTTGTATGATTTCTTCCCATCTTCCGTTGACCATTTTGATTAACAATATTTAATGATTCCTTTGACTAAACCTTTTCCGTATTCTGTATCGTTTACGATATCAAATGTAAAAGTTATAGAGCCAATAAAAATCAAAATTAGCACTTATTTTGTGAGACTGATACAAAAGCGTCTGGCATTAAAAATATTCTATCATTAAATTCGATTATACCTAATGTTTTACTTATTGTCATGTGAAAATAATCAAAAATTTTTTTCTTAATAAAAGCAATACCCTTCTTATTAAAAATGGAATTAAAAGTATTAAATCAGAATTATGTTTAGCGTATTTATCATTTAGAAACACATTCAATTTCAATAGATCGAAATGATTGTTTTGAAATTTTTTATAAAAATTTGGAAAGCGAATCTTATTTTTATTGACATTTATTGTTTGTTGAAGTAAAATTTTAATTCAAATGCTCGGAAAATTTGCGACGAAGACAAAAACATGATAAGTTAAATAATTTATAGGAAAGGCTTTTTTCTTTATCTGTTTTAAAGTGTTTAGTGTGCGTATATTATTAGAATTATAAAGTACATTTCTCAGTTAAAAACTATTGTAAGAAAGAACAATGAAAAGTGCTTCGCAAAGCATTGACCTTAAAAAATTCATTTTGCAATCTCCTTCTGTGTTAAGTATCTGCTAGTCAGGGAAAAAGCCGTTTTACTTGCTTTAAAGCCGTATCATCTCCATTATGACAAAGGTCATAAAAACAACATGAAAGGTTATCAGCAAGAGTCACATCTATTGATTATCTACACGTGCAATGGTATGACTTAAAATATCGACTTCAACAAGTTGTGTCAAAAAACTAATTAGCTAAGTTTAAATCAAGCTTATTCATTATTTTGTAATGCACAAATAATGAGCTTACTTCAGTTTAAATATTCTTTAAGCATGTATTTGAGTTGATCGAGCTTTTTTTATACGGCTTGGAGCATTTTCTAATAAATTTTAGATTTAGTAGTAATTTTAGAGAGTTGTGGAGCCTTTTACTGCACACGCTTGACGAAGGTGTAAAAATCGGTAATGTCCAACACTTACGTACATCATTCGGATAACAATTACCCGCTTGCGTATATTTTTTAATTCCCAACAACACTGCGTATTATGTATAAAATATGTGGTTTATATATATATAACTTGTTATAACATGCAGTGCATGCAAATAAAACATGTAGTATAGCATATTATGCATACAAAACTTGTACAAAATACCCAGAATGAGCTAAAATGGTGAAATGTCTCATTCTTTGGCAACTATATGATTTCACTCCCCCTTATTTGTGAATTACGCCAACGCTTGGTAGGTATATAGGTAGAAAGACATTCTAGTTCTCAGGTAGACGTTAATTCGATTTCAGTATGAATAAGCGTCCTGAGTTTGAAAGAGGGATAATGTAAGTTCTTGACTTATGGGATACTCTATCGTGGAGATGGTACTAAAAAAAAAGAGGGTAAGAAAAAATTATTAAATTTTATTAAAATTTATTGAACCAGCCGGCTCTGTTGCTTCGATTCAACATTGCAACTAGCGAAAACCTCCGTTACAAAAATCTCTAGTTTTGCAACGACTTTCAATTCCATTCGGACCACTAAGTACATTTGTTTGGATATAATTATAATGTTTCAATTAATGTTTTTGAGATTTAAAGAATATTGACATGATTAGGGTATAGAAATGTGGAGGAGAGCAAAAAACAATAACTTGTTACGAGGCCTTCCTCCAGTTAGGTTATATATCTTATAACCCGTAGTTTCCAGTCCGGTTGCTTTGATTTCATATTTATATATTGAATGTATTGGATCATAATTTTATTCCCATTATATTTTAAACAAAGTTTTTTTTTATGTAGATTCATAGAGTCGTTTGTGGTCATAAATCTACATAAATTGCTAACGATAACATCTTCACAGTTATCCTAAAGGCAATGATTTTATAATTATGCTGAAAGTATTTTAATATGGTTTTGAAGAATATGTTTAAGATTACTCTAACGAAATGCAGTCCTATGCCTATCTTGGGGATATGATCCCAAAATATATTTTTTATACTGTAACGATTATTAATATACATTTATTTCGAGAATTGTGATTTATTAGATTTTGAAGGGTCTATATTTTATAATATACATGGGATAAATCGTGTAACAGCAAAAGAATATATTTGTATAAAAATAAGAATAGAATAAGAATAAATTTATTCAACCTATATCTACAGTTTTGGTGATACATTCTGTTATGTGATATTTTCGATATTACGTTCATAGTTTTGATGTTAGAAATGCTGACTGGTGAGTAGGTTAGAATGGAGGGGCGCAGAAAGCTATAATTTGTTACGTAGCTCTCCTCCAGATAGGTAACGTATTACATAAATCGTTTTTTACAGTCTTGCTATGAAATTTTGACGCATTTTTACAATTTTAATGATGCAGAAAACTTTAATTTTATGTTAATTCGTGGCCTTATTAGCGCAAATACATGCATAAATACTTGTGAAATCAAATTCAATAATATTTTTATCGCGAATAAAAGATTGTTTATTAATTTTCTTTTGGCGACATCGCTTCAAAAAATATCTCGTGATTTCTGAGAACAGAATTTTATTGAAGAAATGAATTTTGTAAATAAATATTTTTTTTCTCGCTGTATTTGTATATATTGTCAGTCCACGGCCTACAAATAAAATTGCATAATTATGAAAAAACAGGAATTGATGATATTACCTTTTTATAAAAATATAATTCAAAATGTAATTTAAATTCAAATTTAGCGCTCGTACAATAAAAATATCCTTTTACTAGTCTAATAATGATCAAAAACATCCTGATTGAAAAAAATGAAAATTTAGACATAATGTATTTCACTCATATAAGCCGCCGCAATATTATACTTACAAGGAAAGTACAAAATTCTGTCCAGTTTCCTTCATATAAGTTTTTTCTAATACTGTAGCATTCGGTGTACCTATACCCGCTATTCAGGCTCGTAGCTAGACGCTTGTTACAGGGGGCGCTCTGAAAGTTACAGGGAGGGGTGGGAGTCTCAAAATTCGTTAATGTTTTGATGTATTTTATTAATATATTCAATAACATAAATATCTAAGTAGGCTAATATATTTAACATCAATGAATAAATTTCTTAACTTAAATTTTGCATTAAAAACTTACAGAGGTAAACTAAAAAATTACAGTTTTCCTTATCCTTATTATAGAGTAGAAGAAAACTTAAATTTTTGTGTAAAACACATGCTGCATGGAAGATCTGCTGTAAAAAGCTATTTTGAATATATTTTTAACGTCAAAAAACAATTCACATTGTCATGTACAATTTTATAACAAAACAAAAAATTAAAATAAATGTCTACAATACTTTATTTTGAGAAAAAATATTTTCCAGGGGGTGGAGCTGATTACATTTTCAGGGAGGCTACGGCTCTGCCTCTAACTGATGAGCCCACATTTTAAAGTGGTTGCTGCTACAATGCAAAATTTATTGATTATTAAATATTTAATCAACTTTCTATGAATATATGCATATAGAGTAGATAAAATCCTTGCTACGTATTCTGAAAGGAATGAGAGTGCTTAGAAATTCTCCAGTTTCAAATGTTAGAAAATTTGTTTCATCGTGTTCGCTTTACTAAAAAAGACATTCTTGATCGTTTTTTTTTTCAAAATTTAATTCTGAAAAAAAAAAAAAAAAATCGCTCCTTAAATCCGAGGTACAGAAAAGACGTTGGATAATTGTATTACGCTTGATCATTATACCAACAAAAATCTATATTTTCCTTGCTGTATCCGGAAACTCGCAAACTAATCCACAACAATCAAAATTTAACGAAAGGAAATAAAATTTTAGTTTGATTACATTCACAAAATATACAGGATGAATATCATAAGAGTAGATTTGTATGGGTCTGTGGGGCTTGAGTCATCTCCTCCAAATTTAAATTTAATTGCAATTTTACATGCATTGTCATGTAAAAATGTAATATGTGCTTGCCCTGCTCCCCACCTAATAATTTTTAGAACTCTATGTTGCTGATGAGCACATTTTACTGCGAGAGGCAACCTGTTACAGCGAGAACAGTCTAGTAAAAATTTTCCCTTTAATTTTCTTAAATAGTTTAAAAATAGATTTTCCTCCCTTTTTATAATGAAAATTTTTTTTTCCGAAATTTAACATCAATAATGTATAGGAAAGTTGTCATTTGTATCAGTGAAATATTCGTGGGAACACTTTCTACTATTCAAATTCTAATTACATATTAGTATTTTAAAGTGCTTATGGTTTACCCCCGTTTTTAATATAATATAGTAGTTAAGCATAATAAAAATATATAAACCAATCAACATTTATTATAAATAAAAATAAACAATATAGAGAAAGCAAAAATAAAGATCGCATTTAAACAAATGGTTTGGGGTCAAAATCTCGTGGTCGAAATATTGCCAGACAAAATTTCGCGTGGACAAAATATCGAACGATTAAAATACAGTCTAACTTCAATTTAACACTACCCGATTTAACAGAGGCGGATCCAGAGAGGGATTTTGGGGGGATATAAAATTGTACAGTAGGATGTAAAAAGAAAATAATTTTTTGAATTTCTCGTAAAATCCAGGTTCCAAAAAACCTGTTCGTTAAAAGCGGTTAAATTTTATTGTGCTTAATCCTTATACTAAAATAAAAAAAAAAATAATAAAAATAAAAATAAAAATAAATCAATATTTTCATCGCTATAATCTCTAAATGTGGGTTCCCTTATATATAGGTGTTATTGTATTTTACATTCCACTCCCCAAAAAACCAGCTCCCTCTCTTGATCTGCCTTTGCTTTTATTGAAGACGATGCTAATTAATCAGTATACGAGTACCTTTGTGACAAATAAAAGTCCTAAAAAATGAAAAACATTAATCGATTAATTTTTCCGTTCGATATTTTGTCCAGGTAACATTTTCTCAACGCGACATTTTGTCCACGCGAGTTTTTGTACACGCGAGATTTTGGATGAGAAATTCTGTCCCATTACCATAGCCTTTACTGTAATGCTCTATACATAGATAGCATTTTTGTGGTTTTCGTTTTACTAGAGAAAGGGGAGGTTAAGAAAATGTATATATATATATATATATATATATCTTAAAATTTAAATGAAAATAGATAAAATGTGTTAATATGTGGCAAATAAATACGAAGTCTTTCTTTAAACGAGAAAACATTTGTAGCAAGATATTATTAAACAAGTAACTAAACTAATAGAGATGGTGAAGAACTGAAGATTAAGAGAACTAAATGTATGTTTAAAATGACTGCAGTTTCTTATAAAAAAAATTCAATATTTGCATTTTATAAATCATTTTTTCGAAGCGTTGTTTCCATTATCCCGAGTTCAATTGTTCTTTTGGCACAGTATCAATAATGGTTGCAAAAATACTTTTTATCAATGCAAGCAATTGAATATTAGCGCCAAACCCTCCTAGTCGCTTTGATTCTTTCGTTTGCAATAATCATCAAGTCGGATAGTTGACGCAGTATCATGACGTCCTGATAAAGGTTGAGCAAATTGTTGATTTTCGCCTAAGACGCATGCGCCAACCAGAAAGCTTCTTTCACTGTAGAATCAGTTTACAGAGAGATGAACTTCGGATGTATGTTTGAAATGTACGATTGCAACTTCTGGAACAAAGTTTGCCTTTTGACAAGTATCTGTAGGCTATTGCATGGAATGAGTGTTTTCGCGCTGCTGTCAACTGCGAATGTTGATTTATATAAATATGGAATTTAATAGAGTATAGAATCCTCATAACATTTCTTTTTGTTTATTAACATTTCCCATTCTCTTCGAAAAAAAGTTAAACAGGTAAGTGAAAGCTTTTAATATAAATGCAAAACAGTAAAGTGAATTACACTCGCATGACACACATTATTTAACAATATTATTGTTTGAAATCGTTTAAATGTGCCACAAGCGAACTAGAAATACAAAATTCTGGGAAAACTGATTCATTGTCACAAAGCCGATTCTACGACAAAGCACTTGGATATGTGGATAAAGCATTAATTAGTTCGTGAAAAATATAAAAACAATGTAGCTTATATTTAGTTTTTGATGTTTAGTATACATCCATATTTATATATATATATTTGCAAGTCATTCATCGTTGCTAATAGGAATAAGATATAACATTAGAGAATTTACAAGTTGGAAAATATACCTTCTCGAACATTTTTAACTAATGAAATCTAATGATATTGGGAAAGTGATCAAGTGGTTATGTGCGTCACTTTCGGATCCGCTGGATTTGGGTTTGATTCCCGAGTGAGCGTATCTGTGAATGTATTGTGAGGTGGTGTCAGTCGCTTACTCTAGTGCCCCTATGTTAAAACGACTGACAATTAGCTGCCTATATCTGGCAATTTGAAAAATTATCAAACATGAAAGGATCAGTAAACTAAAAATGGTGGGCATTTGAAAAAAAAACCATTTTTTTTTCTGCGTTTCAACATAGATGCTTGTCAAATGAGGTGTTCTAAGGGGAATTTGGAAGTTTCCAATAACTAGGGGATACAATTACGGTACTTGAGCTTGCTAGACTTGGATTCGCAATAAGTTTGTGTGTAAACGTAGAGTGACTCTGTTACGTTAAGCTATCGACGCCGTTACATGACCAGTCGGACAGTCATAGAACAATGTACAGACCTTCACAGACGGGATTGAGATACATTATTTAGCTATTCCTGAAACCCTGGTTTATAATTTTAGTGCGCAGCATGAACTTTGACATCCTTGCGCCACAAAACTCGATTTATTTACAATTTTAAATATTTACATCACTGGTCATAGCTTGTTCTACTTTTCGTTAGTTGGTACCGAAGAATAAGTGCACTAATTTACCGTGGCCTTGATATTTGTTTGTAGTTTAGTCATAATTTATTTTCCACCACAATATATATTGCATTGAAATCTTATGTATTAGCTGAAACAAGGACACATTTTTTAGTCATGACGTCCCATTCCCCAATTTGTCCATGAATATTTTGAATTGATAACACTGAGAATGACCCATAATATTTAATATTCTTAAATTTTATTAAGATTTTGGGTATTGATATGTCCTAACTTCACTACAGGTTTTACACTGATAATTTATAAGTGTCAACAATTTTATATCATTCTGTACGGAATTTCAAAATAGGTGTTTTTGGACGAACAATGGAGAGGTTTTAATGGCAGTGAAATTTCCTGTAATAAGGAATTTTGTTTTACAATTAATAACATTGTTCAAATAGGGGATGGTCTAAACCATGCCCGTATCCAGAGGGGGAGATTTTAAGGACCCCCAGAAACTAAATTTTTAATGGGACTTGGCTACGGCCTTGCATGCTGTGATTGTATCGATACATGCTGTAAAAATTTTTGAACCCCCGAAATTAAATCCTGGCTACGGTCTTGGTTTAACCCCCCCCACTCTTGTTCACGGCCTTGATATCATTCGTTAGTTTAAATGTACGTTCTATATTTTCATACAGCCAGTAACATCCCCGTCCATTCCAGCCTTCGCTCTTCCACAACTCTTCACTCCCCTCAATGTTTTCTTAATTTTAAATTATTCAGTCTCCTATAGCTCCTACGGTGGTGCAGTGGTAACGCGTTCGGCCCTATTGTGCAGTTATTCTATTTCCGACTCCCAACTGCGCCAAAGCGGAACACTTACCGATTAAATGCTCACTGTAGTCCGGGGATTGGTTCTCTAGGCCTTAAGAGATTCGGTTTCCTCGGAAAACCGTAGATCTCGGTATAGCACGACCCTTACTGTCCTTGCGCCGTAAAATTCCGTCGCACTCTCATATTCATCGGGTAACTTGTTCCATAATTTGGGATGTCTGCAGTCGACGTTATAAATACGCAGCTCTTATCGAATCTTAAATACGTATAAATTGGATGGAACCCTCAAACTTTTGTTTCCGATATTTTCCTCTGTTTTAGTGATTAAAGTTTTAATCACTCTTTTAAGCAGAGATTTTAATTTCAGATTCAAGGACATATTCTAAGTTCACTGGTCTGAGTTCCGGTCCCAGTCAGGTCTGTAACCAAGCCGGGACCAGCTGGGGCGTGGGCCCAGTTGCCCCATGCTTGTGCCCCAGTTCCCCTATCGAGCTATTTATGTACCGTGAAACCTGTCTAAGGCGGAAACTCACGGGACCGGAAAAAATTCCGTAGTATGCAGGTTTCCGCCTTATGGAGGTCACATGTAAAAAAATATATACATAGTTAAATTCAGTGGTAAGAGATCTGCATATGCTTTTTTTTTTCTTTGTCGTATCTTGCGAACTTTAAGATTATATTTTCCTTTTGATAAAAATATTTATTTTATCACTGCATTTTATTTTTATTAATTTTAATTTTTGCACTATATTGTGGTTTTAGTAGTTACGATCAATATGGTGCAAAATTTCATGCAAACTATACATGCTTATTCTATACAAAAAGTCTATTATGTAAGCTTAAATTGTAACGATAAAGTACCTCCCTTGTAAAGATAATGATTCCCTTGTATAAAGGTACTCACACTTACGGTGGGTTTATCCATGAATTGATCAAGTCCATATGAGTAACTTTTCGTTCTGGTTAATAATGAACGTTTTTATTTAAGAAGTGGGTGGCACTGGCATACGTAAGAGGGGTCGATTATGATTGTAACCCCCATTGCGATGAAATTGTATATAGTATACATGTAAATACAATGGAGTTGTAGCTCTGTAACCCCCCATTGTAAGCCTGTAACCCTCTCCTTATGAACTTTCTGGGTATGCTATGGTGGGTGGGTGGTGTGCAAAATGGTCGGGTAAGCGTAGGCATAAAGTTCATAAAAGGGGTCACAGGCTCAATGGGAGGGGTTATACAGAGCTATAACTCATATATTCCTATATTAAATATACAAAATTTCATTGCAGGGGGGGTTTACAACCCCCAAAACCGCCCCCTGGCTACGCCTATGTGGACAAGGGCATTCTATATCTGTAAAATGTCTTTTGTCATCCCCCACTTTGCTATTTGCATTGTATTACAACCCTCTTTCCTTTTTCTGCTGAGAAAATTTTCTTCCTACTGGCGATTTTCCGCTTTATGAAGGCTTTTCTCTTTAACGGGATTAAATAGTGCTTTCCGCTTCCGCGTTAGACAGTTTCTGTGTTAGATAATGTTAACTACCATTGACTTTTGAAGGGACCATAGGCGTAGCCAGGGCGGGGTTTGGGGGTTGTAACCCCCCATTGCAATGAAATTTTGTATATTTAACATAGGAATATACGAGTTGCAGCTCTGTAACCCCCTCCTTGTTGAGCTTGTAACTCCCCCCCCCCTTACGAACTTTCTGTCTACGCCTATGGAAGGGACCATAAAAAATTCCGTTTTGAGCAAGTTTCCGCCTTATGCAGGTTCCGCCTTAGACAGTTTTCACTGTATATAGAACAATCCCCGGGTGCCCTGTGCCCCATATGTCCTTTGCCTTGCCCCAGTTTCCCCTTCATCCTGGCTACAGGCCTGGTCCCTGTACATTTTGTTGTATTCAGCTGTGTTATAGTTCTCAAAGATCACGTTCAGCTATCGCTTCTGTACTAAATAGCATTGTGTAGTCTTGATTATTTAAGAAAGTTTTGTGTACAAGGCTTAAATAAGCATGAGCTTCCAGTACATCCAATATATTAAATTTAAAAGTTGATGTCTGTGAATTTAAAATGATTGCATACCGTAAACGCTTCTTCTGATTAAATCTTCCCACAGTCTCCACTTTAATACATTGACTGTCAGGGCACATCGATTGGTGGAAATTGTTTTTACTGATAGAGAGATCAGACTACGTCAATTGAAGTGATGTGGGAATGATTTGGTCCCTTTATTTTTAAGTTGTCTGTCCAGCCGATGATGAAAAATTGAGGGTAGAGGGAGTAATTATAGTGTCAGTCACACATAACGCATTAAAAACTGCGTAAGCAACAATGCCAATGCGAAGAAAAGATTTCACACTGGGCTGCTGCAACTTACTTGTAAGAGCAGTGTTTCTTAACCTTTTTACCCTTGCGGAACCGTTGAAATAATATTAATGTTCGAGGGAATCTCTCTGTTAAAAACTATTATATACCATTGTTGATATCTTCCTTTGGTATTTATAAACTTAAAGCTTATAAGGGGAAACAGGATGCAGGCGAGTAAGGGGCGCTCCGTAGCCGCCATATAAACAAGACGAAAAATCGTGTACCACTGCCGAAGTTTAGTTAGTTGGCTAGGAGGTGCTATAGTTCCACAGCACTCATGAACTGGTGCAACCGTCACTGCTGTTCGTTACTACTTCTCGTGTAAACCCTAGTGATGTCTCGCGGAGGCCTAGGGTTGGGAGAAACGTTGAGTTAGAGCAGTGGTTCCCAACTGGTGGTCCCTGAAAGGAGTCCCAAATGGTCCGCGAGACGGGTCATTATTTAAAAAGAAATAATAATTAATAAAAACGCTTATAAAAATTATTATTAAATATTAAAATTAAATATAAAAATGAAATTGATAGTACATTTGTAGTATTTTACAGTTTGACGGAACTTCATACAACGGTTCGTATTAAAAGTAATTCGTTTTAAGCGTGTTCGTCTTAACGAGGTTCGACTGTATTATTATTAGATTTTATTATTTCTTTTTCTGTTTATTTATTTATTTTTACTAAAGAACGATTTTACAAACACATTTCCCCCAAAAAAGGACCCGGGTCCCTTTTTTTTATTAAGGTCTTACAGTCAGCTCGTGAGAATTTTTCAAAGTGGTCCGCGGGTACAATTGAAGTGGAAAAGTGGTCCGCGGGCACGATTGAAGTGGAAAAGTGGTCCGTGGGCACGATTGAAGTAGAAAAGTGGTCTGCGACTTAAATTGAGTTGGGAACCACTGAGTTAGAGCGCCAGTTCAGTAACCCAAAAGTTAATGGCTCTATTCCAGTCGGCAACATTATCTTTTCTTTTTCCTAACTTATTTATCAAAAATCAAGGCTTCGATTTGAACCTAAAAATGGCTTTGTTGTAAAACAGTCTATTCCTTATAGTTTCGCATAAACTTGCACAGCGCATTATAATAATCAGCAAAACGATTTTCAGGCAATCAGCTGTGCAGAAAAACTATTTTTATTGCTAAAAACTTTACGTTTCGATTCGAGCTGTGCGAATCATCATCAGAAGAGGTTAAATTAAATGAAAAACTTTTGAGAAAATTGTCAAATATGTGTCAACATCATTTATATATGTTAAAAGAAATTATTATGAAATTTTAGAGACGAATATAAAAGCCAAAACAGAAGAAAATGAAATAGAAAAAAAATAAAAACTGATATTTAATCGTTAGAATGGGTATCCAAGCACCAGGAATGCTTTTTGCATCATCTCTATTGAAATTATTAGGATGTTTAAAGATCTCCATTGCTTCTCTGTAAAATCTGGACCAAAAATTAGTTGATTTTGCAAGAACTTTAGTACGGTTGAAAAGGATTATATGCTATACAGCTGATTGCCTGAAAATTGTTTTGCTGATTTATTAGTTTATTCCTTAGTTTTTTAAAAAGAGTATTTTCGTTATTTTTATGTGTTTAATGGCAGTGAATTTATTTTTTCATCAATCATATTTTCGAAAAATTGAATTTTTCTTTTATCAGCTTTTCGATATATGCATGACTGATACTTAGTGCATCAATATGTGATAAGCATTATGATTCTAGATAGTGATGTTTACATGGCTTTGGCATTTCGTTTAAATTTGTTTTACCACAGCTTTCAAGAGTTACTTCAGTCAGATAAGTTTCAATATCTAAGTGATGAAGTTTCTTGAGGAAATTAAATACTGTTTTCGTGAAATCTGGTATTAGTAAGGGTATCGAAAATGTCTTACTTTGACAGAAAAAAATGTGGAATGTATAGATACTCGCATATATGGAGTTAATAAAATGCAATTAAAGTTATTCACACCTTAGTCGAAAGAGAAAAAAAGGTAATGCAACTACACTCATGTGTAGTATTTCTCTTATCAGAGGGTTATCAAAAAATATTGAGTGTAAATTTGTTGTCTTTGCGGGGGATGCTCCCCTGGGCTCCCTTTATCCGCCCATGATTTCAACTAGTGGTCTTTAGAGAGGGTAAAGGTAATTTTCTCTTTTCAAACGCTTATAAGTCAAAATAAGTTTTAGTTTGGACCAAAAAAATAGTGTGCATTTAACAGAAACTGATTCCATATAATTAGTTCCTTCTCGGCCCACTCTAATTAGGGAGAACTTTCACTCATGTGAAGTATTTCTTTTAGAGGAGGGAAAGCTTTTTCTAATTAGAGAGGGATTGTGAAGAAACTAATTATATGGAATCAGTTTCTGTTAAACGCACACTATTTTTTTGGTTCAAACAAACTTGTCTTGTCTTACAAGCGTTTGAGAAATTTGCCTGTGTTCTCTCTAAAGACAACTGGTTCAAGTCAGTCGAATATAGGGAGCGTCTTTCACAAATATAACAAATTTACACTCAATATTACCCTTCATGACATCTTATGTGATTCATGAAATCATTTAACTTTTTATCTGATATTGGCTTTTTAACCCTAGACAGCATAGGTGGGAAAATAAAACAGGATAAAGCTTTAATCTTTAACGAGTTGAACAACACACAAATTTAACATTATTTATGCAAATATTCATTAAACATGTAAAAATGTGCCTCACCCCCGGTCTTACGGCCGTTTTAGGAAGCAATTAGCCCGAGCGTTTCAGAAACAGAGGGTTAAAGGTTTCCTTGGGAAGCTTACAACTGCCTTCCTTCACACAGTGTCCTCGTATCAAGTAAAGTTGAGTTCTAAAAAATTCCGTTTTGTATTTCAACTTTAAATGAAGCGTGCTCGAGAAAAGGAAAATGCTTCATTATCTCGTCAAGTTAGCATTTTCGAAACGATTTAAAATGCAAAATGAGAAAACAGCGATGCAATTCGACAAAGCCACGACGTGGATCGAATAGATAGCCAGATGGTGAATACCGAATCGCTCCATGTCGATGGGCTAAACGCAAAGTCAGTGGAAAACAATGAAGAAATTTCCCAAAGCACCAGCCGTTTTCCTGACTTTGGTCATGTGATTAGTGGAAAGAGCGACAGGAGAAGACACCTTGGCTGGATGCGAAAAACGGCTTCCTTGGTTGCAGATCATGTGAAAAAGTGAGGAGTCTGGGTCCAAGTGCAGAGCAAGGTATGTACATTAGCGCCGATTGGAGTGCATTTAAAGTATCAGACAGTGGCAACACTCGTGACAAGCAATTGAAATCATTACGAACTAAAATTTCCCTCCTCCACCAGTCTTCAGAAACGCATAAAAAAGTTGAACAAATTTTAAAATATTGTAATGAAGAAGTTTTCGAAAAAATAGTGGATTCGGCAGATAGCGATGAAAACAAAACTACTGTAAAAGTGTTCAATACTGCTTATTATATAACAAAATCTAATTGCCCTTACAGCAATCATTCAAATTTGATTGAATTACAAGCAAAAAGTGGAATAAATTTGGACATAACTCTGCACTCGAGAGCTAGTTCAACGGAGATAATGAATCACATTACAAATGAATTAAAAAAAAAAACAGTTAAAGAAAAATGAAACAAAATTTTCTGTCATTATCGACGAGTCTACATCCCTTAGTAATCGTGCGGTTTTGGTAGTTTACATTTGCATGACGCTGAATTCTGTAGACACAACCATATTTTTAGACCTCCTTGAACTTGGTCAAAAAGCAGTAACGATTTGCAACACATTACTGCTTTGTTAGAATCATATAGACTTGTTGATTATTGCAAAAAAAAACCAAAAAAAACGTATGTTTCGCGTGCGACGGAACGAGCGTTATGTTGGGAGCAACATCGGGAGTTGGAAAATTGCTTCGAAATCAGTATCCGCATATTTTGGTTTGGCATTGTCTTAACTATCGTTTGGATCGACCTCTGTTCACGATGCGATGAGACACCAAAATTCTACTAACCATTATCAGGCATTTATTGAAATACTGCATTTCCTGTATAGTCAATCTCCGAAAAGTTGTCGCGAACTTGAAAAAATTGCTTCAGATCTGGTATTCAGTTAAATAAAATTAGACAAGTGTTTAAAATAAGATGGGTTGCCAGTAGTTACATGACCGTGAGGACTATTTGGTATTCTTATCCTGCACTTGCAATGCATTTTTAAAATACAGCATTAGATCCCGAAAGACCATAGTCCGAAAAAGAAAAATATCGTAGATTGCTAAATAGATTAAAGTCGGAGGAATTTTTGAAGACACTGGTACTTTTCTATGATGTACTTGAGGAATTATCTATATTATCAGAGTAATTACAGGAGAGGGAATGTAATTCATCACGAGCTGATAAATTAATGAGACGGACAATTCACATCATTAAGCCACGAAAGAAAAGTTGGGAGAAAAGTCTAAAGAAGCTAAGTCAGCTATTGAGAGTGGTAAATTTAAAACTATTTCCATAGCTTGAATTCCAAATTGACGGAAATTAACAGAACGCAGTTTTTGACAAGTATAGGAAATTGTTTGGAACAGAGATGTTTTACGTTTCAATCATCCCACGTTAGTAAATCGGAAATCGACGAAAAAAACCCAATAATATGGGAAATTCCTGGACGATATCAATATTTTAAATCCAGATAATTGGCCAATAAATATTGATGTTACGTTTGGTCAAGAACCAATTTTAAGACTGTGTTGAAAATTTCCTTTATCAGATGAAATGAGCATTTTAAGTGGATTTCGCGACTACATTGACAACTGCAGGCGAAGAGCACCCACAAATTTGCAATGCTTATTAAAAACGGTGAACATTTTACCATGCAGTTCTGAAGAATGTGAAAGAGCGTTTAGTACCGTGAACCATATCATATAGCCAGCAAGAAACAGACTTGTAATATCAAGCGTTTTTTCACTCATGTTTATTTGCTTAAACGGACCACCTCTAAAGGACTGGAATCCTCGCCCGTATGTTAAAACATGGTTAAGGTATTACAGTTCTGCAGATGAGACGAAATCAAGGCATATCAACTCAAAAGCTGAGATTCCTGAAGATGGGAAAAGGGAACTATGGTCGTTAATTTGGGTAAGATAAAAGACAAAATTCATGATTGCTAATTATTTTCAAAGTTTAAAGCTATTCTCCCAATTAATTAAATTCTTAATCTGATTAAAATATGTCGATTTAGGGGTAGATTCATAGAGGGTGGGTCAGTTGGATTTCTGACTATTAGCATTAAGCGTGAAAATTGGAAATAAAATATTTTGTGACGTTAGGAATTATATCTGTTTCAACAAAATTTATATATTTATTAATTTTTTTTCATTTTCAAATGTTTTCCACGGTCAATTAAATTATCATGCTATTTCGTCTATAAAACGAATATATATCAATGATGATATTTTATAGCTATCGCTTTGTGAAATTTCCTAAACCTTGTTTATTGTGGTTATGTTAAAATTCCTGAATCCGTGTTATAATAAATTATAATGCAGTGGTTCCTAACCAGGGGTCGCGAGCTAGTTTCTAGAGAGTCGCCACAACTATTTTTAGTTGCAATTATTTTTATAAGGAATTTTATACCAAATGTTTCCAACGCTTTTATATTTCAACATGGCTAACTGCAATATTCTACTAACGGTTGTTAATTTTATATCTATAATATATATATATAAAATATTTAGTAATATATTTTTATATTTAATGTGTTTTCCTTACTCTGTTAAAGATGACAACAACGTACAAAGATTGACCAGGGCTTACCATAACTAGTAAAATTTGACACTGGTCGGAATATACGAAATACAAATGAAGAAGGTAAAAGATATTTACCGTCTGCAAAAATATTCGCAACGTTTCGAGAACTACTGTTCCCTTCATCAAGCGAAAGTGTCAAGGAAGTGTAGGTGTTCGGTATTTATACCCCAACTTTGGTTTTCCCCAAAGCTATCCCGCACTCGGGTTTTCCCCCCTGTCTGAATCTGGATTTTCTAAGAACTGTCCCGCACTCAGTAACCCCCCCCGTCTAAAGTTCGTTTTCCCCATCTCCTAGCAAAAATGCGGTAAGGTTCAGGCATCGATTTTGCGATGTTCATCGCCTTACTTCGCATTCGAAAAGTCTCCCAAGACTCCAGAAAAAGTCTACAATAGCGAGAAGTTACATTTTTATGAAGAACTTTTGTACTTTTCCAATCAGGAACATGACCTTTCTCCCAGGCATGTTCTGCCAGAAGATTAGTCATCTCACCTTTCTCCACAGCACGATGATGTTCTTTTTTGCGAGTACAAACAGTTCTTCCCGTCTCGCCAGTGTATACTTTTTCGCAGTCTTTGCAGTCCTACAAAGACTGCGAAATCGACATCACAGTTCCGGTGGCTACCCTTCCCATTGCGCAATGCAAATTTCATCTTTATGATTTTGGGGTCGAAGTGGAATGGGTTTAATCATACTTTAGTGTGAAGAAATAGTTAAAAAAAATTAAAAGCTTTTAGAAAATAATTTTAGAAATAGCGAGTTAACTTCGAACACTGCTAAATGGTTAAAAAGGTTAAGGAATGGCTTTTGTAAGCTTCTGAAGTAATGAAAATATTTCAAAATTTCGGTGTTGTATTTCAAAAGTAAGATAGTTTACACAGAAGTTTAATGTATCATTGTAGACCCTGCTGTGGTGTAGTAGTCATGCGCTCGCGTGGCCAGCTGTTAATCCTGAGTCGATTCGATAACAGTGCTAAAATAAGACGCTTACTGAAAAATTGCTCACACTGTAGTCCAGGGATTGATTTCCCAGATCTCTCAAGAGGTTCGGATTGGTCGGACCGACCAACTTGCCGTAGCGGTTGATTGCGCTGTCCGAGCGTCCTGTCTGGGATTACAGTGCCGCCTCCAGCGGCCACCCCCTGCCCAATCTAATCTAAATTGCAAAGAAAAATGTAGGTACCAGCGTAGCTTGACCTTTGCAGTTCTGACGCCGTGGAAAAACAAAAAACGCAAGCAATTTATCATTCCAGATTTCTGATTGGCGAGATTTGTACTTGCTTTAGCGAGCGAGAATTTCTATTGGCCATTAAAGTTACGCTTAAAATTTTAAATCCTGATTGTATATATTATAACCGTGACCAACATTATATCAACCGTAGGAAAAATAATTGAGATAAACCACTTTGAAAACACACATATAGTTTGGGGAAATTAATGCATCGCATGGGCTCATTAATATTTTGACGCGAGTGGCTGATAAGACAAGTTGCTCTTTCTATTGTTGCTGTTTCCTATGATAAGGTATTGTTCTGATATCGGTGATTCCAAACCCTTTGTTCTTTTAACTTGTAAACGAGATTTCAATAAAAGTTAAGAGATTGGATTATTTAAGAGATAAGCAATCTATATTTGTATATGTATCATACACGATTTCCACCAGCTGATACAATATTTTACTGTACCGACGGATGTTTCTAATTTTTTTAAGGTTCTGTAGTGTGGTGACGTTTAGCGTGCCGTTTACCTGGGTTCGACTCCCAACGGTTTAACTCTCAACTTAGAAAAAAAAAGGGGGCGCTTACCGATTAACTGCTCACTGTATTCCGGGAGTTGATTCCCAAAGCCGTAAGAGGTTCGGATTTCTCGAAAAACTGTAGGTGCCGGTACAGCGTCATTCCTGTGACGTAAAACGCAATGTGTGTGTATATATGTGGGCATATATATATAGAACAACTGGAAAGCACCCGGTATTGACGGCATACACAACTTCTGGTACAAGAAATTTACCAGCGCCCATGGCCCATTAGCCAAGGAACTTACGGCGATAATTGAAGACCCCAGCAAAATGCCTGAATTCCTCTGCAAGGGAATAACTTACCTCCTACCGAAGGACCAGGATACCAGTAACCCAGCGAAATACCGACCCATTACGTGCCTTAACACCCTGTACAAGATACTCACGGGGTGCATCTCTGAAAAAATAAGCCGGCACAGCGAAAGCAACAACTTAATGACGGAAGAACAAAAGGGATGCCAGAAAGGGACTCTGGGATGTAAAGAGCAGCTTACCATCGACTCAGTTATCCTGGAACAAGCAAGAAAACAAAAGCGAAAACTCAACACCGCATACATAGACTACAAGAAGGCTTTCGACTCTGTTCCGCACTCGTGGCTCCTTGAAATACTCAGCATATACAAAGTGCATCCCTCAATCATCCGATTCCTACAGAGCAGCATGAAACAATGGAGAACCCGGTTACAGCTAAACACGCCAGACAGTAAAATAGAAACGGCCGAGATCCCCATCCGCCGCGGAATCTTTCAAGGAGACGCACTAAGCCCCCAGTGGTTCTGCTTGGCGTTAAACCCCTTGTCAAGGATGCTGAACACAAGTAAATACGGATACATGCTGAAGAAAGACAAGAGAAACCTACATAAAGTCTCCCACCTCATGTACGTAGATGACATCAAGCTATACGCGCCAACAATCACCCAACTCCGACAACTCATCAGTATAACTACTCATTAGTAATTTGCCTTCATTTCGACAAAGGGAGCAGTTATTCCGGTGTAGTGTGTTTTAAACTTACGCCAGTGTCGAAATAACTGCTTGTTAACAGAGACATTCTCCAAGGACATAGGAATGGAATTCGGCCTCGATAAGTGCAAAATACAGAAGAATAGCAAAGAAGATTTACCAGGCATCGAACTCGAAGACGGGAGACTACTGAAGACCTTGGACGAGGGCGAAACCTACAAATACCTAGGGATAATGCAAAAACGGCAGCAGGAGCACAAGAAAGTCAAAGTCCAGCTCACGCAAGCATTCCAAGAAAGACTTAGAAGCATTGTGAAGACGAAACTGAGCGGGAAGAACACCACGCAAGCAATTAACGCATATGCGGTACCAGTGCTCACCTACTCCTTCGGGATCATCAAATGGTCCAACACTGAACTAGAACAACTCCAGCGGAAAATGAGAACCATCCAGAGAAGAGCCGGACAACTACACCCTGCAACGGCAATTGAACGGCAAACACTACCCCGGGAAGAAGGAGGACGCGGACAAGCGGACCTCAAAGACTTACATGACAAGCAGATCCAGAGCATGAGGCAATACTTCCAGTTGAAGAGTCCCCGATCGCCACTCATCCAAGCCATAATACAAGCAGATGCAAATTACACGCCACTAAACCTGTGTAGTACCGAAGAGCGTGTCCTCGAAACAGCCAACGAACAGAAACTGAGAACTTGGGCCGGAAAACCATTACATGGCAGGCACTACAATGACCTGCAACAACCACACGTTGACAAAAAGGCATCAAATTCTTGGCTGGCCAAAGGCACTCTCCAGCCAGAGACAGAAGGATTCATGCTAGCCATCCAAGACCAAGTGATCGCAACAAGGAACAATCAGAAATTCATCCAGAGAAAAGACATAGAAAGCGACAAATGCAGACACTGTCATGCGGCATCGGAGACAATCCAACACGTGATGGCAGGATGCAAGATCCTTGCGCAGTCAGACTACAAACATAGACACGATCAAGTAGCGAAAATAGTCCACCAGAAATTGGCAGCGAATGCTGGCTTTCTGACAGAAAAATGCCCGTACTACAAATATGAGCCAGAGACCGTGCATGAGAACGAAACACACAAGCTTTACTGGGATAGAGCAATCATAACAGACAAGACAGTCCCACATAACCGTCCTGACATAACCCTCGTCGATAAATCGAATAAGACCACGTACTTAATCGACATAGCAGTACCCAACACCAATAACATACAGACAACCTACACAACGAAAATCACCAAGTACCAAGATCTCAGACATGAAGTACGAGATATATGGGGTATGGAAAAGATCCTCATCATCCCGTTAGTCATCTCAGCAACAGGGATAGTACCAAAAACGCTTGCGACGAATTTGGAGATACTCAACATTGACCCAAACACCTACATTGAAATACAAAAAGCCACAATCCTAAACACGTGTCACATTGTCAGGAAGTTTCTAGACATGGCACATTAAGAAGTGATGTAAAAAGAGGCTTGGGAACATGGCGCTCTGCCCGTCCCAAAGCCTGTTTCCGCCAAGAATGGGCGAGGAAAACTTTTATATATATATAAACGTACACACACACACATATATATATATATCATCATCATCATATTCAACCATTATCTATCCACTGCTGGATGAAGGTCTCTCCAAATGCTTTCCACACAAGTCTATCCTGAGCAATTCGCTTCCACGTCACCCCAACCTGTTTTCTTATTTCATCCACCCATCTAGTTTGAGGACGTTTTCTAGGTCTTCGGTGGTCTCTTGGAATCCAGTTCAGAATTTCTGTTGTCCATCGTTGATCAGTTCTTCTTGCAATATGCCCAGCCCATCGCCATTTCAGTCCTTTTACTTTAACAATGATGTCCTCTACTCTAGTTTGCTCTCTCACCCAAGTGTTTCTTTTTCGATCTCTCCTAGTTATTCCAAGCATGCACCTCTCCATGCTCCTTTGCGTTGTCTGTAACTTTCGTATTGCTCCAACTGTTAGACTCCATGTCTCTGATCCATAAGAGAGGACTGGCAATACACACTGGTTGAAGACCTTTCTTTTTAGACACAAAGGCAATTTCCCCTTCAGGATAAAACTGTTTCTTCCAAATGCACTCCAGCCAAGTTTAATACGTCTGTTGAGTTCTTTCATAATGTTGCCATCCATTGAAATCAGCTGGCCAAGGTAAATATATGAATCAGCAATTTCTAGCTCAGTGTTGTCAACTTGTATTTTTGTTTCCTCTACAAAATTATTGAACATGATCTTAGTTTTTTGTAGGTTCATCTTGAGTCCAACTTCTTCACTTCTAGTTGAGAGCTCTTGTACCATGTCTTGGAGTTCTAATGGGTCCGTTGAAAAAATAACAATGTCATCAGCAAACCGCAGATGATTTAAATATTCACCATTTATTTTTATTCCCTTGTTATTCCAATTTATCTGCTGAAAAATCATCTGTAAAGCTGAAGTAAAAAGTTTTGGAGAAATGGTATCTCCCTGCCTCACCCCTTTGCCAAGTTTGATAGTTTTGGTATCTTTATGTAACCGAAATTTTGCACTTGCATTTTTATACACACGTTTCACCATGTCAATGTACACATCCTCAATGTCTGTTGATCTTAAAGAGTTGATGACTGCTGATGTTTTTATAGAGTCAAAGGCCTTCTCATAGTCAATAAATGCAACACACAATGGAAGTTCATATTCATGTGTTCTTTCAATTAATTCTCTTAATACTTGAATATGGTCCACTGTACTGAATCCACTTCGAAATCCAGCTTGTTCTCTTGGTTGAGCTGCATCTAATTTTTTCTGCAGGCGATGTGTTAGCACTTTTGTGAAGATTTTATAAATAGCAGGTAACAAGCTAATTGGTCGGTAATTTTTTAAATCCTCTTTATCACCTTTTTTATGCAAAAGAATTACTGTTGCAGAATCCCATTGGTTTGGTATGTTACCACTGTTGAGGCATTTGGTAAAGAATTTTGCGAGTATGTCTTCTACATGTTCTCCAGCTTCTTTTAAGATATCTAATGTAATGCCATCATCGCCAGGGGATCTTCCTTTCTTCATACTTTTTATTGCAAATGCTACTTCTTCTTTTAAGATTTTAGGAGCTGTTCCTTCGACTATCTCAGAGTCTTCGTTTAATCCACTGTTTCCCTCATACAGCTTTCTGTAGAATTCTTCAACTCTTCTAAGTATTTCTTCCCTATTTCTTGTTACAGTGCCATCCTCTCCTTTTAATGCAATGATGTGTTTCTTCCCAACAGATAAACTTCCTTTAACAACCCTAAGGCTCTTGTTATTTTCAATGGCCTTCCTTACTAACTCACAGTTGAATTTTCTTATGTCTTCTTTCATGCTTTTGCGCAGAGTTTTACAAAGTTCTATGTACTCAATCCTGGAACTGGTATTTCGATTGTCCACCTTCATATCTCTTCGCCTTTTCATGAGCTGTTTCGTCTTCTCAGATAATTTGCTATTGTGCTTTTTACAGGTTACACCACCAATTTCCCCAGCAGTTTCAACTATTGTCTTAACAATGTTTTCATTTGCTTCTGAGATATCACTTTCATCAATAAGTCCTTCCAGTGCAGAAAAGCGATTTTTTAATTCCAACTTGAATGCCTCGGTATTTTCTTTTAATTTCTTTAAATCCACCCTCTTACTTACTTGTTTCCTAATGAGCTTCTGTCGTTCTAATTTAGTATTTAAGTGCACTTTACATCTCACCATTCGATGATCACTTCCAGTATTAAATCTGTTCAGTACACTGCAATCTTCAATAATTGATTTCTTGTTTGCCAGGATATAGTCAATTTCACTAGTTCCCCCATTTGGGTGTTTCCATGTCCATTTTCTTTGCGGTTTCTTCTTAAAAAATGAATTCATGATGCTAAGGTTTTCAGCTTCTGCAAATTCGATGAGTTGATCGCCACGTTCATTCCTTTCCCCATATCCGTATTTACCAACCGATGTCTCTCCTTGTTCCTGTTGTCCAATTCTTGCATTAAAATCTCCCATGATGAGCTTGATGTGTTGTTTCCCCTTGGTATGTAGCTGTTTGATTTCTTCATAAAATTCTTCAACCTCTTCGTCGGTATGGCTTGATGTTGGTGCATATACCTGTACTATTTGAAGTTGGTATCGCTGGGTTAGTTGAACAACAAGCCTCGCTGCTCGATCTGATGTACTTTCAACTTCCAGAAGACAGTCTTTAATTCTTTTGTTGATTAAGAAGCCAACACCACTTGTTCTTCCAGTTTCCGTTCCTCTATAGTAAAACAAATGTCCGCTTTTCAGTTCCACCAACTCTTCACCTTTTCTTCTAATTTCACTGAGTCCTACAATGTCCCATTTGATCTTGTCTAGTTCCTCTTCCAATTCCTGAAGTTTTGCTTCAGAAGCAAGGGATCGTCCATTAAACGTAGCCAAGGTCAATAACAAACGGCAGCCTGGGCCATTCCAGTGATTCTTAGCACCCCCTGCTTTCATGCCACACTGACCGCTGCCTTGATCAGGAGCACTCCAGCACCTGGAGACTAGGGGCCATGGTTTCTGGTGTGTCAACATAATGGAGGAATTAGCCATAATTTCACCACGCTGGCTAGACGGGTTGGTGAATTAGCCCTCCCCTTCCGCCTTTCTATCCGTGTAGCAAATATTAATTTGCCACATAAATAGAAAGCTCAGCCTGCACCACTTGAAGGCGGGGTAGGACACTAGGTTACTGGCCTGGCCGGTTCCACACATCGTCACATACGTTCAGCGTGTGGGTCTCCTTCCAGTTAGATACCAGCAACCCTTTTGCAGGCCATATATATATATATAAAAATATGGATGTATTTAAATAATTCAATTATTTACACATAATAGACCTTTCAATACAAAAACTGAGCATGCGCTAGTAATTGTATGAAATTTAACACTATCAAAACATGAAATTATTCATTATATATATATATATAAAATTGCTAAAATATGTCAAGAATAAAAACGTTTTAATTTAAAATTTCAATAATTTGTCATGCATAACATTCACAATATGTATATACCGGACCTGATATGGTACTGCATGTTGTACAGACAGAGATAATATGTGGAGACAACAAGCAAAATAAAAATATGCAATATATGCTTACCCAGTCTTTATTTTTTGAATATAAGTTCGATTCTTTTAGACTTGCAAACTTGTCGATGATGTGAAAAAATGGTTGAGTTTCTATTAACTCGTTTAGTA
>QLNU02015360.1:31756407-31788523 GCA_006491805.2 Dysdera silvatica
GAAAATATAGAAGACATATTTGAAAAATTCTTTACCAAATGTCTTAACAACGGTAACATACCAAACCAATGGGATTCTGCAACACTAATTCTTTTGCATAAAAAAGGTGATAAAGAGGATTTGTTAAATTATTGACCAGCTTGCTACCTGCAATTTATAAAATCTTCACAAAAGTCTTAACAGATCGCTTACAGAAAAAATTGGATGCAGCTCAACCAAGAGAACAAGTTGGATTTCGAAGTAGATTCAGCACAGTAGACCATATTCAAGTATTAAGAGAACTAACTGAAAGAATACATGAATATGAACTTCCATTGTGTGTGGCATTTATTGACTATGAGAAAGCGTTTGACTCTATTAAAACGTCAGCAGTCATAAACTCTATAAGATCAACAGATGTCGAGGATGTATATGTTAAGGATCAGAGACATGGAGTCTAACAGTTGGAGCAATACGAAAGTTACAGACAACGCAAAGGAGCATGGAGAGGTGCATGCTTGGAATAACTAGGAGAGATCGAAAAAGAAACACTTGGGTGAGAGAGCAAACTAGAGTAGAGGACATCATTGTTAAAGTAAAAGGGCTGAAATGGCGATGGGCTGGGCATATTGCAAGAAGAACTGATCAACGATGGACAACAGAAATTCTGAACTGGATTCCAAGAGACCACCGAAGACCTAGAAAACGTCCTCAAACTAGATGGGTGGATGAAATAAGAAAAGAGGTTGGGGTGACGTGGAAACGAATGGCCCAGGATAGACTTGTGTGGAAAGCATTTGGAGAGACCTTCATCCAGCAGTGGATAGATAATGGTTGAATATGATGATGATGATGATGATATATATATATATATATATATATATATATATATATAGTGGCGTAGCTAGATATTTTGCCGCCAGGGGCGAGTGACCCCACCCAATGGGGTAACAAAACAAATAAATTTTGTTTTTTAAAGGCTAATTGCCGCCCTCCGAATTGTGGTGTCCGGGGCGATCGCCCGCTTCCCCACTTAGCTACGCTACTTCACATATATAATTGAACTCAATTATATATGTGAAGTATATAATTGAACTCAAGGGACGGCATAATGAGCCCTTCTGACAGCAAGTCCCCCCCATCAGTAGAAAATTCTGACTGCACCTCTGATAAAAAAATTCTCATATTTCATTATTTTGCTGTAGATACACCAAAAATTATCATTATGTTTCTTGCGTTTATTATATAAATTGAACATCCCTGAAAATTCCTTCCTCCCTTTGAATTTCCAATTTTTGGTATAAAGGACAATAGCAAAAGGTTGAGTGTTTAACAACACAAGTTATTATAAATTTAAATATTCACAAATATTTACATTATGTAATTACTTTTCTACGCAAGAAGAATTTTTCTACACAAACGTATAATTATTTGATTAAGACCACTACTCATCGTTCACTGGTTTGAGAATTTATTTTGTTTATTCTAAACTCCTTAATCAAGGTTCGAAGATCAATCCATCCCAATGTCAAACGCTGATAACATTATCTTAAAAAAGGACCAGTTTGCTTCTATCCACTAACGCGCACCATTTAGTTAGCAAGTTTTAGACACTGCAACGCTTGCATGATTATCTGAAGCAGTTTTTTTGGAAATTTACTTTCATTAATTTATCTTTTTATATCAAAATGTTTCAATTGTTAAAGAAGTCATTGTTAAGGGTAGGTCAATGCTCGAATGTGGTGCGATTATCATCTACAAATGTGAGTGTTGTATTTTCATTACTGATCTAAATCACCTCAAACATCCATCTTTTAAACTAATTTGATTGAATAGTTCGTTGCATTAATTATTGCCTTTATGGTTCATTTAATTTCTCGTTACTGGCATACGTAGGGGAAGCAGTTTATGGTTGTCATTGCTCCCATTATACGGCAATTGTGTACATAGGCGTAATTTGGCGCCAAAGTAAGTTGCATTACGATCTATACTCGCCAAGAAACCGATTTCACTGACTGAGTAGGACTGTGACAGAAGTTAATGTATTTTGGTGAATTAGCTTAAACGTAACAGACAGTTATTTCGACACTGGCGTAAGGTTTAAAAACACGACGTTTCGGGAGCCAACTGCTCCCTTTGTCAAGTGAAGGCAGAATGAAGAGTTCGTGAAAGTCCTAAGCTTATATACCCGCATGTTGGGAATCCCCATCTGACGCCATTTGGTGCGGAGCATTTCCAGCTGGGGAAACCCCAATCGGGGAAACCCTCGCCGGGAAAGCCCCCGCACCCGACGATGTCAGATGAACACCCCCAACTCGAGGTTTTGCAAAAATCCTGTAAGGTTCTGGTAGAGGTTTTGCGATGTTTATTGCACGACTCCTCAAACCGTAGGTTTCCCATGATTCCAGAAAAAGTCTACTCCCCAGATTCGTCACATTCTGATGTAATACTTTCATCGAATGCCAATCTGGTTCGTGACCCTCCCTGAAGACATGTTCAGCCAACTGGCTTGAATCGTCTCCCCTAGCTACCGCACGCATATGCTCCTTCCCTCGTAGACGTATCGATCTTCCCGTCTGTCCAACATACACCTTGTCACAGTCTCCACACGACTATGGTGTCTTTTGATGTAGTTCCACTTTTCACCTGTATTCCAACAAATTTGGCGGTATCAACAGCATTGGAGCGACTGAGGCATGATGGAAGCCTGGAAGAAAGAACTAGCCTTAGTCCGGAAGAGATATATTGCCTGTTCGAGTTCTGCTTGAATTCCACGGTTTTCGGCTTCAAGGGTAGATTTTACCGACAGAAGAGGTGTACGGCGATGGGGTCACCTGCTTCGAGTGTGGTGGCAAATTTGTGTATGGAGGCATTTGAAAACAGTGCTTTAGATGAGTGAATTTACTGTGTCCAGGTGTGGAAGCAATACGTCGATGATACTTTCGTTATCCTACCAAGGTCTTCAGTTGCTGATTTTCATCTCTATTTGAACAGCTTGAACCCTCATATTCAATTTACATTAGAAGAAGAAGATAGCGGTTCATTACCCTTCTTAGATGTTCGGATAAATAGAGATGTGGATGGGCGACTGTTGACTACGGTGTTTAGGAAACCAACGCATACTGATAGGTATCTTGACTTTTGTTCTCATCACCCGGCATCACACAAAGCATCTGTCATTAGAGCCTTGCACCGACGAGCCTTTACACACTTGGCCATATGTGGCGGGTGTCTCAGAAAAGCTGTCTCGAATTCTCAGTTGTGTGAATGTTAAGACCTACTACAAACCTGTCTACACCCTGCGTGATCTATTACTTAAAGTTAAGGATCGCGTCCCTGAGGAGGAAAAATCTGGTGCTATTTACCAAATACCGTGTGGAGACTGTGACAAGGTGTATGTTGGACAGACGGGAAGATCGATACGTCTACGAGGGAAGGAGCATATGCGTGCGGTAGCTAGGGTAGACAATTCAAACCAGTTGGCTGAACATGTCTTCAGAGAGGGTCACGAACCAGATTGGCATTCGATGAAAATATTACATCAGAATGTGACGAATCTGGGGAGTAGACTTTTTCTGGAATCATGGGAAACCTACGGTTTGAGGAGTCGTGCAATAAACATCGCAAAACCTCTACCAGAACCTTACAGGATTTTTTCCAAACCTCGAGTTGGGGATGTTCATCTAACGTCGTCGGGTGCGGTTGGGTTTCCCCAGCTGGAACTGCTCCGCACCAGATGACTTCAGATGGGGATTCCCAACACACGGGTATATAAGCTTAGGACTTTCACGAACTCTTCATTCTGCCTTCACTTGACAAAGGGAGCAGTTGGCTCCCGAAACGTCGTGTTTTTAAACCTTACGCCAGTGTCGAAATAACTGTTTGTTATGGAATCTCCTGGTGAAACTCTGTATTGTTTCGTTAGCTTAAACTTCTGCAGTATATAAGTTACCGGTCAGAGGCCTCATAAAGGTTGAGAAACACTATAGTGTATTTATTTAAAGCAGGGTGACAAATGAAAGAAGTTCAGTACATATATAGAAGAAAAGGTACGTTGTTGTAACAGTGACTACTACATATAGTTATTATTTTTAGTGCGCTTTAAAACAACATGTAAAATCTTATTTTAAAAAACACGATTCTTTAAATTCTTCAAGGCTTTTTCCATATTCTTTTAGGACAAATGACTATTTGGTGATATTTCCGCTAAAATTTGCGCTTGTACAGAGAATCATTGATATTTTATCGCTTCTATTAATTAAAGCCTAGATTGAAAAATTTCGAAGCTAACCTTTGGACAATATTAAAATAATTACATTTATGTGCTTTTATGGTGTAAGGGCGGCAAAATCCATGCTACGCTGGGACCAACAATTTTCCGAGGAATCCGAACCTCTGCTGCCGAGGGAACCAATCCCCGGACTACCGAGGGCAGAAAGACGGCACTCATTCTACGATACCATTGGGAATCGAACATAAGATAAAGGCACGACAGAAGAATGCGTTGCTACTACGTCATTGTTGGGTAGTGGACAGTGGCGTAGGCAGAAAGTTCATAAAGGGGGTTATAGGCTTAATGGGTGGGGTGGCAATGCTACAACTCATATATTCCTATGTTAAATATACAAAATTTCATTGCGATGGGGGCGTTACAACCCCCAAAACTCCCCCCCGGCTACGCCTCTGGCAGTGGACGTACATATCCGAGAAATCCGAAACTCTCGAGGCCTAGATTCAATCCCCGAAATACAGTGAAAATAATAATAAAATAGCGTTGGGACAATAATAACCGCCACGACGACAATACACAACCGACTAGACATAACCCTAATTTGTAAACTAACAAAACCGGAAGCACTTTAAATATCGCAATTCCTAACACAAATAATATTCAGACCACATTACAGCAAAAATCACCAAATTCTACGACATCAGAGTGAAATCAAAGGCGTGTGGCATATGGAAAGGGTCCACATTGTACCTATATTTCTGTTAAGGTGCTTCGTCATTGCGTGAATTCGTCCCGTCATAGCATTTTGCCATACTGGGGGTTTCTTTGTTTATAATGACAAATATACGAACGCATGGCATATACAGGGTGTCTCAGCACCAGGGTTGCAAACATCTAGGAGGGTTAGGGTACACCTAGACGAACAATATTTGTTATAGAACCTAGGGTCGCAAACCACTCACAGCGTCAGTTCTAAAACCGTCCAGCATGCACAAATAGTGACAACCAGTGCATGAGAAGCGCAAAATGCGATGTCCTAATCATCTATGCACTTGAGCAGCTGACCTGAGTTTTATCTGGCGCTTTTCACGCACTGGTTGTAAATATTTGTGCATGCTGGACGGTTTTAGAACTAGCGCTGTGAGTGGTTTGCGACCCTAGGTTCTATGACAAATATTGTTCGTCTAAGTGTACCCTACCCCTCCTAGATGTTTATAACCCTGGTGCTAAGACACCTTGTACATAAACGCGCGTTGTAAAGCAATCAGCAAAACAATTTGAATGTTTTACATTTGTCGACAGGACTCACTTTTTGTCACAAATTTTCATAAAACACAGTTTTGGGGTGTTTAGATTTGTCCCATTCAAACATATTTTAACTGTTTATCAAAATTTAGATCAGTTATTTTCAGAGTTGAATACTCGTTTTTGTTAAGAAACGTTAAGAAAGTAAAAGACCACATTTTTATAAATTATAAACGACGTGAAGATTTCATTATAATTTGAAATGCCCAATTGCATGAAAATTGTTTCGAAAGATGTCTTCTAATACATTTTTTATAAAAAAAATTCTTTTAGGAGCAAAGCAAACGAACAAGCTTATATGACTTCCATGTTGAGAAGAAAGCAAAAATGGTGGATTTTGCTGGATTTCAAATGCCACTAGTTTACGCTGATCAAAGTGTATCTTCCTCACACAATCATACAAGAAAGCACGTTAGCATTTTTGATGTCTCTCACATGTTGCAGACAAAGATATACGGAAAACATAGAATACAGTTTATTGAGAGCCTAACTGTTTCAGACATTCAAGGTAAATCTAAAGTGCCCATTCTGAGTCTCTTGATTCCAAGTTCCGAATTCAGATTTTAAACGAAATAAGATCCTAAGATTATAAATTTGAAAAAGTCTATTATAGTGATAAGGATTTTATATATCGCTGCATAAAAAGTCTCCTAAATACTAAAATTATTCTACAGGGTGTCTGAGCACCAGGGTTAAAAACATCTAGGAAAGATAGGGTATACCTAGACGAACAATATTTGTCATAGAATCTAGGGTCGCAAACCACTCACAGCGCCAGTTCTAAAACCGTTCAGTATGCACAAATAGTGACAACCAGTGCACGAGAGGGGCAGAATGCGATGTCCTAATCATCTATGCAATTGAGCAGCTGACCTGAGTTCTAGCGCTTTTCACGCACTGATTGTCACAATTTGTGCATGCTGGACGGTCTTAGAACTAGCTCTGTGAGTGATTTGCGACCCTAGATTTTATGACAAATGTTTTCTTCTAGGTGTACCCTACCCCTCCTAGATGTTTGTAACCCTGGTGCTGAGACACCCTGTATATATATATAGCTACAACTACTTACAAATATACATAAATATGATTTAAAAAAGTTAATACAGAGAGAATTTTACGTTTATTTTTCCACAAACAGGATATTTTTAAACATATACCATATTCTTTCAATGGGAATATCATAAAAGACCAGTTAAATTTTTGTTATAGTAAACCATTTAAAATAAAATATTCTTCAATATGAAATAAGAAATAATGTAAAATTTAAGAGTAGTAGATATTTAATTAATGATATTAACTATAGTAATTTATAACATGTCGTATCTCTAATGCAAAAATAATTATCCATGCTTTGGAAAAATGGAATTGTGGAATTATATTTTCGGTAATTCCCAGGTTTAAAAGAAAATCAAGGGACGCTCACGGTATTTACAAATGAAAAAGGCGGTATTATAGATGATCTGATTGTTACAAAAACAGATGAAGAATTTCTTTATTTAGTATCAAATGCCGGCTGTATCGAAAAAGACTTGGAACATATGCAGGTATGAGTAGGTTGGTTTTCTGGTTTATAGTATACTTTATTATTGTCTTCAAATAGCATTATCAACTAAATATTTTATAGAAATACCTGGCCAAATTCACAGCAATATCAAATTTGAAATCTGGTATATTTGTAACATTTTTTCATTTTAAATATTGGCTAATTCTTTCATATAAAATTTTGCTTTGTTTTCAATAAAACAAATCTTACTCTTACACCGCTACACTACCGTATTATGGTATTTTTTTTATTGTACGTGTTCTTTGGTTTTATCCCCAAAGAGAGGAATTTTCTCATGGTTTGAATCTCACATTAAACTGTTAGTGCCATTTTTGTTTAACCTTGCACTTTTGAATGTTTTTGCAAAACTTGAAAATAACATTTTAATTCAAAGCTAAACGCCTGCTAACCTATTGTTAACACCAGCAAACAACTTTTGATTTCGCTATCATACATAATTAAACTTGACATATCATTTACAAACTAGCATAAAATTTGATTATATAGATGCATTTTGATAGTGACGTATACCTAGATGGCGTACTTCCCATCTGTGTATAAATACAGTGTGCACTAGCTCTCTGGATGCTTCAAATGTTTTTGTAATAGATACAACGACGTCCGAGTAAGTGGCTCGGCGTTGCGTATTCTTTATTTAATCTGGATTAGTTATATTTGGCTAATTTTATGTTTACGTTATAACTAAACGTTAAAGTTTAGTTCAGCTCCTTGACTTCAGTTATTCTTTTACGCAATGCAACTGCTTCGAACTTAAGAGCTTTAATCTTCATATTTGATCTTGCACCATAACCTACATTGGAGACCCAACAGATTTTATATATCATCGTATCCTTATATATTTGCATACATTGCCAAGCTTTTTTTTCCCTTTTACTTAAAACTTATTTAATATAATCAAAATTATCCTACATTAATTAAATGTGCACAATTCAACTACAGTTCATAACATGCACCTTCACAACATATACATAACTAATAAAAACAATACTTCGCACAGCACTAAACAGATTTTATAGTTTCTTCTTTATATTTAAAAGTATTACCAAAATTTATTTAGATTAATAAAACACGCTGAATTATGGGATATAATAGAAATTCGGCCCCACCTAGCTTAGCAATATAATGTCATAAAGGATCAACCACCAAAATGGACCCTGCAGTGGCGCAGTGTGGTAACGCGTTCGCCTAGTGCGCCGTTAACCCGGGTTCGACTCCCAACGGTGCAAAGAACGCTTACTCAGAGATCTCATAAAGATCGCACTGTAGTCCAGGGGTTTGATTCCCTAGGCCTTAAGAGGTTCAGATACCTCGGAAAACAGTAGGTCCCGGCGCAGCAGGTCCACTGTAGTCCTTGAACCGTAAAACCACAAACAAAAAATACAAACCATCAAAAATATCCAAACAGGAAGTAAAAAAACGGTCATCTTTAATTCTGTACAGCTATTTAAAGAGATGAATAGATTTTACTGTAAAGGCTTGAAAATATTTTATCATTTTTACGACTAAATAACATTATCTATAGTAGCTAATTAATCATTTCTATGACAGCAGATTTTTCCTTTCAGAAACTAGGCATTTCTATGAAAGCAGATTTTTCCTTTCAGAAACTAGGCATTTCTATGAAAGCAGATTTTTTCTTTTCAGAAACATCTTAAAGAATTTAACAAAGGAAAGACTGCTGACGTCAAAATGGAAATATTAACAGAGCAGGCCTTGATTGCTGTTCAAGGTAAAGTTGCTAATCATATTAAAAAATATTTTTAAAATTATATATTATAAATAATAAGCTAAATAACCTTTAAGGAGACTATAATGAATATAAAACTTCTGAATAAAACTTCAACTCAAATTCAAGCACTAATGAAAAGAAATACAAAGCGCAATATTCTGCATACAAAGAAAGGTCCACAGTAAATGTGTTTCCTGCAACATAATAGTCATATATAAATGTAAGGCGTGAAGTGTATATTTCACGCCCTACATATTACATACAGGGTGTTCATTTAAAAACGCACCATCTTAATAACTTTGGTTCTAAGATAGGCACAATTTTGAGTAAAAACACGTCAATTTTTATTTCCAGGGGGTAGCCCAAAATTAATATCAAAGAATTTTTTTGTTCACCCCCCCAACTCCCAGGTCCCCAACTTTGTATTTTCAAATGGCACCATTATCTTGTGATATATCATTGTAAACAGCGTAAAAAATCCACTATTTTTGCGAAAAAAATGACATTGCTTCATGCATTCGTGAGAATGAGTTAAAAATAAAATCTTTATTCTGTGTTATTCGAACAGTACCTGAGAGAGAGAGAGAGAGATGGTGCGCGCTTTGGTCTAGCTCTGGATTAAACGAAATGAGTGGATGAATTTGCACGCCGTCTGCGCAAAAAATTATTGTTTTAGCGTAATGGTCATGCGCAGTGATACTAGTATAGACACTACTACTAGTGATACTAATAATAGCCACAAATACTGAAGTCAGCGTTCGTTATTACTATCGGGACATCAGTGCTAATAGCACAAAATAATGATTTTATTTTTAGCTCTTTCTCACAAATACATTAAGAAATTTCTTCTTTTTTTTTTCGCAAAAATATTTGTATTGAATATATTGTATTTTTACGTATTGTATTTTTTATGCTGTTTACAGTGATATATCACAAGATAGGGGGTGCCATTTGAAAATTCAAAGTTGGAGACCTGGGCGTCGGGGGTTGAACAAAAAAAATTCTCTTGATATTAATTTTGAGCTTCGCTCTAAAAATAAAAATTGACAAGTTTTTGCTCAAAATCGTGCCTACCCTAGACTCAGAATTATTAAGGTGGGGTATTTTTAAATGAACACCCTGTATATAGACGCATATATATATCTTGCATATACCTCCCTGTAAGGAAATATACACATGATATATATATATATATATATATATATATATCATCATCATCATATTCAACCATTATCTATCCACTGCTGGATGAAGGTCTCTCCAAATGCTTTCCACACAAGTCTATCCTGAGCAATTCGCTTCCACGTCACCCCAACCTGTTTTCTTATTTCATCCACCCATCTAGTTTGAGGACGTTTTCTAGGTCTTCGGTGGTCTCTTGGAATCCAGTTCAGAATTTCTGTTGTCCATCGTTGATCAGTTCTTCTTGCAATATGCCCAGCCCATCGCCATTTCAGCCCTTTTACTTTAACAATGATGTCCTCTACTCTAGTTTGCTCTCTCACCCAAGTGTTCCTTTTTCGATCTCTCCTAGTTATTCCAAGCATGCACCTCTCCATGCTCCTTTGCGTTGTCTGTAACTTTCGTATTGCTCCAACTGTTAGACTCCATGTCTCTGATCCATAAGAGAGGACTGGCAATACACACTGGTTGAAGACTTTTCTTTTTAGACATAAAGGCAATTTCCCCTTCAGGATAAAACTGTTTCTTCCAAATGCACTCCAGCCAAGTTTAATACGTCTGTTGAGTTCTTTCATAATGTTGCCATCCATTGAAATCAGCTGGCCAAGGTAAATATATGAATCAGCAATTTCTAGCTCAATGTTGTCAACTTGTATTTTTGTTTCCTCTACGAAATTATTGAACATGATCTTAGTTTTTTGTAGGTTCATCTTGAGTCCAACTTCTTTACTTCTAGTTGAGAGCTCCTGTACCATGTCTTGGAGTTCTGATGGGTTCGTTGAAAAAATAACAATGTCATCAGCAAACCGCAAATGATTTAAATATTCACCATTTATTTTTATTCCCTTGTTGTTCTGATTTATCTGCTTCAAAATCATCTGTAAAGCTGAAGTAAAAAGTTTTGGAGAAATGGTATCTCCCTGCCTCACACCTTTACCAATTTTGATAGTTTTGGTATCTTTATGTAACCGAAATTTTGCACTTGCATTTTTATACACACGTTTCACCATGTCAATGTACACATCCTCGATGTCTGTTGATCTTAAAGAGTTGATGACTGCTGATGTTTTAATAGAGTCAAAGGCCTTCTCATAGTCAATAAATGCCACACACAATGGAAGTTCATATTCATGTGTTCTTTCAATTAATTCTCTTAATACTTGAATATGGTCCACTGTACTGAATCCACTTCGAAATCCAGCTTGTTCTCTTGGTTGAGCTGCATCTAATTTTTTCTGCAGGCGATGTGTTAGCACTTTTGTGAAGATTTTATAAATAGCAGGTAACAAGCTAATTGGTCGGTAATTTTTCAAATCCTCTTTATCACCTTTTTTATGCAAAAGAATTACTGTTGCAGAATCCCATTGGTTTGGTATGTTACCGCTGTTAAGACATTTGGTAAAGAATTTTGCAAGTATGTCTTCTACATATTCTCCAGCTTCTTTTAGGATATCTAATGTAATACCATCATCACCAGGGGCTCTTCCTTTCTTCATATTTTTTATTGCAAATGAAACTTCTTCTTTTAAGATTTTAGGAGCTGTTCCTTCGACTATTTCAGTGTCTTCGTTTAATTCACTGTTACTTTCGTATAGATTTTTGTAGAATTCTTCAACTCTTCTAAGTATTTCTTCCCTATTTCTTGTTACGGTGCCATCCTCTCCTTTTAATGCAATGATGTGTTTCTTCCCAACAGATAAACTTCCTTTAACAACCCTAAGGCTCTTGTTGTGCAATGGCTTTCATACTATCGTTAGAATTTTCTTATATCTTCTTTCATGCTTTGCGCAGAGTTTACAAAGTTCCTGTATTCAATCCTGGAATTAGTGACTGATTGTCCACCTTCATATCTCTTCGCCTTTTCATGAGTTGTTTCGTCTTCTCAGATAATTTGTTATTGGCGCTTTAGGTTACACCACCAATTTCCCCAGCACTTTCAGTTATTGTCTTAACAATATTTCACTTGGCTGCGGGATATCAATTTCTTCAATAAGTCCTTCCGGGTGCGAAACTGATTTTTAATTCCAACTTGAATGCCTCAGTATTTGCTTTCAGTTCCATTAAATCCACCTCTTACATACTTGTTTATAATGAGCTTCTGTCGTTCTAATTTAGCATTTAAGTGCACTTTACATCTCACCATTCGATGATCACTTCCAGTATTAAATCTGTTCAGTACGCTGCAATCTTCAATAATTGATTTCTTGTTTGCCAGGATATAGTCAATTTCGCTGGTTCCTCCATTGGGGTGTTTCCATGTCCATTTTCTTTGCGGTTTCTTCTTAAAAAATGAATTCATGATGCTAAGATTTTCAGCTTCTGCAAATTCGATGAGTTGATCGCCACGTTCATTCCTTTCCCCATATCCGTATTTACCAACCGATGTCTCTCCTTGTTCCTGTTGTCCAATTCTTGCATTGAAATCCCCCATGATGAGCTTGATATGTTGTTTCCCTTTGGTGTGTAACTGTTTGATTTCTTCATAAAATTCTTCAACCTCTTCGTCGGTATGGCTTGATGTTGGTGCATATACCTGTACTATCTGAAGTTGGTATCGCTGGGTTAGTTGAACAACGAGCCTCGCTGCTCGATCTGACGTGCTTTCGACTTCAAGAAGGTAGTCTTTAATTCTTTTGTTGATTAAGAAGCCAACACCACTTGTTCTTCCAGTTTCCGTTCCTCTATAATAAAACAAATGTCCACTTTTAAGTTCCACCAACTCTTCACCTTTTCTTCTAACTTCACTGAGTCCTACAATGTCCCATTTGATCTTGTCAAGTTCTTCTTCCAATTCTTGAAGTTTTGCTTCAGAAGCAAGGGATCGTCCATTATACGTTGCCAAGGTCAATAACAAACGGCAGCCTGGGCCATTCCAGTGATTCTTAGCACCCCCTGCTTTCATGCCACGCTGACCGCTGCCTTGATCAGGAGCACTCCAGCACCTGGAGACTAGGGGCCATGGTTTTTGGTGTATTAGCATATTGGAGGAATTAGCCATCATTTCACCACGCTGGCTAGACGGGTTGGTGAATTAGCCCTCCCCTTCCGCCTTTCCATCCGTGCAGCAAATATTAATTTGCCTCATAAATAGAAAGCCCAGCCTCTACCACTTGAAGGCAGGGTAGGACACTAGGTTACTGGCCTGGCCGGTTCCACACATCATCACATAGTCAGCATGTGGGTCTCATAGATTAGATATTAGTAACCCTTTTGCAGGCCATTATATATATATACGTCTGGTTTTTCATGTATTATCTTCAGAAGATTAAACTATATAAAAAACATATATTTACATACGTTACACACCAAGGATCCGACATAATCCTTCGAAGTAAGATCAGTTGATTTTATTTTTCCAGTAGTGTTTCAATTGATCTACCATTATCAATGTAATTCCAAATTAAATTTTTTAAAGAGTATAATACATATTATCAGATGGGTAATGCACAGTTCATAGAACATGCAGATTTTAACCTGTTATCAACTTTAAACAGAATGCTAACAAAGGAACTCCGCAGAAAATTTGAAATATATTTAAGGTTATCGTTTGTTTTTTGCTGTTGAATACTGATCTACTACTAATATTATTTGTAATATTCTCCTATAAATGATATCAATTATTTCAGTTTACAATGTCTAAAAGAATTATGTGAGCATAGTTTAGGAATTGTCGCCTAAAACTAACATTTATATGAACACTTAAAATTGGTAATAGCCTTTGAAAAAATTTTTTTTTTCAAATTATTTTTATATTATGAAAAACGAAATTCCATTACACCAAAAGAATGGTCTTAATGATATATTTTATGCTAATGGCTTTAATATACAAATATCACGGAATATGTGAACATTAAGCCTTTAAAGAGATGGATGTAATCAATATTTCAAAGCTCTCAAAAGTCATTATTGCAAACAATTTATCAAATTAATATTTAAAGATGAGATTATCATGAAAAAAGTTATTACTGTTGCAAAGCTAATTCCTGAAACTTTTATCTAAAATGCCTTAATCAAAAACGATATCAATTACACAACTTTAATAAATTAAAACTAAATAGGTATATTTTCAGGTCCAGGGACTAAAAAGGTTTTGGAACCATTCGTAGAATGCAATTTAGATGACTTAACATTCATGATGACTACTTTAACTACATTGTGTGGAATTAAAAACTGCAGAATTACACGTTGCGGATACACAGGTGAAGATGGAGTCGAAGTAAATGAATGTGTTGCTATCTCGCTTATTTCAGGAATTATAATGCATTTTTTCTCCGCATTTTTATATCTTCCAAAGATGAAAATTGTAAAATAGATTATCAGATATTTTATTTAATATTTTATTAATATTTAAATACTATCATATCCTTCTTAAATGCATATTCATAAAATTAGTCTCATAAATAACAAACAATATAAAATTAAAAATATTTTAATCAAAATATTGAAAACAACGTTACAATCAAGTGTTTGTTTGAAGTTTCCAATCAGGATAGTTTTGATATTACACCAAACGTTGTGTAAAGGTTGCATTTTTAGAGTAAGCATATAAATAAATATATATTTGCATGCAATTAGATATCGCTGCCATCAGATAAGGTCAGACACGTAGTTGGAAGTCTGTTGGAATCGCATCATGAAGTTAAATTAGCAGGGTTAGCTGTCAGAGATACGTTGCGTTTGGAAGCTGGCCTATGTCTTTACGGAAACGACATAACAGAAGAGACTACACCTGTAGAAGCCGGCCTCTCTTTTACAATAGGTATGAATTCTCCTTACCTGTATTTACATGTACCAAATACCCAAAGGGGTGTAATTATTCTTTCATTAGAACAAATCGTAAATTTTTTTATTGAAAACAAAATAAAACAATGAATTCGAAACCATGATTTAAAAGCTGAAAAAAATCTTATAAAAGTAGCGAATGCAACATATATATTTAGCATGCATTATTTTTGTTGCAAACGAACACACGAGTCTTCCATAAAATTGATTATTAATTTAAATGAATACGCTTGCTAAAATTTCAAGTTTTAAAAAAGAAAAGAGATTATACTTTTTTAACGATCATACATAAACTCATGTTTGTAAAAATTGCAACACCATGAAGGAATCACGTGATTGAGCTGAAACTTTCAGGAAATGCAAATTAGGGTATGTTATAGGGTGGGCCGAAAGAATAAAATATTCGCGCATTAAAACGTAATAGCGCGAAAAACTTGCCTACTTACATCAGAAGCATATGTGAAAAATTTCAGTCCGATCGGGTAAAATCTTTTGTTTCAAACCTGAGACTAAAGTTTTGAAATTGTAGCCCAAAACATGAAAAATGTTGGCTTGTTACACAAGCTGGCTTTTATTTCCAGGGTCGTTACCTCTAAAGCCTTAATCGCTCATATGATCAAGGTTAACTATTCCCTAACTTCCCCCTAACTGATTATTTTGCGGGATGGGGTAGTACATTGACTACTTTTTAAACCAAATTGCAAAGAGACCGGTATTAAATTGATCGAAAAGCCCGTTGCAGCATACGTATTTATATAAATCGAACACTACGCAGATTAAATTAAACAACAATTTTATTAACGATTTTGAAATTAAAAAAGTAGCTTGCACTCACTTCCGTCGGGGTGGGGGTGAGATTTTAACTATACGTGTAAATGGGGTTGCATGTCAAGGGAGGATACAGGAGAGCGCCCCTGCACCTCCCCACAAAAATAGAATTAAACTAATGTAAATGAAATCAGTGTCAGGGCAAAATACAAAAAATTCAACAAAATGTACAATGATTAATACATACCCCAAACCTCACTGAAACAATTTTGTGGATCCGTCTTTGTTGCCTGTTCATAGTTATGTTAATTTATCTTCGAAATTCAAGTTACATTTCATTACAATATCAACGTTTGGAGATTGCGCTTTGGTGTCAATGATGGACGTGAACAATAGTTGAAACAAGTAAACTAATTTTTAAGCACTTTAAAGTTGATGGTTGGCGATAAAATACTTACTTTAAGAGGCAAAAATTAAATTATATATTTAGTACTGTATATGACACAAGTTTGTATTTTTAAAGAGAAATGCCTAAAAAATTAAAATTTTACATGCAGATATAATTTACACATATCAACAGCATATTCAAATGCAGTTTGATTTTCAAATTGCCTGTTTTCTCTAGTTACGTTTTTCTAGTAGCTGTTATAACTAGAAATATAAATAGTTAAATTAGGCAATAAGTAAAAATATGGAAAGTCTTGTTTAACTCACCCCTATTTCGCGTTGCAACCCCTTTGTCATACGTGGCTAAATAGTAACTCGTATATTTAAAAGACGTGCTATAATAATAATAATCAGTGACGACTCTCGCGCGCTCCCATTTAAGAACTGCATTTTGTAATTTATTTCAAAAATTAGAATTTCACCCATTTATCTTATTTGCACTATTTTTGCGCTTAGCTATTCGTAAATTCTCAAGGCTACAACCCTAGTGGGAAAATTGATTACTATATTAAAGTTCTGTGGAAAAAATGGACTTCTCTTCGATGAAGCTATTTGTTTTGGTGCGATAACTCATTACACATACTCAGAGTGATATGTAGCAGGTGCCGTGATTGCGGCGACGACGACGATTATATATGTTTGGGTGGTGCTGCAAACAATTCATAGTTATTCTATATAGCATAGATTATTAGAACGCTTTACTGGTATCACATGTGTTAATGTTTCTACTGATTTTCCGTTTGCGTTTCTTTTTCGAATAGACTACATTTAAACTATACATTGTTAAACTGAAACGTTTAACTAATGTATAATTTTTTTTATAGTTTTATATGTTATGTTAAAAATATAATTTAGTTTAAGATACAATTCATTTTCAGCACTTCCACATTCTCATAGGAGTCATTATTTCTGTAACTACAGAATATATATTCATAAGTGCTTTAGAACGCATTACTGGTATCGGACGTATGATTATTACTCTATTTCTGTTACTGTCTTTGAGGCAGAAACCGTTCATTCCCATTGTTTGTTTCATTTCTCGGACTCAACTAGAGTTTAACATCTGTTTCATAGGAAATTAAATAGTGAAGGTGTTGTATTTGCACAAAATTTTTCTTTGCACTTACTTTTGACTGAAAGAAAGAACATGAAAAGTAATACAGACGAACCCATTTATAACAATGTTGAAGGAAGTCGCGAAAATGGTCGACATAACCATAACGGCTTAAAAAAATAGCTGTATTCAGCTGGGGTTAAACACAAGACACACATATGATGCGTGGTTTAAATTAAATGGGCATTCTTAAAAGAAACATGAATTAAAATCATTTGAAAGTGTTTAATAATAGACTACGTGACAGTGAAAATGCAAAAGGAGTGGGTAGAAAATTATGCAAATTATAGGATAGACGCAGCTCACCGAGTTATGTAAATGATGCGAAATGCACAGCTGTCCCATGCACGTTGAGCGCGAATAAAGGAACCTGCAAAATCGACAATAGTTGTACCGCTTTGTCCGTCAAGAAAGGTTTTTTGTTTTTTTTTTGTCTCAGAGAAAACGTGTAGTAGCAGAGAATGCCAGGCCGCCGCCAACCGAAGCAGTTCCAGCAAATAGACGATTTCACGAGGGGAATGGTGATCGGACTCAGAAGGGGCTGGTCTATACGTCAAATGGCAGCAGACAGCCATTTACACGTGCCCACGGTGCACCGGCTGTGGCGAAGGTAGTTGGAACAAGATAATGTAGTACGTTTAAGGCAGAGGCGTGCTTAGGAGCCACTCAAATTTAGGGCCGCTAAAAAAGGGTAGTGCCAGCATCAAGAAATCAGTTTTTAGCGGCCCCATGTACTTTCGACAGAATATTTGGTCAATTGACCTTTTACGTGTTACGTCATACTTCCCATAATGCAACCTCTAAATGGTGGTCAAAATAAATATATGTGTTATTAGAAAAATGCGTTAGCATCTGTAGCATACGTAGGTTATCACGTTTATTGTGGTTGTCTATGACCACTGCAAAGACTTCTGGTTTCCGAAACTTGGCTGCACAAAAAGCTAGAAAAATTACTTTGTAAGTTCTAATAGTATAATAAAAGCGGCTTTGTTCATTGAATTAGCTTTTCATTAATTCGTTATAATTTAATAATTATAGTAATAATTTAATTAATAATAATTAATTAATTTTATCTCCTATTTTTAATTTAACTTCATTATATTCTCTTTATCTTTACCCACAGCTTTTATACCAGATTGGAGAACTTTATTTTGTAATGCTAAACCCAGATCAATCTTGTTTTGTTGTGTTAAGTCAAAACGTTTTTAAGGGCCGCTAAACTCTGCTTTGCCCAGGGCCGCTAACACCGTGAGCACAGTCCTGGTTTGAGGGGGTGCTGGTGGGCCTAGAATGACGTCAGTACGCGTGGACTGACCCATCCGTTGGCGGCTCTGCAGGCCACTTCCGTCGTCCATTACAGCATGTTCAGGACACCCTTGATGCTCCCATATCGACCAGGACCATTATACTCCGATTGGTCTCCGACAGCCTGTACTCATGGCCCCCGTTAAAGTGGTTACCATTGACCCAACAGTACAGAAGCCTTCGTTTACAATGATGTCGGGATAGAGCCATGTGGACGGCGTAATAATACGAAGTCGTATTCTCAGACGTCACGCTTCTGTTTTAGCAATGACAGTTGTCGTGTACGAGTCTAGTGTCGATATGGTGACAGGTCCAATCCGGCCGCATCTGTGGAACGGCACACCGCGTGACAATGTGGCATCATGGTTTGGGGCGCCATCAACTACGATGGCAGGTCTCCTCTGGTCCGTATTGAAAGCAACATGACGGCCCAGTGATACGTGGATGGCATGATGCGGCCGGTGACATTACCTTTCCTTTAGGAAGTGCTTAATACCACCAGCAGAATGATGCTCGACCTCACACAGCACGCATCCGCCAACGTATCTTGCAAGGTACCCAGGTGCTTCCCTGGCCACCAGTCTGCCTGATATCTCACCAATCGAACACGTTTGGGACGTGAATGGACGTCGTTTGCGTGAGCTGCCACCATCGCATTCAGAAGACGAATTCTGGCAAATGGTTGATATGGAATGGGCAGCCATCCCTCAGGACACTATCCACATGCTCATTGAGTCTGTACCTAGATGTGTTGCTGCCTCCCAGATATCAAATAGAGGTTCTCAGGACATCCTGTCAGGACGAGTAGGACCTTCTACGGACGTTCCACAACGTCCGTAAAACGAACCGAAGACATCCTTAGGACGTTCCTGGGACGTTCCAATGTCTGCATGTGAGACGTCCGAAGGACGACCTGCGGAAGTTTGCACATGGCGTATTGCGGACACGTTTTAGTTGATTTTAGGATCTAAACGGCTAGGGAAGAACCTAATTAGGACATCCACGGAACTGCCTCAGGATGATAAGGGATAACTCTAGAATATTCCATGGATTACATTGCAGTTTTTTGAGGTCATAATCTAGCTCGTAATTGTGATGTTTTAGCACATACGAAGGCTGTTTCTAGTATAAAACGTTTATTTAGAAATTCTTTTTAAATTTTTTCAGGGTTTGTCTTATTTCTGGATATTCTATGCATTTTCAAATACTTCTTAATACACTGCTTTATGTATCGTGGGAAACAGTCATGACAGTATAGTTTGTCTATACGTTTATCACAATTATTAGCAAATCAGGAACATTTACGGTCTCACTTCATTTGACGCAGAATGGTCCTTGCATCATAAAAATAAAATACAACCAACCATCATCTTTAATTCGTTTTCGCCATGGGCTAGACACGATTCCTAAAATATGGCTATAACTGCACAACCGGTGCGTATTTGTTTTTAATGATAATGAGATAAACTCATAGTTAGAACAATTCACAAATCCCAATTTCTAACCACCTTCAATTTTACTGCTCATTCACTTTCTTTTTTCTTTTCTATAGTAGTGGCACACTGTGATATCAGGTAGTAGATCATCTCCCCCCACCCCGCCCTGAATAAAACTGTCCCAATTCATGTCATATGTATTAAATTATTTTCTAATTAAAATTATATATTAAAAAAGGTATAATTTTTACGATCTTGTGGTTTCAAAAACAATTTTCGAAGTTGAAGTATAATACGGGACACTCTCTTTACAGCGACTAATTACGATATAATGACCAGTTACCAAGACCTCCATCAGTTTATAATTGTGAAATCAGAAAAGGAAATGTTCGATGTACACTGAAGTGCCAGAAAAACTGGTACAGGCGTGCGTATGCAAATAACGGAGCTTTGCAACCAATCAGCGTAACGCGATGCTGTCGGCAGCGCCTATATAAGACAAGAGATGTCTGGCAAAGCTGTTAGATCGGTTCTTGCCGCTACAATGGCAGGTTATCAAGATTTAAGTGATTTTGAACGTGGCGTTATAGTCGGCACAAGAGAGATGGGACATAGCATCTCCGAGATAGCGACAAAATTTGGATTTTCGCGTACGACCATTTCACGGGTATACCGTGAATATCAGGAATCCGGTAAAACATCAAATCTCCGACAGCGGTGCGGCCGGAAAAAGACCTTGAAAAAATGGGACTTTCGACGACTGACGAGAATCGTTAAACGAGATAGACGTGCAACACTTCCTCAAATTGCCGCGGATTTCAATGCTGGGGCATCAACAAGTGTCAGCGTGCGAACTGTTCAACGAACCATCATTGATATGGGCTTTCGGAGCCGAAGGCCCACTCGTGTACCATTGTTGACTGCACGGCACAAAGCTTTACGCCTCGTCTGGGTCCGCCAACACCGCCATTGGACTGTTGATGACTGGAAACACGTTGCCTGGTCTGACGAGTCTCGTTTCCAATTGCATCAGGCGGATGGACGTGTACGGGTATGGAGACAACCTCATGAATCCATGGACCCTACATGTCAACAGGGGACTGTTCAAGCTGGTGGAGCTTCTGTGATGGTATGGGGCGTGTGCAGTTGGCGTGATATGGGACCCCTGATACGTCTAGAGACAACTCTGACAGGTGACAGGTACGTAAGCATCATGTCCGATCACCTACACCCATTCATGTCCATTGTGCATTCCGACGGACTTGGACAATTTCAGCATGATAATGCGACACCCCACACATCGAGAGTTGCTACCGAGTGGCTCCAGGAACACTCTTCTGACTTTAGACACTTCCATTGGCCACCTAAATCGCCAGACATGAACATTATCGAGCATATCTGGGATGCCTTGCAACGTGCTGTTCAGAAGAGATCTCTACCTCCTTGCACTCCTATGGATTTGTGGACTGCCCTGCAGGATTCCTGGTGTGAATTGTCTCCAGGATACCTTCAGACATTAGTCGAGTCCATGCCACGTCGTGTTGCGGCACTTCTGCATGCGCACGGAGGGGGGCTGCACGATATTAGGTAGGTGTGCCAATTTTTCTGGCACTTCAGTATATAACATTCCTACAGTGAGGATCTCATCATGGTTTCTATATCGTGAATATACTGTATTTACCTAACTAATCTTTATTTAAATGAAAAATGCATTTTCCTTGTTTATTTCTATTACAATTACAAATTGGTGCAACCCGTGTGTTGAATTACGCCCAACAACAGATACGCTTCTTCGAAATTAGCGGCCAAATAAAGAAAAGAACTTTCTCTTGGATATTAATGTATTTATCGTAAATAAATGTACCAAAAACTTTATATAGAACTAAAATTTTATACAATACTGTTAAAATGAATTCTCTATCTGTAAGAAATTAACTCAAGTGTAACGAAGAAGCACGCCGGTCGGAAGAGAGACCGGAAGGTAAATGAAGTAACTATTGCCACAATTACTCCCGTAAAAAATATTATATACACTGTTGCCAAACTAGCAAGTATACACACATAAATAGGTACTGTAAAATCACTGAATAACAACATATTTTCCATAAGATTCGGTTATATTATATTAATATCTTCGGAGGTTACCTTGTTTAGAGGAAACTCTTGAAGAAGGAGTATACAGCTGAAAAGTGGGAAAGGTGGCCGCCTAAGGCAGCGCTGTAATCCCAGAGAGGTGACCGTTAAAAAAAGTTTTTCTGTATATCGTATACAATAACATTTCTGAATAACAGACATCTCAGTATTTGAGAATCTGTCCGTTTTTCAGAGATGTCTAATATTTGGCAGTGTTAGAGCATGACAAGCATTGGACTGGAAATTAGAAAATCGGTCGTCTTGAAGATATATATGCTATACCTTAATATCCCCAAATAATGAACACCTCTGAATATATTCATATATAGCTTCTCCGACGTTTATGATCATGTAAATACAGCCTAATGCACGAAAAATACCAAAATTTGAAAATTTAATACGCTTACTATGATTACTATTATTTAATACGAAAATTTAAAACTTTCGATCTAGATACATTTCTCACAGGACACTCAAAGGACTTCTGCTTTAAGATGATCCAGACAAGGACGTGAATAGAATATACACAGGACGTCCTGAGGTTGTGCGAATAACATCTATTACGTCCTAGGACCAAATACGGATGTTCTCGACGTCTTCGGGACATCCCTAGGACGATCCTTGCCATATTGGCTGTATCGCGGTGTTCCTACAACCTACTGATCAGACGATGTTGTCGTTCAGTGTATAGGTGTATCACGTTGCAATAAATATCACTTATTGTTTGTTTCTGTTTGCCGATTTTCATCACTTTTTGCCCACTCCTTCTTGGTGCTGCATTTTCACTGTCACGCAGTGTATGAGGAGAAAACGGAATATTCTTAAAGGAGCACCATTTTTTGGTTTAAAAAGCAGACTGAATTAAAATAAATAGCGTCTTATTGTTTTCTTTCGGTCGCGCAAAACAATATCCTTTTAAAAACTGTTGTTTACTCAAGTAGATTATTAAAGAATCAATATAAATATATGTTTGTTAAGGTATTATTACCCTCCGTAGGGATAATACAATTGCCAAAATTGTAATAATAATAATAATCTTTATACGGAGAAAGAGAGCGTTGTTTCCTGTCCTCATTCGTCTAGCGGTCCAAGACACTCCGGGCTAAACGGAGGGACCCTGGTTCGAATCCAGGATGGGGAAAGCGTCTCTTTTTCTCCAAAATTACATAAGCTCTAGTTTGAGCTAATTAATACGTGGGTGGCAAAAATTATTGTATAATATAAATATAGCATATAGTTAGTACAAACTGGAATATATACATTATTGGAAGTGTGAATCACAATACTAAAATATATTTTTAAACTAGCACCATATGTATCTTGGAAAGCGTTTTTGAGCACCGATAATCGGGTGTTCATCGTAATTTTTGTAGTGCTTACTTTTGGGGAAAAAAAAAGAAGGGAGGAGAATGTATTTTGTCTACAAATAAATAGAACGTTTAATCAGTATGTCAAATTTTTAAATATTTTTGTACATTGTCTTAAAAATATAATTTAATTTAAGACAAGATTCATTTGCAGAATCCCCATCTCACAAACGCTGCTGTATATAACAAGTATAAAATAACAATTTATTGCAGGAAAAAGACGTAGAAATACAGCTGACTTTCCTGGAGCTGATATAGTACTTCGACAATTAAAGGAAAAACCATCACGCAAAAGAGTGGGCTTTGTTAATCAAGGACCTCCTGCAAGAGGTAATTAATATAGACTTCGGTCTGCTAGAAAAAATGAAGTAGTTTAGTAAACATAATGTAAAATATACAGGGTGAGCATAAATTATTGAGCGCATTTCAGAGTTCCATAAAACGAAAGAAAAGTAATGTAGCAACCGCTGTTGTCGTTTAAATGAGAGAAAGGTTTAAACCGTTTGTTTTAAAACAAACGGTTTAAATCGCTCTCCGATAGGTGGTTCGCCGTGTCTGTGGGTGGAATCTGCTGCAGCGGGAGATAACCAATAGTCCGGTGTCAAAATGGTTGACGTGAAGCAAAAAGCGATGTGTGTTCTGTGGTTTCACGAAAGCAAATCGGTTATAACAGTTCAAAGACGTTTTCGCTTAGATTATCGAAACCAGCATGCTCCAAGTAAGGACTGCATTAAGCGTTGGTATCAACAATTTAAGGATGCGGGAAATGTGCAACATCGGAAAGGTGCTGGTCGACAATTGATCTCCGACGACGTTGTTGATCACGTGAGGGAGGCTTTCAATAGAAGCCCGATTAAATCAACTCGTCGTGCGAGTTTGCAACTAGAAATACCGCACTCAGCAGTCATGAAAGTTATGCATAAGCGCCTGAAACTGCAGGCATACAAAGTGCAGTTACTGCATAACCTACAAACTAACAATAAACCTACACGTGTTTTGACTTTGCCGTACGTATTCTTGACGAAATTGACAGAGAACTCTTTTTTATCGAAAGTCATTTTCTCGGATGAAGCAACGTTTCATGTTTCTGGAAATGTGAACCGTCATAATTGTTGTGTGTGGGGGGTCATAAAATCCTTGTGTAGTAAGTGAACACCAACGTGATAGTCCAAAGGTTAACATTTAGTGTGGATTGGCCTTGGACGAAGTGATAAGGCCATTTTTCTTTCATGAGCCCACAGTAACAAGTGGTGTGTATCTTGACGTATTACAGTGTTACGCTATGCCTCGGACGGAACATCGTCATCCACAAGTTTACTTCCAGCAAGATGGGGCACCACCACATTAGGGTACCATTGTTCGAGACTACTTGCAAGAAGCATTTCCCCAACGATGAATTGATTGGTCGAGGTGGACCGATTCCTTGGCCTGCACGATCACCCGACATAACGCCCCTAGATTTTTTTTCTTTGGGGGTTTGTCAAAGACAGGGTTTACGCAACAAACGTTCGCTATATTGATGAACTAAAACGACGAATCACCTCGGTTATTGGAGGAATAACGGCTGAGATGCTCCTCAAAGCTTGGCGGGAAGCCGAATACAAGCTCGATATTTTACGTGCGACAAATAAAGCTCATGTAGAACTTATTGAACGTGTAACATAAAACTGTTTAAAATATGTTTGTGAATAAAACATTAAACGTAAATACATTACTTTGCTTTTGTTTTATGGAACTCTGAAAAGCCCTCAATAATTTATGCTCACCCTGTACTATAAGAGATTATTACCCTTCTCAGGGCTAACACAATTGCCAAATATTGGTCAACATAGAACGCTTCTGGGGCGAGTTTTTATGATTTTTGCGCCGGGAATTTTGGTAAGATAAATAATTTTGACACTCACATTGAAGTTCAATCTAGAGCTTTTTTTTTAGTATAGGAGCAAAAGAGATATCGTCCCCGTCCTAGAGTCGAATTAGGGTTGACTAGTCGACCCTAGGACGGGGACGATGTCTCTTTTTCTCCTATATTAAAAAAAAGCTCTAGTTGAGCTCCAACGTGAGTGTCAACATTATTTATCATAATCAAATTGCATCGCTACATTTCATAGATCCAAACTTTCTCTTTAGGCGAAAAAAAAAAAAGCATTTCCATCCCGGGATTTTGTACTTGCTACCCTGTACAATGACTCAGTGACGTCACTCGACTCTCAGACAAAAGGTCCCGACTTTGAGTCCCTTTCAAGCAGAAACCATTGTTACATTTTTTTTCAAATTACATACGTTTTACAAACTTTAAATGCATAAAATGGAAGACATTTTTCTCCACTTAAATATATTTTTACACATTTTTAAGACAGATATAATGTTTTTGAATCAACCTTTAAAAGTCACGCATAACCGCATTTTTAAGCTGTCTTTTCCCTTTAATTTTTTTTTATGCTTAATGTTAATGCAAGAATTAGTTTTTTACCCACTCTACCTGCTCCTAAACGTTTTTCCTTTTCAGCCTGCGCGTCACTGCATTTCATAGAACCAAACCTTTTTTAACGCAAAATTAAGAAGAAAAGGCAGTCCTATGCCGAGAATCGTACTTGTTACCCTATGCAGTGATCCGCAATGTTACCCATGCGAGTGACGCCACTCGCATCTAAGTCAAATGGTCCCGACTTCGAGTCCCTTTCACATAGAAGCCATTGTAACCATTTTTGGAAATTTTATCTGTTTTACAAACTCTAAATAACATAAAATATAACAGTTCCCTGCATCTAATGCATACTTTTACACGTTTTTAAGATATAATAGTGCTAAATCATCTTTTTAAAGTCACAATTGTTTGTTTGGATTTTTATGGCGCAAGAGCATCTGGGCTATACTGCGCCAACAAAGTCACGCACAAGAGCATTTTTAAGCTATTCTTCCTTTATTTTTTTTTCTTACTGATGCAAATAAGGTTTTTCACCGCTATAACTGCTCATAAACCTTATTTCCCTTTCAATCTCTGCGTCACTACATATATTTCATAAAACCAAACTTTTCTTTAGATGCAAAATTTAAAAACAAAAAGGCATTCCTATGCCGGGAATCGTACTTGCTACCCTGTGCTGTGACCTGGTGATGATACTTGACTCTCAGCCAAAATTCCTGAATTCGAGTCCCTTTCGCGATGAAGTCATTGTCTCCATTTTTTTTTAATTTCATCCGCTTTACAAACTTGAAATTGTCTAAAATAGAACACATTTTTCTGCACTTAATGCCTGCTTTTACGGATCTTTAAGACGTGTGTAACAATTTTAAATCAATCTTTAAAAGTGACGCGTAATCGCATTCTTAAGCTCTCTTTTCTCTTTGATTGTGCGTTTATTCTTAATGTTAATGCAAATAGGTTTTTTTACCACTATACCTGCTTATAATTTTTTTCTCTTTTGATCTATCTGTACGTCAATATATTTCAGAGAACCAAACTTTCTTTTAGGCGCGAAAAAAAAGCATTCTCATGCCGGAATTCGTACTTGCAAATCTATAAAATTTCCTGGTGACGTCAGTCGCCTCTCATCCAGAAGGTCCCGAGGTCGAGTCCTTTTCACTCAGAAGCCATTTTCCTATTTTTCAAATTTCATCCGTTCTACGAACTGTAAAGTGCATGAAATGGAGCACATTATTTTGCACCTATAGCATATTTTCACACAGTTGTATGACGGATACAAGATTTTTTATTAAACCTTTAACAGTCACGCAAAATCGCATTTTTATGCTCTAGTTTCCCTTTAACGTTTTGTTTTTATCCTTGATGTTAATGCAAGTAAGTGTTTTTTTACCCCCTATACCTGCTCATAAACATTTTTTCCCTTTTAATCTGCGAGTCACTACATTTCATAGAATCGAACTTTCTTTTTAGACGTGAAATTAAAAAAAGGGCATTCCCAAAACGGGAGTAGTATTTGCTATCCCATGCAGTAATCCGGTGTCCTCACTCGCCTCTAAGCGAAACGGTCCCGAGTTCGAATCCCTTTCACGCAGAGGATATTATCACTATTTTTTCAAATTTTATTTGTTTTACCAATGATAAATGGCATAAAATAGAATACATTTTTCTGCACCAAATGCATATTTTTTACACATTTTTAAGACGGATATAACGGTTTTGAATCGATCTTTAAAAGTCACGTATAATCGCATTTCTAACTCTCTTTTCTCTTTAATTTTTTTTTAAATTCTTAATGTCAATGCAAGTATTCGTTTTTTCGCCACTCTACCTGCTCATAAACATTTCTCGCTTTCAATCTGCGCATCACTACATTTCATAGAAACTATTAACTTTTAAGAGCAAAATTAAAAAAAAGGGCTTTTCTACGTCGGGAATTGTGCTGGCTACTCAAGGCTGTGACCCGGTGGTGTCACGCGCCACTAAGCCAAACGGTCCCGAGTTCGAGTCCCTTTCACGCAGAAGCTATTGGCACTATTTTTTCAAATTTCATCCGTTTTACAAACGCTAAATGGCATAAAATGGAACATATTTTTCTGCACCTAAACATGTTTTTACCCATTTTTAAGACTGATATAAAATTTTTAAATCAACTTTTAAATGTCACAAAAAATCGCATTTATAAGCTCTCTTTTCCGTTTATTTATTTTTTTACCCATAATTTTAATGCGAGTCGAAGTTTTTCGATTTCAATCTGCGCGTCACTACATTTCACAGAATCCAACTTTCTTTGCAGGCAAAAAAAAAGGAAGGCTTTTGAATGCCTGGAATCGTACTTGCTACTTTGTGCAGTGACCCGGTGATGTAACTTGACTCTCAGCCAAAAGGTCCCGATTTCGAATCCTTTTCACGCTGAAGCCATTGTCACCATTTTTTCAAACTTCATCCTTTTTACACACTATGAATTGTCTAAAATAGAGCACATTTTTCTGTGACTAATGCATCATATTCATTGTTTTACATCATGTTCTGAAAGTCATGTATAATCACATGTTCAAGTTCTCTTTTCCCTTTAATTTTTTTTATTCTTAATGTTAATGAAAGCAAGAGTTTTTCCTCCCTATACCTGCTCATAAATGTTTTTTCCCTTTCAATTGGTGTGTTACTACATTTTATAGAATCAAACTTCTTTTTAGGTGGGGTGGGGGAGGTAGTCCAATGTCGGAAATCGTACTTGCTACCCTGTACAGTGACGCGGTAAAGTCACTCGTCTCTGAGCCAAAACTTTCCGATTTCTAGTCCCTTTCATGCAGGAGCCATTGTTACAACTTTTTCAAATGTCATGTGTTATACAAAATGTAAATTGCTTAAAATAGAACACATTTACTACACTTAACGCATATTTTAAGACACATCGGTTTTGTGTACAGTCGAAGCCACCTATATGCAAAGGGATGTGGCAACAAAATCCTTTACATATAAGCGTGTTTTACATAAAAGTGGTATTCTCTGAACTATAGTGTGCAAAGAATTTTCTCATTAAATTTTTATTATTAGATGTTATTTTTAATTTTATAAATCATATACAGTGAAACTTGCCCAAAACGGAACTTCCACAAGGCGGAAATTTGTTCAAAACGGATTTTTTTTTCCGGTCCCTTCGAAAGTCAATGGTAGTTAACACTAGTTAACCGGAACCGGACTAGTTAACACACGGAAATAGTCTAACGCAGAAACAGAAAGCCCCATTTACTCCTGTCAAAGAGAAAAATTGGCATAAACCAGAAAATTGCTAGTAAGAAGAAAATTTTCTCAGCAGAAAAAGGGTTGTAATACAAAGCAATACCAAAGAGGGGGAGGGAGAACAAAAGACATTTCACAGTTTATAGATACAGAATGTCCTTACCCGACCACCATTTTGTACACCACCCCTACTTCAATAAAAACGTTTGTTCACCAGAATGAAATGACACTCATGTCGACTTTATCAATTCATTGATAAACTCACAGCAAGGTGTACTACAAATGGTCATCCATTGTGAGGTCCATCCAGAGAAGCACCCTAAGCTCCCATTTGTATTACAAGATACTTCTCACAGATATTTAGTTTTTGAGTTAGTTTGTTCTTGAAAATCGTAAATTCAAATAAACTTTCTGGGAGCTAACGAAGAATGAAACCGGGAAGCATCAACATAGAGTTTTTAAAATTATTGGGGGCCCCAAACACACATTTTGTACATTTATACATTACAGTATATGCAAAAATTGCAATTTATTGGGGGGGGGGCTCAGGTCACTGTCTACATATGCTGGGAAGAAGTGAAACCCTTATTTTTTTTCCATCAAGGGAGTAATCCAGTCTGGGGCTGATAAAATATTCACAGATCAGTGTATTTTCGCAGCATCTAGAAAAACACACTAAGGGTACTGAAGTTATACATATGCCATAAGCGAAAGCCGAGGATCACGAAATCTTTAACACGTTGACTGCAGCGGCAATTTTCAGAAATCTGGCCTAAAATGACAATTTGATTTAATCACATTATATTATTAAAAACTCTAATTCTAGTGCATAGTTATCATCAAAAAGCATAAAAAATGTGTTTTTTAAAAAAAAATCTATCTGCCGACAGATTATACAAGGTGAGACCAATACTAAATCATTTCAATAATATTATGCGTGAAAACTATGTACCAGATAAAAATATTTGTATTGACGAATCCATGATGCTATGGCGGGAAGATTGCTTTTCCGCCAATACATAAAAAATAAAAAACACAAATATGGTATCAAACTGTATGAACTATGTGAGTCCGACGGTCTTGTAATGAAAATAAAGATTTACAGCGGAAAATCTGAGGAAACTGACAATAATGTAGGTCACACTACTGACGTTGTTTTACATTTACTTGAGGACTATCTCGATAAAGGATACACGGTTTACATGGATAATTTTTATAATTCTGTTACTCTTACAAAACTGCTAAATACACGAAAAACTTATGTGTGTGGAACCCTACGAAATAATACAAAAGGAAACCCCAGAGATGTGGTAAATCGTAAACTGAAAAAAGGGGAGTGTATTTGGCAGCAAAATGGTCCTGTTACTGTATGCAAATGGAAAGACAAACGAGATGTCCTTAGCATTTCAAACATGCATGCTGTTGAAATGGTAGAGGTGCCCAATCGCAATGGAAAAATTTCTATGAAACCGAATATAATTCGAGATTACAATAATGGAATGTCTGGCATTGACCGATCAGATCAAATGCTTTCGTACTACTCATCTCTAAGAAAGACTATTAGATGGCCCAAAAAGGTTTCACTACATATTATAGAGATATATATACACAATGCTCACAAAATTTTTCAGAAAGTAACTTCTTCTAAAATAAAACTGATAAAGTTCAGAGAAGAATTCGTCGTCGCGTTGATTGGAGAAGAGATTCAACCAGTTTCGAAAAAAATTAGATTGCAAGAGCTCCATTATTTAGAGAGTCTACCACCTACCGAAAAAAACCAGCGTCCGACAAAGCCATGTCGTATATGTACCCAAGCAAAAAAACGCCGAGAAACGCGTTATTTCTGTCCAGCCTGTAAAGAGAAGCCAGCCCTTTGTGTGGAAGATTGTTTTAAGAAGTTCCACAAACAATAAAATATTATTTTATTTCTTGAATTTGAATTAATTTTTATAATTACATTTTTTGTTCGTTTTTTAATAAATTTTCTGTTCATGCAAGCCAGCATTGATTTTTTGTTCTTTTCCCAGAAGCCATCTATCGATATTAGCACTGATATATTCCGAGTTTAATCGTAGCTGCACAAAAATGGCAAGTAAACAAGGGCGAGATAACTCGTAGTTGGCGTCCTAGAAAAGAACGCCATCTACGAGTTATCTCGTAGTCGGCAGTCAACATTTGATGATGTTAAAAGGTAAAAAAAAATCTACACATCACAATATACAAAACTTTATTATTACAATAAAATATTTACAATTGCAGAAAAGTTACAGATATGGTGATTCTAAACATCCTTAACTTGAGTCTTTGAGAAGAAAATAGACCATAAAACAACTGCATGGCTAGTAAGTGTGTCAAAATGTATGAGATAACAACAAGCTCAGCAAATTTTCAACAGTGTCATATTTTTTGCTGACTTGGTATCAAAAATAATTATGGGCATAGAATTGGAAAATAATGAGTTGAGCTAGTCTATTTTAGTTAACATAAAAAATGTTTTATTTTGTTTCTAATTTCCTATAATTTACACCTAGAGGTCTCCTCCTCCTTTCATGGCAACCTTCAACTATCAAAGCAATTATCTGGAAAAAACAACATGTAATATATTAAAACCCTAAATAGCCTTGTAACTAAATTACAGTACTTACAATATTAATTTACTTACAACCAGGCTAAATAACAATTTTTAAATAAAGCAAGAACATTAGGTCTGCATTGTAAAATTTATATAAGGAAAATTAAATTCAAAAAAAAAAACCACCAAGAAAGAGTCGACGGAATTGAATGAAACTTTATATATGTGAGGGTAATGTTGATATACACGGTGGCCTAATTAAATCACTCTGCAGCTTAAACTGTTTGGCAGATTGACACCAAAATTGGTATACAGACAATCAAAAAGATACAAAAAAAGGAATTTAATAAAAAAAAAAAAGTTCAAAAATGTCTGCTAGGATATGTTTTGCAGCAAAACGAACCGATGAAATGACCAACACTAAACAAAAATAAGATTGTTAACATTTCATGACAACAATTACTAGGTAGGTAGCATTTATGAATAAAATCATTGAAAATGGTATGTACATATCACGTCTATCACATGAGCAAT
>QLNU02015360.1:31794198-31812438 GCA_006491805.2 Dysdera silvatica
CTGTATGAACTATGTGAGTCCGACGGTCTTGTAATGAAAATAAAGGTTTACAGCGGAAAATCTGAGGAAACTGACAATAATGTAGGTCACACTTCTGACGTTGTTTTACATTTACTTGAGGACTATCTCGATAAAGGATACACGGTTTACATGGATAATTTTTATAATTCTGTTACTGTTACAAAACTGCTAAATACACGAAAAACTTATGTGTGTGGAACCCTACGAAATAACAGAAAAGGAAACCCCAGAGATGTGGTAAATCGTAAACTGAAAAAAGGGGAGTGTATTTGGCAGCAAAATGGTCCCGTTACTGTATGCAAATGGAAAGACAAACGAGATGTCCTTAGCATTTCAAACATGCATGCTGTTGAAATGGTAGAGGTGCCCAATCGCAATGGAAAAATTTCTATGAAACCGAATATAATTCGAGATTACAATAATGGAATATCTGGCATTGACCGATCAGATCAAATGCTTTCGTACTACTCATCTCTAAGAAAGACTATTAGATGGCCCAAAAAGGTTTAATACATATTATAGAGATATATATAAACAATGCTCACAAAATTTTTCAGAAAGTAACTTCTTCTAAAATAAAAATGATAAAGTTCAGATAAGAATTAGTCGTAGAGTTGATTAGATAAGAGATTAAAACAGTTTCGAAAAAAAATTAGATTGCAAGAGCTCCATTATTTAGAGAGTCTACCACCTACCGAAAAAAAAACAGCGTTCGACAAAGCCATGTCGTATATGTACCCAAGCAAAAAAACACCGATAAACGCGTTATTTCTGTCCAGCCTTTAAAGAGAATCCAGCCCTTTTTGTGGAAGATCGTTTTACTAATTTCCACAAACAATAAAATATTATTTTATTTCTTGAATTTGAATTAATTTTTATAATTATATTTTTTGTTCGTTTTTTAATAAATTTTCTGTTCATGCAAGCCAGCATTGATTTTTTGTTCTTTTTCCAGAAGCCATCTATCGATATTAGCACTGATATATTCCGAGTTTAATCGTAGCTGCACAAAAATGGCAAGTAAACAAGGACGAGATAACTCGTAGTTGGCGTCCTAGAAAAGAACGCAATCTACGAGTTATCTCGTAGTCGGCAGTCAACGTGTTAAAAGTGGGGAGTGATTTGTTTCTGATTCCTGTTTTTAGCCAAGTGTTCAGTACTTTTCATTTCATTTTCCATGATATAATTTCGGCTTGGGGGGGGGGAATGCACCATCACTCCCCTTGGATCCGGCAGTACGCCCTAGTATACTTACAGTATATACAAAACTTTGTCTTCAACTAAATAATTCAAAAGTAACGAACATGATGAATGATTCCATATGTGAAATTGAAACGTGTATTGTAACATAAAATAATATATATAATAATATAATGCAAATTAGCATAATTTTTTTGTGTAATACAGTTAATGTATCAAAGAATTGCATACTGTGAGTGAATATTAAAGGTTGAATACTTGATACGTCAGCACATTTCTCATTTTAATCCTGATATAAAATGGACTGATTGAAAATTGGTGAGTGAGGACGATTATATACTTTATTGTTACAATTTAAGCTTATGTAATATACTTTTTGTATGGAATAGGCATGTGCAGTTACCATGGAGATTTGTACTGTATTGATCGTAACTATTAACACAAAATATTGCAAAAATTAATAAATATAAAATGCAGTGATAAAATAAATATTTATATCACAAGAAAAATAAATTTAGTTATAAAGTTCGCAAGATGAGACAAATAAAAACAATTAGCATATCCAGTCATCTCTCACCACTGAATTTAACTATGTATGTATTTGTTTTGCATGTAACCTACATAAGACGGAAACCTGCATACTACGGATTTCTTTTCTGGTCACATGTTTCCGTTTCAGACAGGTTTCATTGTACATTATTTATTTCAATATTTATAATGCACAGTACTATTTCATTAATAAGAGTAACAAGAAATAATGTGCTACTTACATAAACGCATGTACCGTATTTGTGGTAAGGTAGTGGACAAATTATCACCATACTCATTTTTTATTTGTCTTATTGTTTGATTGCAAATAATTTAAAATCGCCAACTTTTGATCAATATTTAAGCAGATATGTTGATTTCTTTTCATCTGCCATGTTCACAATAAATATAAACTAAAAAGTGCAAAAGAAGAAAGCAAAAAACTTGCAAATAGACTAAGTATTTTGTAGACCAATAAAACAAGATATGTATAATTCACTGCACCAGTTACAAAATCTTATAGTGATTCCGAACACAGGCATATTATGTACATCGGTATGTGTGATTTACTGTAAATAGAACTTGTATAATGTAATACATAAACATGTCTTTACAAATTGTGTGTATTGTATGTCACCTGTGGTAAATAAAATCTATTTATTATTATTAAAAAGTGTGGAGGAATAAACAAAGACATAAGCAAGCTAATAAATGACACTTCGACAAGGGTTGACAGCTATTTTTAATGGGGAAAGCCAATCCTTAAAAATAGAGTTGCCAACTACACATTCACTGTGGATGAAAACTTTTTCATAATGGTTGCATATATCCGGTTTGAATTCTATAATAAAACATTCGTTTGGCTTCAAAAATACGTGCATATATGTGGTTTTTGCATGTATAAAATCGCAATTAAGCTGGTTTAGATAACATTAAAAAGATAAGAGAAAATTTGAAGCTCGATATTTTTGGTATATATGCGTTTTTCGCATACATGCGAATTGCATATACGCGGTTTCGACTGTATTTTATTTATATATATTCAATTACCGTTTATGCAGTGTAACGGTGTTCTATTTTTATAAAAAAAAGTACCAAAGTAAATTAACGAAGTTATAAATAGAAGTAAAAGGTCATATTTCCACATCCTAATTTTTGTTTCTATTTAGCTCAAACAAAAATCTTACATGAAAACGGAAATAGCATTGGCGTAGTAACAAGCGGATCGCCATCACCGTATCTCCAAAAAAATATATCAATGGGATACGTGCCTACACAATTATCAAAATCAGGAACGAAGGTCAAGTTTGATATTCGCAAAAAGCTAGTAGAAGCAGAAATCGTGAAATTACCTTTTGTAACAACTAACTATTACTATAAAAGTTAAAATTTCCAGTATACTGTAAGTAAATAAAGTGTGTTTTCTTTTGTAGTAGCAATATTTAATACTCAGTGAATAAAGAAGTAAACAGAATTTGAGAAATAGTTTTTAATGCTGAAAATTTACAAAATATTTCATCAAAAATTTAAAAACATTAAAATAAAATAATGTTATATTTCAGATCTCTGAACCTTTTGATAACATGTAAGCATACATCACTACAAAAATGCTTCTTATGTACATATAGTACAAATGTATAAACATAGAATACATTTTACATCACAGATAGTTTCAATAAACAGTTTTGCCATAAAGTAAGAGAGACTGTATCCACATATCCTAATTATGCATACATCATGCTTTATTATTCATACAAAAGGCAAATTTATTCAAAATAAAAGTAACAGGCAAGAAATCAATATCACATAAAAAAAACATTCATACCAAGTTCAAGGTAGTTGCCCATTTTATCAAAAATCATAATCCTCACGTGTTTTAGAACCAAAAATGTATTTTCAAGAAATAAATCAGGGATCACTTGTTTGTGTGACTCAACTTGTGCGAAAGATAATTAGACATGCTAAATACCTATTAGAAAATCAACTAAAACATGTTCGTTTATATTTGTTAAATGAAAATCAATTTAAACAATAACAGATGCAAATTTAATTACACATTTAGAAACAAACATGTATTTTATACATTTCCCTTCTTCCCTCTCATATATACTTTTAAGTAAAAATTATAAGTTACCATCAAACATCTGCACTTCTCAATAAATATTTAGAATCACAAAAATATAGAACATACCCAATAACTTTTTCCCCACTTTCTTTTTAAATTCAGTACAACTTATACATTTTTTAAAAAATAATCGAAATGAACTTTAAGTTTTCAAATCCCATATCCCAGTAGTACAACATGAAAATAAACACTTCAAAATACAAGGGTGGATCAAAAGGTAAGTCATACTGTTGAATAAATAAAGAAGTAAAGATAATATGGAGGAAATATATGTTGGGTTAAAGGTACAACATTCATTTTTCGACAAGTCATCTAAAAATTATAAACATCGGAATATGAGATTAACTTTACCATATCCATAAAAGAAGTCGTCAATTTGGTATAACCAATTAAGGACCACATTTTTCGCAAAATCATCAGTTGGGAATCTTTGTCCATTGAGGTACGTTTTAGTGAACAAATGGTAGTCACATGGGGATAGGTTGATACTGTATGGTGGATACTGACAAAGGAACTGGTGCAGTCATTCAAGTCGAAGGAGCGGCAAAACTCAGCATACAGTCTTAGCTTATTCCTGTATGACTACAATATGTCATAGTAAAATATGAAAGAACCTTGGTGGACAATGATTCAAAATCGATTACTGTGAAAACTGCAGTCCTTAATTGATTGTACTACACTGACGGAGACGTTCTGTGCTGGTATGGAAAATTTAATCACACATTATGATAAATGTTTACAGTCCTTAGGTGACAATCAAATAAATGAATAAATACTGCACCTTTAAACCAACATATACCCCCCCGAGTATCTTTCTTCTTGATCTGCTCTTACAGATTATATAAGGATATTTTTTTAAATATATTCTCTCCCACAGATCTGAACACGTAACAGCATTCTGCAATTAAATTTAATATATTTAACAACATCAAAGAAAACATTAGTATATATGCGTTTTTTAAGAACATACTGAAAGACTGAATAACCCATATGCTATGCAAGTGATAACTGTTTATAAGTTGACATTTGATTATTATTTCAAGTCTAGAAATCATCCAGTGAAACACAGTAAATTAAGTTCATATTTCAGAGTTTTTCAGCACACAGTTAATATGAGACTATCTTAACACTTTTTAATATTTGAATCATGATCAATCCTTCAGGAACGAAGTCCAAATTATAAGGATAGTGTCCCACCATGCAAACAAGCAATGGATGAAATTATTGAAGACACTGTATTAATGATCAAATGGTATGCATTTTTGTGTGTGTTTATGTTTGATATACAGAGTGGCCACAATTAAACTTCTCTGATCAAAGCCCTCTGTAGCTCAGTCTAAGATCAAATTTAGTATGTAGACAATTCAAAATGTGGGAAGAAGGATCCGGAGTGGAGGGGGTACTAAAAGGGGGAATAATGGCATTTTATAACACAGGAAACATTGTTATGCTACGAGTTCAACAAGACATCATTTTTATGGAGTGCCAACTTTTTAGGATGGCGTACCTTCTCGTATTTCACAACTGATACAGTAGCCTCTACAACAGCATTCCACAAAAGAAAACGTGATTGGTGGGTTTTTCCCAGTTGCATGGCCATCACTCGTTCTACTGACATTACCCCATGGCATTTTTGGTCATGGAGTTACTCCACGAGGCCAATGTTTATAAAAGGTTGTCTTAAATTTGGCAATGTTAAAGGAAAATGCATAACAAATTATGAAGAATATTCCTCCAGACATGCTACATTTTGCTGCTCAGAATGCTGTATACAGGATGCAATTTATAATTCAAAAAAATGGTTGGCATATTGTGCAACTGGTTTATGAAAGCTTTTACATCACAGGAAACATAAATAACTTTGATACTAAACATTTCATTTCTGTATTATTATAAAAATTGAAATATAAATCTTTCTCTATAATTTCAATTTAGTCTATTATTTATACACTTAATTGCTTATTTTTTCCTTTCCTTTCCTTTTTTTTTTTTTTGCATTATATGGCACCATTATTTCCCCTCTACCAGTGACCTTTTGAATAAATTTTTTTCACAAAATCTTTTTTCCCATGTTTTGTATAGCCTACATACAAAATTTGGCAACATTCTAGGCATTAAACTGAGCTATAGAAGGTTAAATAGGAGAGGTTTAGTTATTGCCACCCTGTATATTTAGACCTGCCAGTAGATACTATTGTGACAAAAATATATATATATATACACACATGCATACATATATATAAGCAGTAATGTCAGTTAAACACAAAAATTTCATGTCAGAACAAGCATCACGATTAATAATAGAACAAAAAAAGTTAGCTTTGCTTCATGTTTTGTCTCATGAACACTGACATACACTTTTTTTTTTACAAATACCATTTTCTTTTCATTTGTAAGTAAAATATTAAGAATTATTCATTATTTTAGAGAAAAGTGTATAACAGAAATGCTCATTCATATGTTCGCCTTTTCTTATTAAAGATAATCTAACAATTAGCATAGGAATAGTTTGTATTTTACAGGATAAGGAAAAATAAGTTAACTGCACCTGGACTTAGTTTTTTGAGGAATCCGAAGCTCGTAAGGCCTAGAAACTACAGTGTTAGGGTTTGTTTTTTTCAATACCATTAGATAACTCCCAATGTCAATTTTTTTCTCCAATTTATTACAGGCATATTGTTGTTTTACTTTTACAAAATAATTTTGCTGTGTTTGTATGCAGAAGACAGATAAAGGGTATAATTTAAAAGCAAGTAATATGATATGTGAATGTTCTAAATAACTATAGCGGTTGTTTAGAAGTAGTAACTTTGCATGCATGTTATGGCCTTTCATTTATCAAACAGAAACATCTTATAACAAATCACTTCTTGCTGATGCCATTCATGATAGAAAAATGCAACCCCGTAAAAATATACACACTAGCTGCAATTTAAAGAGGACAAAAAGCATCCCAAATAAAATATCGCTAGCATATTGAAGAATTTAATGTACAGCAGAAATTGCATCATCTCAATTATTTTGAATTTAACTTAGAGATACGTGTATTAGTATTTTCAAACCAAGATTACAGAATTTTAGAGGTTCATTAATAAAATTAATAACTGACCAGGAAGGGAAAAAAACAAAAACATTCACTATTTTTTGGAAACGCAATTTTCATTTTAGTTAAAGAGGATTTTGGGATAAATTTCCTTTTTCCTTGTGTTTTACCACACAAGAACGGTTAGTCCTATTGCATTGGAATCTACAGACTTCCAAGGAATCCGAACATCTGTTGCCTATGGAACCAAACCTCAGAATACCGTGGACAGAAAAACGGCATATACTTTAAAATTTTCTTTTTCTAGCGATATGTGTCTTAGTATTTTCAAACCAAGATTACAGAATTTTAGAGGTTCATTAATAAAATTAATAACTGACCATGAAGGAAAAAAAAACAAAAGCATTCACTATTTTTTGGAAAAGCAATTTTCATTTTAGTTAAAGACGAATTTGGGATAAATTTCCTTTTTCCTTGTGTTTTACCACACAAGAACAGCTAGACCTACTGCACTGGAATCTACAGACTTCCAAGGAATCCAAACACCTGTTGCCTATGGAACCGAACCTCAGAATACTGTGGACAGAAAAACGGCATACATTTTAAAATTTTCTTTTTTATTGGCTCCAGTTTCTTCTATTCTTCATTGATTTCAGTACTAATTTTATGCTACTTGCAATTTTCTTCTTATAAACAAAAGCTCATTAGTCGTTGGAAAAAATTGACACTCAAAATACTAACAGGTACTTCATTTCTTTTAATAGCCCTACTGAATAAAAAAAAAAATATATATATATATATGAATGATAAATGAACAATTAAATATTAAGTAATGAATATGAATATTAAATCCGACGTAAGTGGATTTCCTTAGACTTCTCTAAAACTTAGAAAATGTAATTATTTTCTTGTTTGATCAACCAAAGATGAAAAATGCATTACCAGTTTTGAAAATGAGCATAAAAGGAAAGGAGTAAAGCAACTAATGGTAACATATAACAAAAACAGGAGCTAACAAAATTTAAGGATATTCGCAAGACATGCTGAAATCTAAAAGAAATATATGATGACCCTTTTACATATAAACATACACTTGCACTAAATTATAGTCTACTTATAAATGAGCAAACACAGTAAATGTTACTTCATATAACATTTCTATTAAGTAATTTATGATTTCATTATATTTACTTCCAGAAAAATAAATGCATTTTTAACAATTGTTAAACTGCTCAGAAAATTATCTAAGTTTTAGGTATCTATATCTTTTGCAAAGTAATTCAACTTTAATTATTGAAAACATTAAATTCATATTAGTTCAATGTTTAAAATGCAATCAAAATCGTTAAAACATAAACATGCAATTAAAATAAATTCTTGTATGAAATGTAGAATTAAGCTAAGTTGCCACAATATGACTCTGCTGTGCTGTGTTATACATATATATTATATATTTATTTATTTTAATTTCAATTTATCAAGAAGGAAACCACTAAAGCTTAATCTGATTTCAAAACCACACTTAGATGGATACTTCCCTTACATTAACATGGGTTATCAATGTGATATCTGTGCATTACAATAAATGCAGTAAAAATTTAAGAGTGAAAGAATATCACTCAGTCTGACAGACGACTAACATGCTTAGGAACACCAGGCTTGTATTTTGGTAACGGAAATTAATAGTTTCTATAGGTTCTTTTCTCTGAGAGAAAAGATATTTAAAAAATCTCAAAAGTGCTCTCTTTCGCAGAATAAATTCTACCTGTAAATAAATACACATAAAACAGTTTCTAATTCCTTTTCTTCATTGCTTCAATCAAGTTCAGTCTCCAAAATGAAGTTGCTTTATCGTGGGAATATTTAAAATGTTTCCCTATTAATTTATAGCATGCAATCTATTGCTGCACAGTTCGAGCACACAAAAATGCATCTAAAAAATTACTTCTGTCTCGTACACATAAAAAAACAATTTCTATTTTAAGTCCATGATCAAACTCCAAAAAAAGCCAAGGATCATCAATGTATTTTTTTCCAAACAAACTTTTATAATTTGAATAATTAGGCAAAACTATGTCATCTCCTTCACTTTGCAAAAGATTATCATGATCTGATCCCATATATATATTGTTAATGTTAGTTTGAGCACCAATTACTGTGCAGGCACGAAACTGTGAATAGTGTGAATTACACTGCATACTATGAAACTCGGGAAAATTAAGTTTTTCCTCAATTAAAATTACATGGGAAGGAGTAACAGTCAAATAATGAATACTAAACATACTACATGAGCTTATAGTCCGCAACAAAATAATTCGTTCAGAAAATAAAATTTGACACTGTATCATAGAACCATGAATGAAATCTTTATCAGAACACAGCATTTCTAAATTTAACATACCCTGGGAAAATGGGCTTATTTTAAAAGATATTGTAAGTTTATACACACTTTCCAACATTTCAATATACATGCTTGCAAATATACTATTTGGCATTAAAAATATATGACTATTTATAGCGGTATTACTACGTACATGGATCTCAACGTAAGATTTACATGGCCCAGCTAAAATGGACACAATATTGGATGATAAAAATATCTGACAAAAAGACATTACAGGAAGTATACACTTTAAATGTACATTTTCTGAACCAGACATTTGTGGAAAGTCTTCTATTTTGAAAATGATAATTTCAGAATAAAATAAAAGAACACAGACCGGTATTTGAGATAATGATATTTTCTGCTGGGGGGAATAAATCAACCATAGTAGTCCTTGAGGATTAGTTAAAGATGATAGAGGCACTTTCACCATTGAATCAGTTGCTAATTCATTAAGATAATCCATTGTACTTTGACTACTAACATCTATAGCTAATACCCATTCTGGAAACATACATTCAAGAGATGGAAGGTAATCACTAGAAGATTCAACAGGATGCACATTATGTCTACCTACTTCCATACTTAAACATCCTTTGGCTTTAGAGGAATCTGGATTATTAGCATTCAAAGGACTTCCATTTTCACCCTAAAATTGTTTACAAAAGGAAATTAATAAACAATATAACAAATGAAGGATCCATTGCGAGATATGAGTATACCACATTTTGCTGAGAAATCAAAGTCTATTAGAAATCTTCAAGTAGGATAGTTGCTGACAAACACTAAATGACTAGTAAGTTTAAGCCACAACTAACATTAGTTCTTCAAGTGAATCTATGTGGTAGCAGTTGCCAATACAAATGCTATTATCAACTTTCTGAATTTCATTATATGACGTATAGCACTATTTTTCAGTTTCTTTGAAATGTAAACCACATTAAATTTTGTTGTAAAATTAACCTCTAAAACATGTATCAATACAAACTAAAGACAATTTAATTTCAAGCTGTTTGTATATCACATATTTAAATATATGTTAATATTGTGTAACATGTCAGTGCAATGGCAGAGACAATTTTTGTACACTTCAGAATGAAATTTTTAGGGCCCTCTCACAAAAATGAGAAAAAATAGGTATCTTGCTTAATTACTTACATAAAAAAGTATTAACAATAGTGAAGGGTCACTTCAGATTAAAACCCTTTTTAATTTTTTTTTCTTCTTAACATTACTTCGAAGTAGAATGAAGTGTGGGAATATCGAAACCTTGATATTTGAACGTTTTTGTCATTTGAATGGTGAATATTTAACAATACAGTTAAGTGTAGAAAACTCCATATACACAGAAAAGCATTTTACATACATAACAAGAAATAAGTGTTCATACTCTTTTTCTAGGGGGGGGGGACACACTTTAATGTACCTTACCGTAATCAAAAAAGTTTAAAAAAAATCATAGTTTCACTAGCATATATTTTTACCCCCTTTTGCATTTGTAGAACGTTCAAAATGCAATCCATATCTGTCCCTACAAAACACACAAATAGGCACAGACTACTACTTAGTACAAGAAGTCATAAACCATTTGTGTATTTTGCATGTTGGAAGATAACGTTTCACTTTACGTAGTGAACCAGTAACAATAAAATTGTTAGTAGTTTAAAAAAAAATCTAAAGTGTATACATTAAAAAGTTTGGACACAGTAACCAGCTGCCTATATTGTAATTGGCCTTTTAGTTCTTTAATTTTCTCCTCTACTTCTTGACTAAAAGTCTGAACCTGCTTTTCCTTTGCAGTTTTTCTAAGTCTATTTGACTGGTAACAGAATTCAACTTTTCTGGAGGATTTAGCTTTTGCCAATAATTCATCAGGCGCTTTAAGTAGCTCTTTCATATCACTATCGTTATTTTTCACAATTTTTGCTTGATCCCTGAACTATAACTCCACCGCAACATGTTTTCATTGTGGGACATCAGACAAGGCAGGGACAGAATTTACAACCCCCTAGAAAGTTTGATTCCCTCCCTCCCAAATTCAGTTTTCACAAGCTAACATTTTTTTTAATATCCTCCTTTAACATACATGTAATTCCAAGATTTCTTATTGAATTTTTCAAAATATTCCTTTCATTCTGATATAGAAACTATTAGAACCATTTCTTGTTTTTTTAAGATGTGTTCAATGGTAATTGTAAAAAAAAAAAATCATGCCTGGATGCTGGATCTTTGCTACCCTTGCCCTCACCCTTATCCCAGGCCCTAAAATTAGAATTCCAAAATCTACACTATTTGCTTTCATGTTCTTGTATGGATTATTTGAAGCCATATCTGGACATACTGTATCAACTCAACATCCATACTTGAAAGTTTATAAACTGTAATAAAAAATAGCCTTAGGTAATATGTTTGTTCTCTTTCATGTGCACTTGACAAATTATTAAATAAGTTTAAATAATTAAAACTTAACATTTCAGCAGAATCCCTTCAAAACACATCATGCCAGTTTTTTGCTTACAAATTAAATTTCCAACTTTCTGCAGCCAGTAAAACAAGCTTTGGACCTTCTTTTTCAAAGGTATAGGTTAGAGGGGTATTCCAAAATACCCATCTTGTCTAGTCAGTTATTTTAAATAATTTGTAACATCTAACAATATTTTTTTAATTTTTGTTTCATTTTACTGTTTCTAGTTTTGGTGCTCTCATCCATGTCTTCTGCTCTAGTGTTGGCTGAATAACATGTTCCTTTGGAGATTCCTCAAAAATATGTTAACTATAAGAAAATACACTGAAAGCAGTCTATAACTATAACTGACTGAGAACACTTCAGAAAGTGGTTTGCAAAAATAAATCGAACCACCAAATGTTAAGTATTTAAACTTATTTACTTACTTTGTTACATAGTTCTAAACTGCAAAATTGTTTATAACTTATAATCCTTTCCCTTCTCACCCTCCAGAGTGCAATGACACTCTAAACCCTTCTACGAAACCTGGGCCATGTGGGTAAGGGTTACCAACACATGGCACCTTTATGATATTAATAAGCATTTGAAACAGAATGAATTTAAAATTCTAAATATAAATCAAATCTTTTTTTTTTTTATATGGCTATGACATGTTATCATCTGTTAGTTTTACTCTGAATAGGACTTAAATATTTATAATGCAACATCAATGACCGAAAGTAAATTTGAACTAAAGAATAAAAATAAAATCATTATATATATTAAAATTACCTTTTGTTTATTGATAAAATGGTGTTGTTTATGAAGGGGATGTACCGAAAAACTATTCATTCAGAGGTTGCAAAAATATTGATTGCATTGCAATAATCTAATTGCAATGAAAATCAACCTCGATATTCTAACTTAACAGTTTCTTTAAACCACTATTCTAACTTAACTACAACTATTATCACTAACCGCTATTCTAACTATATAGTTATATTAATTTAAAACGACTATTTTAATGGCTTCTTTTAACCACCACTTCTTCCACAGTTCCTTTTTTTTCTGAAATATTTTCAAAAATATTATTTTAAATAGAAATTATATGGGCAAAACAGAACGAGAACAACACATTGAATGTGCGCGTATGCCGTATGGGCAAATCAAGAAATGGCCAAAAACGCTGCACATACGGCATAGGGGCAAACTGTTAAGTGGTTAAAAATATATAAACTTATATATAGCAAATTATGCATATTCCATAATTTACAAATAAAATGGAATGTTCAAAAATAAACATTTGAAAGAATTTGTATAAAAAATTCACTTCAAAAGACATTTGTAGTTTGCATTAAATACATAATTCACAAACCAACGAAGTCTTTTGATAAATAAGTAGATAATTTAGAAATATAATCTGCATAATAAATCATATTGTTTCACTCAACTGCTATTTTAATGTGTGAATTTTATTTTACCATAGAGTATGGAATAACAAATAAGGACAAGGAACTTTTCGTTCCTATTATAAAACACTCTTATCATAATTGCAACTTCCAGAAACGCCCATGGATAAAAAAATATGCAGAGCACTATGACATACCCAATAAAACCAAAAAATTAGATTATCAATATTTTGTAAAATAATAGATGAAATATTAAAAACTTTCGATTATAATGTATCAATTTTTTAAATATTATATCAATTTTATCACTATCTCCCCACCCCAATATCATTGGAAAGCGGCCCAATCGCCCCATTGGATATAAAAACACATTATATTCTCTTACGCTGCATCATATGATCTTTTTTAAAGTTGCTTGAGCCTCCCCCATAATTTTTGAATCACTGCACCACAGTTCTCTCCCTTCACTTACCAAAAAAATCACACTTGAAACATTGCATTTAAACACATATCGATCGTGGCTCATCTCCACAAGATTATTGTGGTAATGTGGAAATAACCAGAAAATTTGTTTATGGGTATATTTGCCATCATACTGAAATACAGCCAATGAACAACTGTTCGCAAAAAGAATGAAAACGGATTGAATATGAAGTAATGGCCAGTTTTCTGAATATAATATATATAATATGAAGTAATGCCAGACAAGTTTTAAAAAAATAGCCGGGTGATTGTTAATGACGAATATTTCTGGTTTTCAACATAAGAAAACAAGATTTGCAAAATAAATACTTAACTTTTATGTGTCAATGAAATGCATCAAATAGTACCAACAGCATATGGGAGAGAATGAACGTACATTATGTAACACTATTTTATTAAAGTTTATGAACTCTGAAGCATGGGTCTCGAGTTAAGACACCCTTATTATACGTAGTATCTATGTACTAGTATGTATTAGTTGTATCTAGAAGTATTAGCTTAAAAAAAAATCCAGAAAAATAAGAAAGTGGAATCAAAAGGTGTAGGTTTTGAAACTCTGGAGTTGAGGCGAGGGGGTGGGTGGGGGGCAAAGGTCAGCAGCCCGACACAAAAAAATTTTCTCATTTTTTCCTAAATTACCATTAAATATATATAAAAAAACAAAGAAATAACCATTAATATTTTATATTTAGCACCGTCATCCTTCCAGAAATGTCTTCGTAAACACGTGAATATCACCAATTATTATTTGCATTTAACCACCCAATTTCCAATTAGGCATCAGTTAAACATGAAAAAAAAAAGAAAATAAGGACTAAATGATGCAGAAAATGGACTACTACAGACCACCAGGGAGCCCTGAAACCAGTAAGAAGTTTTTTCTTTTTATCAGTTATGGTAAGTTTTGGATAATCATTTTACACAAGTGGGATCTCTTTTGTGTTTATAAAAAAAAAACTTGCAAGCAAAGCAAGAAAATAAAAGGGATGGAACAAACCTTGATAGGATCACCCTGCATTTGGTTTAAAAGGCTAAGCCAATTTACTCCCCCAAGTTTTCTCAAAGCTGTAACTTGTTGACGATATTCAAAAAAATCAGATCTCATGCTGAATCTGTGGGAATCCCGAGTCCCTAAGAGGAAGAATGAAATATAGCCTTCAATATAAATTTTATAAAATTATAGCATTTTACAAAATGTAATTATATTACAAAACATTATATTTATTTCATAAAACATTTAATTAATATATATACATACAGTCAAATCACAATATAGACATCACTTACTTTTGAAGTAGCAACACACAGCCAATGAAATAAGAATGTGCCACACGCTGGCTGCGTGGGTATACAAAGTCAGCTATAAGCATTCTGCAAACATTACTTATTGCTGCCATTAGTTAAAAAAATAAATAAAAGGAGTGATTTATCAGAATTGCAAAAAGGGGTGATTATTGGATTTAAGGCCAAAGGTGGCAGTATTTTTAAAAAATACTGCCGCTTACAGATTGTGAACAATTCACATTCTACTGTTGTGAAAGTGTATTGTGATTGGACAAACAATATGGATGCAGAAACTGTAAAGCACTATGTGCCATTGACGTGATGGGTTGAATGTTGACTACGGAGGTGTGTGATGGCCGTAAAGTATATTTAAGTGGAGCAAATCGCTGCTTTTAAAAAAACAACAGAGAGGGGTTACCAAATTGCGTCTAAAATTAAGGTTTAGTGACACTGCAGTGTATGTGGTTCCAAAGCTGATGGATAGTCACTGCTTATGAAAATGAAGGGACATCAGAAAAAGAGGCTTGAATTTATACGGCAGCATTGAAATTGGACATATGCTGATTGGCAAAGGAAAGCCTTCTCTGATGAATCATATTTTTTGCTTCATTGAACAGATGGACACTGGCATGTCAGGTGAAAAACATCACAGAACAAACACCCTAGGACTATTGCCAGAAGATCACAAACTACTGGTAGAAGCACTTGCAGCCTGAGGAATATTATCCTTGCTATGCTAGAAATATTATCTGGATCCTGTTATATCTGTGGAAGGCACTCTTAATGGATTTAGTCATGAATCCGTCCTTACAGATCACATCATGCTGAGTGCATTCACTGGGATTGTGGGGTAGTGGATGGGATCTTCCGGCAAAGATAATACTTCGTGCCACACGGCTAGAATTGCCTGATAATGGTTTGAAGAGCATAACCTGGCCTTCAAAGTACTTTCTTGGCACTCCAATTCCCTAGACTAGGACCTAATTGAGAATCTGTGGATCCACCTAAATCATTTTGTTAGTTTAATGAATCCTCCAACAGCTGTTAGCCACCCAGCAGTTAGCACAACTCCAAACACAAAGCTAATGACAACCATTCAGCACCTCATTGATTTACTCCAGCCCATCTAGCTGTTGTCTGAGCTGCATATATATATGACAGTTTCATCTTAAATTAGCTGGTGGTCACATTAATGTGACTGAATACAGTAACTTTATTCAAATAGAAACATGATGGATTTACCCAGATTGAGTAACAGTTGATCTACCTGGGCTACAATGGGGAAAGACCAAAAGGTCTGACAGAGCCCATGCTGTCCAAAGTAAGGAGACCACATATTCCAAAGGGAAAGAATACGTGATCTGATTAAAAAAAAATAAACAGAAATAAAATAATTAAAAAAATTTTAATGAAAAAAAGTAGTCTAAGTTGTCAAGATTCTAGTAAATATTTACAAAGAGTGTTTAAAAAGAGGAAAGTGAATTTTCAGCATGTAAGGGAGAAGACTCCATACCTGAGGATCAAAACAGATCCTGCATTCTAAACCAAGGTTTGTTAAAAAAAAATCAGGTATTAAGTAATTCACATTCCGCGTGAAGTGGACATGGGCTGGTGAACACAGGGATATTAGATTTGAGTGCTCACCCTTCCTTATAATGTTAAAGATAGCAGTTTTGTAAGTAATTTGTTAATTAGCAATATGTATGACATACAACCTGTTTTAGAAGATCGACGCAAATGGGTTTGACTAGATAGAAGACAAAGGTATATCTGGAGAGCAGTAATTTGAAAATGATTTGATTTTGAAGTGTTTCCCAAGATTAATAGTCAATAGAATAAATAAATATGAGAAGATTAAAGAATAGTAGAAATCACTAAGAATAGAAATTGGTAAATAATAACTAACATTCCTAATTACTTTATATTCCATTGATTTTGGTAGAAATGGTGTTGATATGTTTATCCCACTTTAGGTTGGATTGGAACGTGACACCGAGAAAATTCATTTCTGTTGAGAAAAAATAATTTCATTGTTGATATTAACATTAAGTTGATGTAAGTCAACTTTTTTTTTGGTTGTTGTTGGTGAAAAGGAGGCAATTGGTTTTTGTTGTATTAAGTGTAAGGTTAATTTATTTTGAAGAAATTGGTGACATATGTGATGTCATTATTAACCGTGGTGACAAGATTGATAATTTCTGTGCCATGAAAAAAAAAACCTCAAATCACGGAAACAGGTATTTAAAGAATATGGGCAAGTATAAAACATCATTAACATAGAAATTAAATAGAAGACCAAGAATACAGCTCTGTGAGATACCACTAAGTATAGAATGGTAAACACCTAAGTGTACGAACTGTTATCTGTTTATTAGGTAATTTTGTAATAGGATGGTGCAAAGACCCTGAACATCAACTAGTTCAAGTTTAGGGAGTAGTCTTTGTAGTTAATAGTAACAAAGGCCATAGACAGACTGAAAAACACCGACTGCTGATTTTTTAAAATCTAATGATGAATAAATAAAATTAGTAACTGCAATTAGAGCCTGTTCGGTGGACCTATTCCTGATAAATCCGTATTGATTCTGACGTAGGATTTTATTATTAGTAAGAAAAGTATATAGTCTTTTATAAAGCAGCTTCTTTGAGATTTTTGTGAAAACAGCCAGTACAGAAATAGGTCTGTAATTAGAGATTTCCGTTCTGAGACCTTTCTTAAACATTGAGTGACGTCTGGAATTTCGAAGTCGCCAGGGACGGCTCTGCTGAAAAAAATTACGTTATAGATACAGTAGGATAATATCTGATACAAATTTAACAGCAGTCAGGTGAATTGAATAATGTCCAGAGTCCTTAAAGGGCTTCAGTTCAAAAATGACCATGACAATCTCATGGCCAGAAACAGGTGAGAGAAAAGCGAATCCCCAACATAATATCCAAAACAATTATTGTCAAAATCCAAAATACTAGCTTGATTTAGCATCAAGTTAAAAGGAAAGTCAACAAAATAGTTGATAAAAGGTGCAAGTATTTGTTCTTGATTGTGATGACCTGATTCCCATAAGATTATCTAGTGTATTTTTGGAAGTTTTGGCCCAGCCTGGCAGTTCGTTTTTTTTTTATTAGCATTAACAAAGAATTCACTATTGTATAACTGATTGGTATTTTTAATTTTTTTTATTGAGTTGGTTCGAGAGATGCAAAAGACGGAAAGGTGTTCAGAGGTGATTTACTCTATACAAAAGTAGAAAATAGTTTATTTTTTGTTTTAATTTCTCTCAAAAGTAGATTAGTTATCCAAGGCTTTGTTATTCATTT
>QLNU02015360.1:31817978-31843007 GCA_006491805.2 Dysdera silvatica
AGTTTGACCGTTACAAAAGGAGGAAGTCAATAAGGCGTTGGTCCACCTCTGGCCTGGATGCAAGCTGTCACCCGGCGTGGCATAGACTGATAAAGATCCCGGATGGTGTCCTGCGGAATTTCTTGCCAAATTGTCTCCAACTGTCGGGCTAAATCGTCAACATTCCGGGATGGTTGCAATCGCCTTCCCATAGCGTCCCAAATGTGCTCTATGGGAGAGAGATCAGGAGACCTAGCTTGCCAAGGAAGTGTTGGGCAAGCTTGAAGACAATTCATAGCAACACGTGCCGTGTGGGGCCGGGCATTGTCTTTAGACCATAACGTGGTGAAACATGGTGGATATGTGTGGCGTGCGATAGTAAGGGCAGGATCCCCACGCTGCCCTGGACGTCTCCAGACACGTCTGCGGTTGTCGTCAGGACACAGTTGGAAACGGGACTCGTCACTAAAGACTATACGTCCCCAGTCAGCGCAGTTCCAAGTTGATCGAGCCCGGCACCACTGTAATCGGACTTGACGGTGTAAAGGCGTGAGAGGTAAGCGGCGTAACGGTCGGCGCGAGCGTAAATTCCGCTCTCTCAGTCGTCTGCAGAGGGTCATGTTGGACACATGTGTGCGGGCCATACGTTAGATAGTTGATAACGAATCCGGTGCTGTGACAGCTGCTCTGACAATCGCTCTGTCTTCCCGTTCTGTTGTGGCCCTAGGTCGACCACTGCCATCCCGACGCTGACATCTGCCGTTGTTGACCCACTCTTGCCAGCACCGTCCAATCGCCGCATCGCTTCGACCCACATGTCCAGCGATTCTTCGATTCGTCCAACCAGCCTCTTTCAATCCGATAGCACGACCTCTTTCAAACTCTGACATATGCTCGTAATGAGCACGAATCTTTCGGCGAGGCATTGTTACAGTCGACGTAAGATATCCGCAGTCAAAATGCAACAGAAATTTTGACCACATATTGAGAATCGCTCCTTATATACACCTGCTGAATGCGCAGTTCCGATGCACTGGAGTTCCCGCTATTCATTCATTGGACACCAAATTTCATTACAATCAGACAACTCCTTCTTGGTACGTCGATTTTTTTGTTATAGAGTGTATTAGGTAAGGTGATCATAATTCATTGATCACTCCGTGTGTATATATACACAAAGAGCAAATAAATTAGAGACAGTTGGCATGATGCAAATTTGTCACTGTAGACTGTTCCGTGAACGGAAAGAGAATAGTTTAACCAGTAATCCGAAAATATCTGGAATAAGGCTCAGGGTATCAGTAATAATCGAACGTAGTATAGGTAAGATGAATAATTTAAGTGTATTTGATCGTGGGCAAATTGTCAGGGCCCGATTAATCGGTCACTCTATCTCAGAAGTTGTGCAGTACCTGGGATTTTCATAAGCCACTGTGTAAAGAATGTACCATGAGTATGTCGATTCTAGTAAAACCATCCCTGCCAGAGCAAACTGCCGTGGACAACGGCATGTGGATGAATGGGCTCGTTGTCAGCTAACTTGCATTGTAACAGTGGATAGACGGGCCACAGTGCAACAAATCAATTGGCGATTTAACATCGTGAACAACAGCGTGCAAAGCAGCCACACCATCCAGAACCATCTCCTCACGAGGGTACCTTGGCTGACTGCACACCACTGAATGCAAAACTTAGCATGGGAATATGAACATTGTCACTGGATCTTCAAAACGTGGAAAACTGTTGCCTGGACTGAAGAGTCAAGATTCACGCTAGTACATGCTGATGGCAGGATACGAGTATGGTACAAACCACCTGAAATGATGAATCTTTCATGCCAGCAGGATACTCTTCAAGCTAGTGGAGATGGCATTTTCACCTGGGGGACTTTTAGATGGACTGAAATGGGACCCTGGCTATGTGTGGCATTGTCTCTTACAGATCAATGTTAACGGGATATCATTGATGACAATGTGCTCCCATTTGTAAGTCTTCAACATCCCACTGTATCCAAATGCATTAGATGAACACTTCACAGAAATAAATTTGCTTCCTGGTCAACTAGGTCACCTAACCTCATTCCCATCAAGGATATCTGGAATGCCATTGAGATGTTCAAGCCTCTGAGACTCCTCCCTCTCCAATAAATCCTCATGAACTGTGGGAGATTCTTCAGGGGTCATGGATCCATATGACTTCCTAACACTTCCAGTGTCTTGTCAAGTCCATGCTGAGACAAATAGCCACAGTCATCATGGTGAAAGGTGGTGCTACACGATACTAGACTGGTATCTCTAATTCAATTGCTCTTTAGTGTATGTACATACATAAAATAACTACGATAAAAATAAAAAAGTGTTTTATTAAGATCTTACAAAGTAAGCAACAAAAAAATTAGTTTGTTAATTTTGCAATAAACACTTAACATTACTGACTCACCGAATTGTGATTGATGACACAACGTAGATGTGCCCTAAGAATATTTTCAGAAAACAAAAAATAATGAGATGTTTGAATGCTTTGGTGCCTTCAGGCATCATTTTTGAAACTATTTAAGTATGGATTATTGAAGGCTAATGTTACGCATTCAGTGATGAAAATCAGAATACACAACATAAAATAACATGAATATAAAGTAAATTCAATATACATATCGCCAAGAACAAAGTAAATTTTTATACTCGTTGGAAATATATACAGGGTGGTTATAATTAAACTTGGCCTATTTAGAGTACTCTGCATCTTGAACCTTTCAGCGGATTGACACCGAAATTGGCATATAGACTACCCAAAGGATGGGGAAAAAGCATCCGCAAAAATGTATATTTACTTCAAAAACATCTGCTATGTGGGGCTTGTTAGCATAATACGGCAAAAGTAACCTATGAAATGACCAACACGAACGACATTTTTAACATTTAGTAACACTTATTGCATCGAAACATTTCAAATGAACGTTGTGCGAGCAATAACAGTACGGCGACACTGCAGGCTTACAATGGGGGGGAAAAAAAATTACACACACAGACAGCACGTAAAGAAATGTAGCAAGCAAGCAAGCAAGCAGCTGTTAATTGTGTATAGAATGGCGTAATGGAGGTTGCTCAATGTGGCCGCTATCATTCACTTGTAAAAGTTCATGGCCCTGTCACATGTTCTGTGATGGCTCTTCGGTACCGTGAGTTGCTCCAGACGTTTGTTTTGCCGCAATTACAGAAACGACAGCACGTTACATCTACCATTTTCATACAAGATGGTGTGCACTCACATGTTGCATGGTCCATCAAAACATTTTTTCTCCAGCATTTCACTGATGAGTGCGTTATCCGTTTTTCGTTTACTAATCCCTGAAACATGTTCGCAGGATCTCACTCTGTGCAACTTCTAGTTGTAGGGTCATTTACGTGGACATGTAGCTATGTTAGCAGAATCCAAGAATTCCACCACGCTGCATGTGCGAAGCATCACAGAGGATTAGTTGCGATGCGCTGTTGAACACATTCTGCATTGGCTTGAATTGTTACAAATAAATGATGACGGCCACATCGAGGAACACCCATTACATCGTCCTGTACACGATTAACAGCTGCTTGAATGTCACATTTCTTTACGTGTTGTCTGCATGTGCAAAATCCTTCCCCCCCTCCCCACATTGTATGCCTGTAACGCCGGCCTATTTTTATTACTTGCACAACATTCATTTGAAATATTTCGATATAAATCAAACAACAATGTCAATCAATCAACGTTTATTGGCGTAGTGATACCAACGCCGATGGTATGGCGTGATTAGATGGTGAAACGTTCGAAAGAAAATAAATATTTCTGCCTTCGGTGGGACCTGAACCCACGACCTTCCACTTGCCGGGCGGGATAAATAAAAAAAATATATATATAAATTTCGATATAAGTCTACTAAATGATAAAAATGTCATTTGTATTGCGTGTTGGTCATTTCACAGGTTACTTTTGCCAGATTTGGATAAAAAGCACCCCTAGCCAACTTTTTGAAATAAAATTGTTTTTGAAGATTCCTTTGCCACATTCTTTGGATAGTCTACATATCAATTTTGGTGTCGATCTGCTGAACGGCTCAAGCTCCAGGGTGCTCTAAATAGGCTAAGCTTAATTATAACTACCCTGTATATACAGGGCATCCCCAGAATGACCATACCATACTTAATAACTCTAGTTCTTCTCAATAGGAAAAAGTTCATTTATATCTTATTTTATAGATTTTTGAATGTGCTATCTTCCTATATCATGAGGAATCCCATAGAAATATGCACAGGGTGTTAAAAAATACAAACACTTTTTCTTTGTTATTTCAAATAGTGGTTCTAACAAAACCACAATGAATTTACTGAGGAGGATAGAACTGGAGACATTATAAGTTGAACTTTAACATGTGTGTGAAATCACTTGACGACTGCTAACAATTACATTATAAGTATTGTGGCTGTTGCCACTAAAAAATTGTGTTTCCTTCGTAAATCATTAATACAAGAATTTTAAAGGAATTGTTGGGCCGTATTTACTATGACACAAAATTAAGCAAACCATATTTAGCTTGGGAGAAAATAGATTAACTTGTATGAATAATAAATATATCTATTTAGTTTAAATGATTTCATGCAATAATTTACTGAAAATTGATAACTATGTGCTACCTCTATTTTACAAAGCACAATTAAACTGATAATGATAGTGAAGTAAATAGAAGTATCTTAAGAAAGCTGAAAAATATGACAAAACTACACAAAGTTTCACCAGGAGATTTCATAATTGCAGTTATTTTGACAATGGCGTAAAATTAAAAAAATGTCATTTCGGGAGCCAACTGCTCCCTTTGTCAAGTGAAGGCAGAATGGTCAATGTCCAATGAAGGCATTATGCCTCCACTTGACAAAGGGGGCAGTTGGCAAAATGTGTTTTTAAACCTTATGCCAGGGGTCTTGAACCTTTTTCAGTCCAAGGGCCAATTTTGCTTATTCTTGTAGGCCCATGGGCCGCACTACTGTATCAGCAATATGAACGACTGAACAAAGGAAGAGTGTACCCGCCCCTCAGGATCAGCCCTTTTTGATATTTTTTCCTTAGGTCTTCATATTTAGTTTTGCGTGCCCACCCAAAAATATTTTCTGGATCCTCCTCTGGGACTCAATATATATATATTACAATGTAAAATACGTATGGAAGCAAAATACATTTACAATACTTTTAGTTATTAATATGTAAAGCGAAATCAAACCTTTTAGTGAGATTTTTGTCACTGCTTATTTTTAACAGTCCAATCAATATCCGGTCTTATTTTTGATATTACAATCCTAAAAGTGTTTCCAAGGTGGACGTCAGTTATTCTGGTCCTAACTTTCCATTTATCAACTTACTTACTTCATTACTTCAATTTTGGAAACAGCTTTTTACAAACGCATTAGCATACAAGGGGGGTGCTTTGATGGAGGTTGTAATTCCCACTGCAACGAAATTTTGTGTACATACATATGAACATATGGAGTTGTATCTCTGTAACACCCCACTCCCATCCCCATTGTAAGCCTGTAACCCTCTCCTTATGAACTTTCTACGTCAGCCTATGCACAGATGTTAAGCGCTCCACAACAGTAACGTTTTCAGAGCATGCAGTCAGATAGTGGGGAAGATGTTCTTATCAGCATATTTAGAATAGAATTTGATGAGTCCTAAGATGAATTTTTTTTAAATCACTGTTGCACTGCAAATCAATAAAACTACTCCTAATGCCCATATACGCTAGAAAACTAAAGTAAAACACGATTGAGGGAAGACCGCGTATTACTTTAGTTCTTTAACGTTTTAAGATATTTATTACGAAATATGAAAATGCCAACAGAATAAAATACATATATTTCAGACTCAGGGGGAATACGGAAGTAATTTTTTTTATAAAACAATTTTATTTTTTCATGAGCTAGCGGGCCGCATAAAACATGTCGGCGGGCTGCACATGGTCCGTGGGTTGAAGAGACCTGCCTTATGCCAATGTAGAAATAACTGTAGTTCTGAAAAATACGTTGCAAGCTATGCAAATTTTTCAAGTAATAAATCATGCAATAAACTTTTCAGTTACCCACTGAAAATTGTTCAATAACCTGCCTAGATAAATATTAAATTTGACAAATCATATAATATATAGTGCAACTTCGATTTAACGATACCCAATTCAACGATAGTCTCCATTTAACAACTGTTTTTATTGGTCCAGATTAAGTTACACTGAGTCCAGCATTACATTTTCCTGAATTTTATGTTTATTTCCTTGATTTAATGTTTGATTTCCTCAATTTAATGATAACTTTTTATTAGCCCGCATCTGCAAATAGAATTTTAGTTAGAAAATTAACTTTAATCGAGTTCACTCAATTGAAGCAAATACTGGTTTAGAGTGTGTGTAAAGACGTATTTACTGTATTTTGACATCAACGATTACCTTTTCGATATGTTTTGGAAATTCAAAAAGGCAATGTTAAATGCTAACTCCCAAGAAAATCCAAAACAAATGTCAATTAAAGATTTCTTTTCAAAGTAGAAACATACTTGTGTCTTATGTTTATTAAAATGAACATAAAACAATGCAAAATTTCACCAAGTGATTCCATACGATCAAGATAAGAGCTATCAACATGCCAATGTTTATTGTTATTTTAATAATTGTGTGTTTCAGTTAGTTGGAGAAAACACTTAAGAATATCAGATTTTTTTCCATAACTTAATCTATATTTGCATGTACCTATACACACTATATATATATAATCAATAATACCATCAAAATATAACCTTTTTTTTGTTAGTCTATGCAATATGTCAACATATACAAACCACTATGCCAATTATAAGCTGGACATATTCATAATTAACAATTAGTGTATATATATTATTAGGGTGGTCCAAAAACAAAAAAGTCTTTCACAGGCATGTTATTTATTTTGTTCATCTTTAGAAAAAAACTACCCTAAAAAAAATTCAGATCGATTCGATCATATTTACTGGTCGCTCAACGCCATAGAAGTTTCAATATGTCTTATGCTAATGTATAATGCTGACATCAAACATGCAAACACTCTTAACAGTTAGCTTGTTTGAGATGAAACCTAATAATATGAATGAGCCTTGGATACAAAAAAAGAAAAAGTTCAACGTTGTTATTAATTATTTCAGGGGTGAAGCCAATGTTGTTACTCCACCGCTTGGAGTAGGGCTTTCTTAGTCACTTCATCTTTGGTCAAAGGCTCAGTGAGGAGGTTGCTCATCATGGTAACTTTTCTCTCGGCCCCATCATTGAAGTCTTTGAGTCTGTCCACCCTTCTCCTTCCTGAAAGTTTTTATTGCCTTCACAATACTCAGGAAGCATCTCCAAGAAGGTATCATCGATGCACAGTGACTACAGAAAAGATTGCTTAGGCTTTTGGATGTTTCCTCATCTTCTTTAGAGAAGACTTAGAGACAGTGTGTTCCATCCTATTGTCCTTCATCTGTGCTACGATCTCTCTCTTCATGTTGACAAGTACTATTCCTGAAAAAAGAGATAAACCAACGAGAACGCTTTCCAAATACCAGAGGTGACGTTTGAAAGCGGTTAGTGCCGCCTTGCCGATCTTCTCGTTTAAATCTTTGTAGTGAACAAGGTCGTGTAGAAGATTAGGATAATTTACAGTGGCATCAGAGGCTTTTGGAGCCTCAATCCATATTCTGGAGTGGATGAGTACAATGAAGAGACACATTTCACAGAGACAAGCTTCCTCATTCCACATTAGCCCTACGTGTTTCCTAAAAATAAAAATTTTAAACATAGATAACTTTCCCTTATCCACCAAGCATGGTGGAAGGCTCCAAGCTTTCTGATTGGAGCACGAAGTTCCCCAGTCAGATAATACAGATAGGTTACACAACTCTGCATAATCATAGCCGGTATTCATTGTCTTCACACTAATTTTAAGGGTGGCTACGGTAGCAGTTCGTCAATTTTTCTAGCCTTCTGTTTCTAATTTTAGATCTTAAAATGAAATGGAAGCTGTCTTTTGGGATTAAAGGCCACTACAGACGAAAACATTTGAATGTCTCGATGTCTGGTTCAGAGGAGGATGCCATTACAGATTTGAAAACTCCAGTAATGATCAACTAAATGATGTGATGTCTACAAGCTAGGTAGAGAAGTTTACCTAAATGTTCTTCAATAGGATAGCAACATCCTGAATCCCTGTGCTTGCAGCAGTTATGTCAAAAGGAAGAGCTTCAACATGTTCCTACAACTTCCATTCCCGAGTAACTTGGACAGTCTCTTTTTGCCATGGCAGCTTCTGTACCCGACGACAGCTTTGGTACAGTGATTAATTTCGCATATTTGATGTATGGACTGGAAACCAGAATGAGAAAAGCAAACAGTCCCCCCTTTAAGCCCTCTTCTTCACCTGTTAGACCAGGTAACAGTTTGCTATCCCAGTGGAGGACCAAGGAAGCATCCTTCTTCTTGACTTCACTGACAAAGGAATTCTTCAAGACAGAGCTATTTTAGACAGTTCCTGTATTCTTGTACGTTGCAAGGAGCTATGGGAAGGCGATATTTTCCCAAATATGTCTTTCACATTATAGCTTTTTCTTTTCCTTTCTCTCTTTTATTTAAATCTGAATTTTAATTAAAAAAATGAAATAAGGGAAGAATTATTTTTTAAATAATAGGTACTAATTTTGCGAATTTAAAACTGAATTTTGGATCCAGAAAAGTATTTTTTTTCTTTTTAAGTTTGGACTTTGAAAATTTTCAAGTCATGATTATTTGATAACCTTGAGCGACCCCTAAATATTATAATATTGACTTAAAATTTTACACAGGTGGTTTTTAGCCCAAAATGAACTAAAATACCAACATGCCTCATGCGTTTTTGAACAATGAATTTTTGACATGTTATCGTGGACCACCCCCCTAATATATTGTAATATGTTATAATTGGAATGTATTGGATTAAAGATTATTAACATATTTGCAGATTAATATATTATCTTCTTATTTCCATTATACATTGCTATATACAGGGAAATTCAGTTAAGCATGTATGAATTTCTGGTAGGGATAGGTTGCACAGACAAATCGGAATCACACAGCAACGCAGGGTCAGGAAAGCCATTTTAATGCGATAGATGGCATTTTGTCACGAGACTGCTCACATGTTCTTTCAGGATACCATCATCAAACCACCAGTAGAGGTAGTAAGATGGCTGATAACACTGATTAGTTAATCACAGATGCCACGGCACCTTGAATATGGAGCCATTTCACAAAGTTCCCACTCTACTACTAATCGGGCATGAAGTGGGGTATAAAACTCACAAAAATCTCGCCCCGGAGGCTTTTCTGTGTTGACCATTATTTGGCAATTGTGTTATCCCTGTGAAGGGTAATAATATCTTATATGAAGGGGGTGTTGGGAAGGGTGGCCATTAAAGGTGGCACTGTAATCTGAGACAGGACATGGTTCCCACTTACATTGAAGAAAAAATTCCCTGACTAATCACAAGCAATTTTTAATTAAACTTTAGTTGCAGGGGAAAACAGCTTCAGGCTTAGCTGAATCACCCTGTATATACACATAATAGTGAGAGGACTGAACATTCGACTAGCTATGAGGCCGAATATCAAATATTTGGCAGCCAAACATCAATATATTTTTAAATTCACTATGAATATAAACAAAATGTCTTTGTCATGTTTTAAATTGAGACTAAAATTAAAATCTATATATATATTTTTTTAATTTTAAAGGAAGTTGATATTCGGTCTTGAAACTAGCCAACTACTTGGTACTGAAGCTAGCCAAATATTCGACTATACAAAATTAAAAAAATTGGATGTGATTTTATTCTCAATCTAAACCATGACAAGTACATTTTTGTTTATACTCACAGTGAATTTTAAAGGAAATTGGTGTTTGGCTGACAAATGTTCAGTATTCAGCCTCAAAGGGAGCTGAACATTCGGTCACATCCCTACATAAACGATGAACATGCAAATTATTGGGAACACTGATCCAATAATGCATTGAATAATCCTTGGCTTTCAAAACAAGCTGAATTTAACATGACATGGAAGAAACAAATTTTGATACCATTTTACCGGCAATACCAACCAAGATGATGTGAGAATTTGTCAACTGAGATACAGTGGCCAGATAAGGGTTTCTGCTGCAAGCAGATGTTCCAAGCATCCACAAATGTCCCATAGAGCTAAAATCCGGAGGGGAGAAAGTAGTACTTAGAAGCAACTCTGTCATGCTCCTGGAACCATTTTGTGACACTCTGAGCACTTTTTTTTTTTCATTATTACTCCCAGGAAAAAAGTACCACAATTACAAAAACTCAATTAATGACAGTAATAAAACTAAGAGGCCAGGAAGAAACCTGGTATCATCATCAGCTTGACAAGTCCCAGCTCCCATTTGATAAAAAATGTAACATTTATTAAGTAATTAAGAAAAAAAAACAGTGGAGAAAAAATATATATATCACAGGAACAAAACAGTGATTTCGCTTCAGAATTAAGTAATTTGTGAAGAGATGAAAGAACTATAAAAGGTGGCATGGAGTATTATTTTTCTGGATGTAGCCTTATCTACAAGGAAGGACCATCACGCACATGTAGGAGTATGCCTTATTAGCACACTGACATAGCCCTTAGCATTTAAAGGCGGTGACCTCCCCTCTCCCTGTGTATATATCATCATCATATTCAACCATTATCTATCCACTGCTGGATGAAGGTCTCTCCAAATGCTTTCCACACAAGTCTATCCTGAGCAATTCGCTTCCACGTCACCCCAACCTGTTTTCTTATTTCATCCACCCATCTAGTTTGAGGACGTTTTCTAGGTCTTCGGTGGTCTCTTGGAATCCAGTTCAGAATTTCTGTTGTCCATCGTTGATCAGTTCTTCTTGCAATATGCCCAGCCCATCGCCATTTCAGCCCTTTTACTTTAACAATGATGTCCTCTACTCTAGTTTGCTCTCTCACCCAAGTGTTTCTTTTTCGATCTCTCCTAGTTATTCCAAGCATGCACCTCTCCATGCTCCTTTGCGTTGTCTGTAACTTTCGTATTGCTCCAACTGTTAGACTCCATGTCTCTGATCCATAAGAGAGGACTGGCAATACACACTGGTTGAAGACCTTTCTTTTTAGACACAAAGGCAATTTCCCCTTCAGGATAAAACTGTTTCTTCCAAATGCACTCCAGCCAAGTTTAATACGTCTGTTGAGTTCTTTCATAATGTTGCCATCCATTGAAATCAGCTGGCCAAGGTAAATATATGAATCAGCAATTTCTAGCTCAATGTTGTCAACTTGTATTTTTGTTTCCTCTACAAAATTATTGAACATGATCTTAGTTTTTTGTAGGTTCATCTTGAGTCCAACTTCTTTACTTCTAGTTGAGAGCTCCTGTACCATGTCTTGGAGTTCTAATGGGTTCGTTGAAAAAATAACAATGTCATCAGCAAACCGCAAATGATTTAAATATTCACCATTTATTTTTATTCCCTTGTTATTCCAATTTATCAGCTGAAAAATCATCTGTAAAGCTGAAGTAAAAAGTTTTGGAGAAATGGTATCTCCCTGCCTCACACCTTTACCAATTTTGATAGTTTTGGTATCTTTATGTAACCGAAATTTTGCACTTGCATTTTTATACACACGTTTCACCATGTCAATGTACACATCCTCAATGTCTGTTGATCTTAAAGAGTTGATGACTGCTGATGTTTTAATAGAGTCAAAGGCCTTCTCATAGTCAATAAATGCAACACACACTATGTGTATGTATGTACATGGAAATGCCAGAAAAATTGGTACACCTACCTAATATCGTGCAGCCCCCCTCCGTGCGCATGCCAAAGTGCCGCAACACGACGTGGCATGGACTCGACTAATGTCTGAAGGTATCCTGGAGACAATTCACACCAGGAATCCTGCAGGGCAGTCCACAAATCCATAGGAGTGCGAGGTGGTAGAGATCTCTTCTGAACAGCACGTTGCAAGGCATCCCAGATATGCTCGATAATGTTCATGTCTGGCGATTTAGGTGGCCAATGGAAGTGTCTAAAGTCAGAAGAGTGTTCCTGGAGCCACTCGGTAGCAACTCTCGATGTGTGGGGTGTCGCATTATCATGCTGAAATTGTCCAAGTCCGTCGGAATGCACAATGGACATGAATGGGTGTAGGTGATCGGACATGATGCTTACGTACCTGTCAGAGTTGTCTCTAGACGTATCAGGGGTCCCATATCACGCCAACTGCACACGCCCCATACCATCACAGAAGCTCCACCAGCTTGAACAGTCCCCTGTTGACATGTAGGGTCCATGGATTCATGAGGTTGTCTCCATACACGTCCATCCGCCTGATGCAATTGGAAACGAGACTCGTCAGACCAGGCAACGTGTTTCCAGTCATCAACAGTCCAATGGCGGTGTTGGCGGACCCAGACGAGGCGTAAAGCTTTGTGCCGTGCAGTCAACAATGGTACACGAGTGGGCCTTCGGCTCCGAAAGCCCATATCAATGATGGTTCGTTGAACAGTTCGCACGCTGACACTTGTTGATGCCCCAGCATTGAAATCCGCGGCAATTTGAGGAAGTGTTGCACGTCTATCTCGTTTAACGATTCTCGTCAGTCGTCGAATGTCCCGTTCTTTCAAGGTCTTTTTCCGGCCGCACCGCTGTCGGAGATTTGATGTTTTACCGGATTCCTGATATTCACGGTATACCCGTGAAATGGTCGTACGCGAAAATCCAAATTTTGTCGCTATCTCGGAGATGCTATGTCCCATCTCTCTTGTGCCGACTATAACGCCACGTTCAAAATCACTTAAATCTTGATAACCTGCCATTGTAGCGGCAAGAACCGATCTAACAGCTTTGCCAGACATCTCTTGTCTTATATAGGCGCTGCCGACCGCATCGCGTTACGCTGATTGGTTGCAAAGCTCCGTTATTTGCATACGCACGCCTGTACCGGTTTTTCTGGCACTTCAGTGTATATATATATAAAGTATTACCTCTCTAATACAAACTATTGCCGTAAGACAGACTTCACTTGAACAGCACTTATGTGATCACAGGAAATATTTACTTTTTTTTTTTGCATGTTACCACTTAGAGGTGATCAAGCAGTGATATATGCCCGTTTAATTTAGAAGATACAGACAGTTAAATGTAGAATTGTATTGAGTAAAAATTAAAAAAAAAAAAAAATGCCTTAAGGTGTTAAGGAACCACAGGCTTTCAAAGAAAACATAGTCAAGACCACTGCACCAGTATCATGAGTTAATACTGAGCAGCTGAACAGAACTTGAACAGATCATCTGCTGTAAAATCCTATTTTTAACAGTATGCAACAAGCTGTATCATCAAAAATTTGTTTCTGGTTAATGCTATTGTATGGCATGGTTATTTGATAAATTGATGCAGGTCTCTTCCCATTTATAATCCCATGTGGCAATGTTCCCCCCTTGATCATTGATCAGCAATTTTTACCAGCAGAAAGATTTCTCACCACTTGTTTTTGGTTTTCACATCACTTATTATACCAACCTCGATACACTTGTTCTGGAAAAAATCAAATTTGTAGTTTGTGAGATACTTGCACCCGCCATCTGAACACCTACTGTTGCCTTTTTTTCAAAATTACATATCTTTCCCATATAACTTCTTTATGACAAGCCTTTTGTCAAACTTGCTTTATGCCACAGTTGTTTACATCAATGAGACCAGCACATATTTGGTTGATATTGGGTGTTTCTTATAATTTGCATGTTCGGTGTATATCAGTGGCAGCCTGTGGCGAGACTTAAGTGAAGCGATATGAAGCCAATTCACCAAAACCCAAAGTTACTGTAAATTTCTTTCTTATTTACTGAATGAGGTAAGGAAAGGTTTCATGACGAGTATAGAACGTAAGTTAATGTGTTTTGGTGAATTAGCTTTACTTAAATCTCGCCACAGACTGCCACTGGTGTATACGCTGAATATAATATAGTATATATATATATACACACAGGTGGTTATCATAATTTACATCCAGGCCTCTTTGTAGCCCTAACTAATAAATGGAATTACATCAAAATTTGTACACACATTATTCAAGAGATGGGAGGATTCCACGAAAAGGAAGTTAATTGGAAAATCTGACTATACAGGAAGAGGTACATAGCAGGAAACATGCAGAAAAAGCAAAACAATAAATAAATAGCTAATACAAATCTACAAAGAAATTTGCAATTTTTACATTTGCTTACTACAAGAACAGAAACTTTAATTACAACAATAAACGAGTTACCAACTTTGAACTCATTGTTTATCCAGATGTCCGAAGATGTCACTGACCTTAAAGTTGAGCTTGGACAAAATTGCTCTTGTTTTGAGTCAGATACTGCATTCAATAGACAACCGAAAATTTTATTTTAGACTTGTTTTACTTATTTGTACCTTTTCCATGTATTCACTGCTGAACAGTGTCATATTTTCACTTACTGGCACATTTTAGATTTTTTTTCTTGGAATTCTTCTCCCCAACCACTTGAATAGTATTTACCAGCCATGCAAAAATCTGGTCGCCCAGGGCAACCAAATTGAAAGCACGAGCGAGTAAAAATTGAAAAAGGAAACTAATAAATGTGAAATTAAACAGCAAAATTTGAATTTTTTGTCAAAAATAGTTATTGGGAAAATTTTCTAGTTTTATTACAAAATTTAGAAATCTTATGACTTTTGTTTCTAAAACGCGGGTTTTCAACAAGAGTCTGGAGGTTTCGTAGCGACTACCAGAACTAACTTTCACCACTCGACGGTTGGAGATGTATTGCGTAAGTCGAAAAAGTGAGCGTGGCAGTTTCCAAGGAATAAAACCGGAGACAATTGGTTTTTCATTCCTAGTTGGCAACATTGGAGCTTCGTGTTTGCGAACTGGCACACATAGAATGCTTTTGCATTGAAATAATACAAATGCTCGTGCGTTGGGTTTACGTTGAGTTACTTTTAAAATTTAAATTAGTATTTGTGCAGCATGTCTCAGCAGACAAATATTGTATAATTTTTTCCAAGTTGCCAGAAAACGCAAAATAAATCTATATAAGTTCTAAACAATAACATTAGGCCTAAAGAAGAAAAGATGTTCAACAGTACAAAAAAAAACAATATTAAATATGAATACGAAAGAAAGAACGTTCAATGTAAACATGCATCCCACCGATGGTGGAAATATGAACAGAACAAAGTCATCTAAAAGTTTCAAAATGCAATGAATTTTCGACCATGTCTATTTCAGAAAGGTTGGTTGGAAAAATTTACATGGTTGGAAATAGTTAATGACTGTGTTCTTTATTGTACCTTCTGTAAGAAGCACCCGAATTTACAAGACTCTTCTTATTCTTCTAAGTTAGTGTCAGGTTATGATGATCACTTCAATATTGAAACCTTAAGCCTTAAAGAAGTAATAGCCACAAGTCATGTGTTGCAGCAGCATCTGTAAAAGAATCTCCATCTACAGCTCCCTTAAATCACTGCTTCCTGAAAGCATTAGAAGTCCAACACCAGCAGATGTGCGTATTGTTTAATGCTGCATATTTCATTCCTTATAATTCGAAGCCACTTGACAATTTCTTTAAGCATATGGAACTTCTCACTAAGCTTGGGGTTTCGGTTGGTGGTAAGTACAAGAATAGAACACAATGAACAGATTTCATTGATTCCATTGCATCAGTAATTGAAAAGAATCTCGTATGAGATATCTGTAAGTCTCCTTGCATTGCACTTTTAACTGATGGCTCAACTGACTTTTCCAATCAGTCTTGTGCAGTTCTTCACATTCGCTATATTAAGAACTCTTTAATTACTGAAACATTTCTCTCTCAAGCCTCTCTTCAAAATGAAACATCACAAGGATACTTTGATACTGTAATTGAAGCTTTCACGAGAATAGACATTCCAATAAGAAAACCAGAGTGGTTAGTAGAATTGGGAACTGATGGTGCTGCAAATGTGTGGGGGAAACGAAATGGATTAGGTGAAAAATTAAAAGAAATAAATCCCAATCTTGTACACATTCCTTGTGTTGCGCATCAGCTTCAATTAGCTGTTTTAGATGCATGTTCAACAGTGAAGTTCATTGCTGAATGTGAGAAACATGTACGAGCTCTGTTTAAGTATTATCACAAATCTTCTAAGAAATTACACGGATTAGCCAGAACTGCAAACATTTTAGAAGCGAAGTTGATAAAGTTGAAAGACATCAACGGTATACACTGGGTTATAAGCAAATACAAGACTCTTGAAGCACTGCTAATAAGCTGGTTTCCCCCCCGTCACTCATCTTGAAAGTGAAGCCTCTGGACAAGAAGGGCAGAAAGCAAAAGGCCTTTTAAACATAAAGAAAAGCTGCAGATTTGTTAAGTTTTGCCACCTTTTTTCTTGGTTTCTTAGGAATATGCACACCTATTAGCGAATTTTTTCAACGAGAAAACATGCTGGTCACTCAAGTGGATAATTGTATTAAATTAGTCTTGTTTAAATTAAACAAATTATATGAAAATCCAGGTACCAAAAAATTAGGATTCATGGAGAACTTCAGAGAGAAGGGAAGTATTTTTGCGTTAAGTTTAATAGTCAACTTGAAGATCTGTTTGTACCAGAAAAAAATGATACAAGAAGGTAAAACTTATCTTCAAGCTATGTTTATGGATATTAATACATCAATCATTTAACATATGATAATATTTGATGCAGCGGGATAGTCTGAGGGAAGAAAATTGGCAGAATTTGGAAATCGAGAAATTGTAAGTTTAGCAGAACGTTTTCAGCAATCCCTTCCACAATTCTCTGAGGATCCAGTATTAGATGAGTGGTTTGATTTCAAACAAGTCGTTAAAGATTTGCCATTCGTCTTTATTTCATAACGCCATCAGTCAACCAAGTAGATTCAAAACTTTGTCACCTCTTATTTCAATTGTGTCGTGTATACCAGTATCAACAGCCAAGTTGCGAAAGGGTTTTCAGCACAATGAAAAGAATTAAATCCAGTCACTGATCTTGATTAACATTTAAAACAACAAATAGCTTAATGACTGCTCGTAATAACGGTGTAAGTGTGACCGATTTTGACCCTATCCTTGCAGTTAATAATTGGTTTGCGACAGCTTCGAGGCATCTGCGAAATTAAATTCCATCTTTTGATTATGTATGTAAGAGATTTTGTGATGTCGGCCAGCATTTTTTTTGGTGGGACAGCAAAATTTGAAAAAATATTTGTATGGCTGATATATATATATATATATATATATACACACAATTTGGCACCATTTATTAGTTATGGCTACAGAGAACGCCGAATGGGGAAACTTTAACTATAACCAACCTGTATATTCAAAGTGAAATATTTCAACTAAGATTACAATACATTAGCAAATTAAAAAAAAATAATTATACCTACACAACTGCAGATTGGTGAAGGGTTATTATGATCCTTTTATTTCAGACATACAGTAAGTTGTAAAAAAAGTTTTAAACATAAGCATTTTGATAAAACACAGTAAAACAAAACATATTTTGCAATATACAAATAATTACATAAAACCAAACTGATTTAAAATCTATTAAACATGAGTAAAAACAATATTTGCAAGTTTGAACTCTCTCTCTCAAAATTTAACAAAAGACAAAACATTTACTCAATAAAGAAAATATATTGTGAAATCCCTCATTTAAGGACATTCACAAGATACAAAATTTTGTCCACAAAACTGGGATGATTGTAATGGGGTGTGAGGGTTATTGTGGAGTTTTGAAAGGGAATTTTTATCTGATTGTAAAAACAAGATGACCGCTAAGAAGGGATTTACCACATAAGAGAACTAAATGGCTAATTAGTGATTGAAATATTAAATAATAAATACGAACAAAATTTTACACTTTGTCTAGTGCTTACACATAAACACATTGACTAGCAAATTAGACACCTCTATTTAATATCTGACTGAGTCATCCTTAGTCCAAATCAAAGCACTAATGTGATTTGGCATAGATTCTAGAAGAGAGTGGAGTGATTACAGGGCTCCCACCAGTATGATTATAAAAAGTAGGACATTTGTAATGTCAACAAATAAAATTACTAGTACATAATGTTTTGCTTAAAGCCACAGGGGGATCCATTCACATTCCACACACATGCAGTGTTTACAAGTATAAAACATTTTAAAGGTAGGTCTTGTAAACTCTTATTAGCATAAAAATTAGTTAACACCAGATAATTTTACATTTGTTACTGGCAATGAATTGCATATGTGTCCCTCACTCGTCTATTCTTCTTTTGAAAATAAACAACTTACATAAATAATAATTTGGGTCATTCCATAAATTGTTACCCAAAGTGGTTGCGGTCATATTTTAGAAAAAAATAATATTTTTACCACTGAATAACCCTTATATGTAATCTTTAGAAATGCATTTATTTAATCTTTATAGGCTGCCATATTGGAGAAAAAAAAAATGGCCACCCACGACAAGTAAAAGTGAGTCCCACAGGCATGTTCGCTTTTTAAAATATCTTCCAAACAGTTAAAGATATTAGTTTCAAATAAAAACCAGTAACTTTAACATAGTTTGGGCTATAAAATGAAACATCAATATTGCATTTCTTTTTTTATTTAGTATAGGAAAATTTGACATAACTTTTCAACAGAAAACCAAATATTTCACCAACTTTAAGATGTTTTAACTTACAAGTAATTACATGCACATAAAATTCTGCAATTAATTAAAGTACATCTAGTTAAATAATATAAAAATAAATGGTCTAAGAACTGCATTTTAAGAATTCCGGCTATATTTGACACACTGTACATAAAAAGGGTCAAATTGAAAAAATTTGAAAATTTTACAGAATGTACTCCTAGTACAGGTGTTACTGTGGTATAAGTTTCCCTTTTGTGTTTTAGCTTCGTATAGCTGCTGTAGAGCGTTAAAAATCATTAAAAAAATGGACAGTCATAAGTCGTTTTGGTGTTTTTACTATTATTCATATCCTTATTTATTAAATATTAGGCATTTTCAACTGAAATAATATAATTCATAGGTGTGTAGAAAGTAGCAATATCAGATATTGGAAAAAATATTCTGAATTTTTATTTTTTATTAAAAGTCATTTATGATAAAATTATCTTACGTTTGTATTATTTTATTTTCAATAATTTCCATATAAATTAAAATTACAAATGTATAGACTATATCAAAATATACTAAAAAACTGAACAGGACTACAATATAATAATATTAACACCTGCCTTCATAATAAAAATATTGTTTAAAAACTACATTATACGAATGTCATATTTGACACACACTATATACAAAAAAAAAACCCTGAAAGTATGGGAAAAATTTGAAAATTTCACAAAATGTATTCCTAGTAAAGGTGTTAATGTGATGTAAGTCCCTTGTGTTTTTGATTGGTATAAATTTTATTAAATATTAAAAAATATATAACATTGAATTTTGCAGATTGTTGTTTATAATTTATCTAAGTAGGCAATTTTATTTTACAAAAAGTCATTTCATGTTTGAACTTATATATATGTCGACATATATTGTGTGTTAAGAAAAACTGGTGTTATGTCACATACCATCATTTTAAGTAATTCTTTATGGTCTAACTTTTAATCAAGAGTATGGACCATCAGCTTAACATTCTGATGTATTATGCAAATACACACAGAATGTGTTCCTGAAGCACCTGCAAGAATGCACCATTTCGGCCTAAACTCTGCGAACTTTGAAAACCCAATTTTTATGTTGGAGTTAGTGTTTTTGAACATTTCATACACTTCTTTCAAATTGAATAAAATTAGTCATTTTTGTTTAATTTCCTTTATTCCATTTTCATTCCTAATGGTTAATATTTTTTTCCGTGGCACATTCGACTATTGTCATCATTTGCATAATAATTTTTGACAATTTCAATGGTACTTTGTTTTAAAGATGGCCTTCTATTTTTATTCCCTTGACGTGCAGGAAGAATACCATACTTTTTCACTAATTTTCTAGTACTTTCAACTAAATGATCAGAAACATTGAATTCAGCAATGATCTTTTGTTTAGGCCTGGATTTGGGTAATAAACTTAGTATATTAATTTTTTCTTGTGTCATAGTTGCATCCTTTATTCTGTCTTTCAGGTTATTTATTAAAATAAAATGTTCATCTTCCTGCTTATGAACAGAATTATCCCTTAAGGAAAGACCTAGTTCTAAGCTTCTTCTCACTTTAGTTTTTATTTTATTTACTTTAACATTTACAGCTTCCTTTCTTTTTCTTACATGTTAAATGCTTAATTTTATTTATAGGAGAAATGCTTAAAGAAGTACATACCATATTTACAGACTCCAAATCTTCTGCTGGAGGAATATATTCAGACTCTTTACTTCCTTTAAAACTTTTCAAGTTGAGCACTTTCTTCCAACGGTTAGAGCATAATGATTTAGCAGGAATTATTTGAATTTCATGGCCTTTAAACTGCTCATATAATTCTACAGTTATTTCTCTCAAAGTAGTACACACCCATTTTTTATGGCACTTAAAAGGGTCACTGCATTTTTTCCCAAACAGAAAATTATATTTTGACAAATACTTTTCATGATAAGTACAAATAGTTGTAATATTCTTTCTTGTCTTTATATTAAGAAGAAATTGTTCCTGTTCACTATAAGAGGAAAACATTTCACTTCTATAAACTTACTAAAGCACAAGTTATTACAGTCTTCATCCATCCCTCTTCCAACACTACATCTCACAGTACTACTACCACATTCCATTTCTTAGAAAGATATTAAAAATTACATATAATAGCTTATTAAAATGCTTAACACCACCTAGATTAAAATTTAGACTGATTCACTTCACTGGACTCTGTTGGACACTGATTTACAAGGAAGTAGGGTGGAGAAATCATACAAGTGTTTCAGTAGAGAAATCATACAAGTGCTTCAGTAGAAAAATCATGCTTGTACTTGTGAATCATTACAGAATTCATCCTGCATTACAGACCCACTTTTTAATCACTAGTTCGCTATAGATTTTATTGTATCCTTGTTTGGTTTGGATTATGATGTGTATTCTGATATAGTCTACTTTACACATTTTTAATTTTAATTTCCGTGGAAATTATTAAAAATAAAATAATTTTATCATAAATTATTAATTTTGAATGAAAAAATATAATTCGGAATATTTTTACCAATATCTGATATTGCTACTTTCTATACACCTATGAATTATATTATTTCAGTTGAAAATGCCTAAAATTTAATAAATAAGGATATGAATAATAGTAAAAACACCCCAAACAACTTATTATGGTTGTCCATTTTTTTATGGTTTTTAACACTCTACAGCAGTTATACGAAGCCAAATTACAAAAGGGAAACTTATACCATGATAACACCTGTACTAAGAGTACATTCTGTAAAATTTTTAAATTTTTTCCAAATGATCCTTTTATGTACAGTGCGTCAAAATATGGCTGAAATCCATAAAATGTAGTTCTGAAACCATTTTTTTATTATGAAAACAGGTGTTAGTATCGAGTTTAATATTTTTATATTATTTAAATAGATGTACTTTACTTAATTGCTGAATTTTATTTTGTGCATTTAATTACTTTATTAGTTAAAAAATCTTAGTTGGTGAGATATTTGGTTTTATGCTGAAAAGTTATGTCAAATTTTCCTGTACTAAATAAAAACACAAATGCAATATTGATATTTCTTTTTATAGCTCAGACCATGCTAATGTTAATGGTTTTTATTTGTAACTAGTATTTTTAACCATTTGGAAGATATTATAAAAAGCTGTTTGACTCACTTTTGCTTGTCGTGGGTGGCCAGTTTGATTTTTTTCTCCAATATGGCAGCCTATGAAGATTAAATAAATGCATTTCTGAAGACTACATATAAGGGTTATTCAGTGGTAAAAATATGAATTTTTTCTAAAGTATGAACGCAAGAACTTTGGGTGACACTTTATGGAATGTTATTACAATCCTAAAAATTCAGGTTTTCCCTTTTCTGTGAACTCGTTTTTTCTTTTTTCAATTTTTTTGGAAGATATGTCAATTATATCAAATCAGAGGGTCCAGCAAAACTGGTGGCAAAAATTCAAGTGTATTTCAAGGCTCATTTCTAAAAATTTTAAACTTCTCCTTCCCATGCCCAAGGTGGGGGGGGAAGGTTCGCAACCAGCATTAAGTTCTGCATATTAGATTTATTGGAGGTAAGGGTAAAATGCTTGAAAAATGCAATTGAAGTTGCAAAAAAAAAAATCTTTTAAAAGGCACATACAATCCCAATTGACGAAAAATATTATCATTATTATATTCACTAAAACAGACAAGAGCTGATCAGCATTTTTCTAAAATGATTAAAAAACGAAGAAAAAAAATCGGTGAGCCGCAGGAATATTCTTCAAAAGGGGAAAAAAAAGGAAAATCCAGTGGAAAATCGCTAAATTTAGCGGATTTCGGTTAATTTTGATAGTCTTTGATAAATCCATTAAATATGGTGAGGAAAATTGGCAACACTGACTCGTGTACTTATGACCAGATCATACAAATGGATTGCATGTGTCCTAAAATCATGATGTCTTTGCAACTTAAATTTCCTTGTATTTCCATTGACAATTCCCTGTTCTTCGGGATGTGGTAGTGATGGGGATGCTAGCCATACTGTAAACAAAAGCTCAGCCCTCCAAATCTGTCTCTCCCCACAAGGAAATAAGCAAGTTACAAACATAAAAGATTGTTTATGTTATGTTTATAGACACAGATTGCCACCAAATGCTCATAAAACATAGCAGGGGGTCATATACATACTGAAATATGAAAATATTCATGAACTGCATAATTGTGAATATTTTCCTTCAAATACGATTGTAAATAATGATGTGATGGTAGCTGAAAATTCATAATGGTTGGCATCTCCATTATATTTATCAAAACTCGGATTTGAGTTGTGATGTATTATTTAATACAATTTCATTTAATTCGATTTGAAAAATACTGTTCGTTTTCATTGATTTCTTCTGTCCATAATGGATGTTTCACAGTATGGCCAACCAAACAAAGAGAAAAATTTCTGGACGTGGACCGTAAAAGTAAAAATTAAATGCCAATTTTTCAAGCTAATTTCATGACCTTCCGAGGCATTAAAAATTCAAGTACATTTCTCGACTTTCTAAGATGATTCGACACCCTGTCAAATGCAACAGAATGCTTCACTAAAATATTTTCTTTCCAGCGCTCCATGCAACCTTTTCTTTCCCTCATCAATAGCTTTCGTACAGCAGTCTTTTTTGTCAATGCGTCTTTGCTATCAAGAGTTTGTTCTTTTTCCACTCGAGACTTCTGCGAAACTTTCGATTTTTTTTCCTACCTTCATACCTTTGCTTTTTCAAAGCTGCTTTATACTTTCTTGGTTGGTTGGTTGTGCAAGGTGGGGCAGTACATATGGTTTTAAAATGAAAACAAATTAAAACTATAATGGTAATTGAATTTTTTAAAAGAAAAAACATTAAAATACCATATTTTTATGACATCACTGCCTTTTTTCCTTGTTTTATTTTATAAATTAGGCATTTCTTGTTCCTTGTGGTGTGGACATTAGGTTATGTATGCAGAATTTTTTTCATTTTTTTGGATATGAAAATTAAACACATAAAATACCTTTTCACTAAAACAACTTTTTGGTTCCAAATGAACAGAGTTTTGTTGTGATGCATCCAAAGCTTGTAATAAAGAAACCCTGTCTATTTCTTTTTGGCACGGTTTTATACAATCAAGGGTGAGCTACAAAAAGAAAGAAAATATTGACATGTGACCATATTTTATTTCCAACATGAATAATGTACAATCTTATCAAACCTTGGAAGTCAAATTTTCAACTAGGTTACTTAAAGAGCCTGGTTGCACTCTTCAGTATTAATAAAAAGTTAATGAGTTTATATTTTCAAAATAAATAAATAACCTGTTTGTGTGATCACTTCGTGTGGAACAGTTCATCACTACATCTAATTATATATATATATATATATACATACATACACACACAAACTTGTGCCACTCAGGCGCTGAAGGCAAGACAGAGACTGTAAGTTGCGGTGGTGGGGAGGGGATATGGAAAAGAAATACAACGTAGGAAATTTCGGAAATATTAAAAACATACGTAGTTATAAAAAATACTTTTTTGAAGATGAACTTCTTTTCTCTTTAATTTAGATGCAGACTTACATCACAGCAGAAGAAATACCATTTTTTTAGAAGATTTTTCTGGGTTCTAGCCGTTCAAAACTCACAAAATAACTTAAAGTATGTAAATTAGATAACCATTAATCAGAATATAGTAATGGTGAAAAAGAAATATAAATTGGTTAGTTGGTTGAAATTCTATGACACAACAGCAGCAAGGGTCATTCTGTGCCAAACAAGGTGATAAAATGTAAAAGGAACGGGAAAGCTGTAAATGAACCGTTAATCACTCATTTGAACTGCTTTGTAGCAATTGTTGTCAGTGGAAGATGTTTGTATGTAGTAATTTTACATGGATGTGCCTTACTTCTAGCTTTTTACAGAGGCAGGAACTAGTGATGGGGTGACTTGTTTCAAGTGTTGTAGCCAACCTTTGCAGAGAGATACTGGAGATGAATATTTTGTACTGTAGTAATTTCCATGCTAAGATTTGGAGACGATACATGAATAGTACTTTTGTTTTACCACTGAGGTGGATATCTTAAGCCTAGATTTAAATAGTCTGAATCCCCCCCCCCCAATTACATGGGCCTCACCAGACAGTATCACTAAAAATCAAATAAATCACTTTTTAATAGAGCATAGACATGGTTCAGATGTATGGATGTCAGGACACGTAGAGGAGCAGATACTGACACTGATTACTTCATGGCTCGAATCCAATATACAGAGGATTACAAACAC
>QLNU02015360.1:31843107-31882164 GCA_006491805.2 Dysdera silvatica
AGAAACATTGAATTCAACAATAATCTTTCATTTAGGCTAGGATATGGGTAATAAACTTAGTATACTAAGTTTTTCTTGTGTTGTAGTTGCATCCTTCATTCTGTCTTTCAGGTTATTTATTAAAATAAAATGTTCATCTTCCTACTTATGAACAGAATCATCCCTTAACACAATGACGCCCGGGAACGAGATTTCTCGTTTTCATTTGAGATTTGCTGGTGACCGGAAACGAGAAATCTCGTTTTGGTGAGAAGCATGATTTATTGATTGTATTGTTTGCATTTATTGATTGACTGATAACAAGAAATATTTTACAAAATATCATACACTAAAAAAATTTTAGAATTACTATGACTAAATAAAAAAAGATTTATTCAAATATGTATTAATTTCAAAAAGTTATCGCAGTTTTATTACACGCCTCCCAAAATAATTTTCAGGCCTAAAATCGCCAGTCTTATAATAAATTTCTGCAAAGCATTAGCGGGCGGCAATGTGTTAAGGAAAGACCTAGTTCTAAGCTTCTTCTCACTTTAGTTTTTATTTTATTTACTTTAACATTTACAGCTTCCTTTCTTTTTCTTACATGTTAAATGCTTAATTTTATTTATAGGAGAAATGCTTAAAGAAGTACATACCATATTTACAGACTCCAAATCTTCTGCTGGAGGAATATATTCAGACTCTTTACTTCCTTTAAAACTTTTCAAGTTGAGCACTTTCTTCCAACGGTTAGAGCATAATGATTTAGCAGGAATTATTTGAATTTCATGGCCTTTAAACTGCTCATATAATTCTACAGTTATTTCTCTCAAAGTAGTACACACCCATTTTTTATGGCACTTAAAAGGGTCACTGCATTTTTTCCCAAACAGAAAATTATATTTTGACAAATACTTTTCATGATAAGTACAAATAGTTGTAATATTCTTTCTTGTCTTTATATTAAGAAGAAATTGTTCCTGTTCACTATAAGAGGAAAACATTTCACTTCTATAAACTTACTAAAGCACAAGTTATTACAGTCTTCATCCATCCCTCTTCCAACACTACATCTCACAGTACTACTACCACATTCCATTTCTTAGAAAGATATTAAAAATTACATATAATAGCTTATTAAAATGCTTAACACCACCTAGATTAAAATTTAGACTGATTCACTTCACTGGACTCTGTTGGACACTGATTTACAAGGAAGTAGGGTGGAGAAATCATACAAGTGTTTCAGTAGAGAAATCATACAAGTGCTTCAGTAGAAAAATCATGCTTGTACTTGTGAATCATTACAGAATTCATCCTGCATTACAGACCCACTTTTTAATCACTAGTTCGCTATAGATTTTATTGTATCCTTGTTTGGTTTGGATTATGATGTGTATTCTGATATAGTCTACTTTACACATTTTTAATTTTAATTTCCGTGGAAATTATTAAAAATAAAATAATTTTATCATAAATTATTAATTTTGAATGAAAAAATATAATTCGGAATATTTTTACCAATATCTGATATTGCTACTTTCTATACACCTATGAATTATATTATTTCAGTTGAAAATGCCTAAAATTTAATAAATAAGGATATGAATAATAGTAAAAACACCCCAAACAACTTATTATGGTTGTCCATTTTTTTATGGTTTTTAACACTCTACAGCAGTTATACGAAGCCAAATTACAAAAGGGAAACTTATACCATGATAACACCTGTACTAAGAGTACATTCTGTAAAATTTTTAAATTTTTTCCAAATGATCCTTTTATGTACAGTGCGTCAAAATATAGCTGAAATTCGTAAAATGCAGTTCTTAGACCATTTTTTTTATTATGAAAATCGGTGTTATCATTGAGTTTAATATTTTTATGTTATTTAACTAGATGTACTTTGCTTAATCGCAGAATTTTATTTTGTGAGTTTAATTACTTTATTAGTTAAAAAATCTTAAAGATGGTGAAATATTCGGTTTTATGCTGAAAACTTATGTCAAATTTTCCTGTACTAAATAGAAAAACAAACGCAATATTGATATTTCATTTTATAGCCCGGACTATGCTAAAGTTAATTGTTTTTATTTGAAACTAATATATGTGTTAACCATTTGGAAGATATTATAAAAAGCTGTTTGACTCACTTTTGCTTGTCGTGGGTGGCCAGTTTGATTTTTTTCTCCAATATGGCAGCCTATGAAGATTAAATAAATGCATTTCTGAAGACTACATATAAGGGTTATTCAGTGGTAAAAATATGAATTTTTTCTAAAGTATGAACGCAAGAACTTTGGGTGACACTTTATGGAATGTTATTACAATCCTAAAAATTCAGGTTTTCCCTTTTCTGTGAACTCGTTTTTTCTTTTTTCAATTTTTTTGGAAGATATGTCAATTATATCAAATCAGAGGGTCCAGCAAAACTGGTGGCAAAAATTCAAGTGTATTTCAAGGCTCATTTCTAAAAATTTTAAACTTCTCCTTCCCATGCCCAAGGTGGGGGGGGAAGGTTCGCAACCAGCATTAAGTTCTGCATATTAGATTTATTGGAGGTAAGGGTAAAATGCTTGAAAAATGCAATTGAAGTTGCAAAAAAAAAAATCTTTTAAAAGGCACATACAATCCCAATTGACGAAAAATATTATCATTATTATATTCACTAAAACAGACAAGAGCTGATCAGCATTTTTCTAAAATGATTAAAAAACGAAGAAAAAAAATCGGTGAGCCGCAGGAATATTCTTCAAAAGGGGAAAAAAAAGGAAAATCCAGTGGAAAATCGCTAAATTTAGCGGATTTCGGTTAATTTTGATAGTCTTTTTTTTAAATCCATTAAATATGGTGAGGAAAATTGGCAACACTGACTCGTGTACTTATGACCAGATCATACAAATGGATTGCATGTGTCCTAAAATCATGATGTCTTTGCAACTTAAATTTCCTTGTATTTCCATTGACAATTCCCTGTTCTTCGGGATGTGGTAGTGATGGGGATGCTAGCCATACTGTAAACAAAAGCTCAGCCCTCCAAATCTGTCTCTCCCCACAAGGAAATAAGCAAGTTACAAACATAAAAGATTGTTTATGTTATGTTTATAGACACAGATTGCCACCAAATGCTCATAAAACATAGCAGGGGGTCATATACATACTGAAATATGAAAATATTCATGAACTGCATAATTGTGAATATTTTCCTTCAAATACGATTGTAAATAATGATGTGATGGTAGCTGAAAATTCATAATGGTTGGCATCTCCATTATATTTATCAAAACTCGGATTTGAGTTGTGATGTATTATTTAATACAATTTCATTTAATTCGATTTGAAAAATACTGTTCGTTTTCATTGATTTCTTCTGTCCATAATGGATGTTTCACAGTATGGCCAACCAAACAAAGAGAAAAATTTCTGGACGTGGACCGTAAAAGTAAAAATTAAATGCCAATTTTTCAAGCTAATTTCATGACCTTCCGAGGCATTAAAAATTCAAGTACATTTCTCGACTTTCTAAGATGATTCGACACCCTGTCAAATGCAACAGAATGCTTCACTAAAATATTTTCTTTCCAGCGCTCCATGCAACCTTTTCTTTCCCTCATCAATAGCTTTCGTACAGCAGTCTTTTTTGTCAATGCGTCTTTGCTATCAAGAGTTTGTTCTTTTTCCACTCGAGACTTCTGCGAAACTTTCGATTTTTTTTCCTACCTTCATACCTTTGCTTTTTCAAAGCTGCTTTATACTTTCTTGGTTGGTTGGTTGTGCAAGGTGGGGCAGTACATATGGTTTTAAAATGAAAACAAATTAAAACTATAATGGTAATTGAATTTTTTAAAAGAAAAAACATTAAAATACCATATTTTTATGACATCACTGCCTTTTTTCCTTTAATGCATTTTTATAAATTAGGCATTTCTTGTTCCTTGTGGTGTGGACATTAGGTTATGTATGCAGAATTTTTTTCATTTTTTTGGATATGAAAATTAAACACATAAAATACCTTTTCACTAAAACAACTTTTTGGTTCCAAATGAACAGAGTTTTGTTGTGATGCATCCAAAGCTTGTAATAAAGAAACCCTGTCTATTTCTTTTTGGCACGGTTTTATACAATCAAGGGTGAGCTACAAAAAGAAAGAAAATATTGACATGTGACCATATTTTATTTCCAACATGAATAATGTACAATCTTATCAAACCTTGGAAGTCAAATTTTCAACTAGGTTACTTAAAGAGCCTGGTTGCACTCTTCAGTATTAATAAAAAGTTAATGAGTTTATATTTTCAAAATAAATAAATAACCTGTTTGTGTGATCACTTCGTGTGGAACAGTTCATCACTACATCTAATTATATATATATATATACATACATACATACACACACAAACTTGTGCCACTCAGGCGCTGAAGGCAAGACAGAGACTGTAAGTTGCGGTGGTGGGGAGGGGATATGGAAAAGAAATACAACGTAGGAAATTTCGGAAATATTAAAAACATACGTAGTTATAAAAAATACTTTTTTGAAGATGAACTTCTTTTCTCTTTAATTTAGATGCAGACTTACATCACAGCAGAAGAAATACCATTTTTGTAAAAGATTTTTCTGGGTTCTAGCCGTTCAAAACTCACAAAATAACTTAAAGTATGTAAATTAGATAACCATTAATCAGAATATAGTAATGGTGAAAAAGAAATATAAATTGGTTAGTTGGTTGAAATTCTATGACACAACAGCAGCAAGGGTCATTCTGTGCCAAACAAGGTGATAAAATGTAAAAGGAACGGGAAAGCTGTAAATGAACCGTTAATCACTCATTTGAACTGCTTTGTAGCAATTGTTGTCAGTGGAAGATGTTTGTATGTAGTAATTTTACATGGATGTGCCTTACTTCTAGCTTTTTACAGAGGCAGGAACTAGTGATGGGGTGACTTGTTTCAAGTGTTGTAGCCAACCTTTGCAAAGAGATACTAGAGATGGATATTTTGTACTGTAGTAATTTCCATGCTAAGATTTGGAGACGATACATGAATAGTACTTTTGTTTTACCACTGAGGTGGATATCTTAAGCCTAGATTTAAATAGTCTGAATCCCCCCCCCCCAATTACATGGGCCTCACCAGACAGTATCACTAAAAATCAAATAAATCACTTTTTAATAGAGCATAGACATGGTTCAGATGTATGGATGTCAGGACACGTAGAGGAGCAGATACTGACACTGATTACTTCATGGCTCGAATCCAATATACAGAGGATTACAAACACCTGTACAAGTCCCCAAAAAAGAAAAATTATTTAATATACAAACACTTAAACACAACCTTTTAGTAAGACATAAATTCCAATAAGCTATTTCTGAAAATTTAGTTACTGGCAATAATATACCAGAGGAAGGAGAAATGGACCAAAAATGGATGACACTTCAGGACATAATTAAAACTTTGGTGTCCGAGATTATTGGATACAAAAAACTCTGAAAAAAAGAACTAAATGGTTTGATGATGACTGCAAAAAAGTGATAGAAGAAAGGAATAAGCTGAGAGGAATAATGCTCCAAAGGAAAACGAGATCGACGCATGAAAATTTCCTAAATTCACGAAGGGAAGCAAAATGTGTACTTAGCAAAAAAGAAAAGGGAATAGGAAAAGAAAAAACTACTTGAGTTACAAGTTCACCAAAGATAAGAGACAAGAAATATGCTTACAAGAGCTGGTGAATTAAAGAGAGAGTTCAAACTGAAAACTTCACTGTGTAAAGATAAAGGAAATTTGATAGGAGAAGATGACAAAATGAAAAATAGATGCAAGGTAAATTTTAAAGAATCGTTGAACTTCGAGGAAGACAGAGTTATTGATGAAGAAGCAACGCAAGAGACAAACCAAGACCAAGTAGAAATTAATATTGAAAGAGAAGAAGTAGATGAAATGATACAATCTTTAAAGAATAATGAGAGCCCTGGAGAAGATGGCATTCAGGCAGCATTAATCAAGCTAAAATACATGGGTGTCAACTTTATTAATCGTAAGAATTAACACTAGAACTACCGATGTTAAATATATACCTAGTTTTACCGCACCCGTCAAATTGACGGATTTTTGATCATGGCTTTCATTGTAACTTTTGACTTAGTTAATGTAAATAAAAGAATATAATTTAACAAAAACAACATTTAATATAATAATTCATTAATTATTAATAAAAAAACAAACAAAAACAGTTTCTATTTGCATTTATAGTATAGCACATTTGATATGTATGAAATAACTATGAGGCACATATTTTACAAGTACATGTTATCTTAGATGAACACTTGCCACAAACATATTTGTTGCATACATTGCAGGTATAAATCGCTCTGTTTTTGTTGCACAATCGAATTTGGCAAGATTTGCGTTCATAAGGACTTTTTTTTGAGTTTTCTGGAGTACAATCCATTGCTTTCCATTCTTGTTTTTGGGAGGAGGCTTCTTTTCTGCAGCACCTATATTCACTGGAGAGTTCTTCGGATAATTGAAATAAAAATTGTTTTCTAGTTATATTTTCATCACAAGTCTCTTTATATAAAATCCACGCATTGATTGCTGCCAAGTCCAAAATATTATAAAATACCTGCAAAGGCCATCTACGTGACCCTGCTTTTACGCTATATTTGCGGGCCATTTGGTCAACTACATCTACTCCAAACTTAGTCTCATTGTAAAACGACACAGTTGCAGGAATTTGTTTTCGATTAGAAGCAATTTTTACAGATTTATGTTTTGAGCTAAGAAGTAGTACTTCTTTACAAGGCTTACTTTTGTAAATTGTTAGAACAATATCATTTGATTTGTAGAGTTTTGTGGAGAAAAGAGCCATGTTATCTTTTCTAACTTTAGCTATTTTCGGCAATTCTCTTTTATTTGCTCGCATAGTTCCAACAAGCCTTGTTTTTTTGGCCAGTAGCTTCTTCGTGAGTTGTATACTTGTAAAAAAATTATCCGTTGTTATATTTCTCCCACAATTTACATAGTTTTTTACAAGATTCAAAACTACAAATTCGTAATCGGAGCAAAATAGATCCCGTTATAACGGCTGCCGAACGCTTTGGATCATTCAACTTTGAAATTGCCAAAGTCATCATTTTGATGGGTCTTGGTATAAATAGGTATAGGTCATACTGATTATGGAAATTAAAGTGGGTGAGTGGAAATTGAATAGGAATATTTAACTATTCTTATATTTCATTAAAAGTCGTGTCATAAAATTCTAGAACAATACATAAATTATATCAAATTTTTAAGCATGAAATTTGAAAACCGTCAAAATGACGGTCTTGGTAGTTCTAGTGTTAATCAAGTACAGAGGAGTTGAACTGTGAACAGTATTCACTTGTGAAGAGGTGTGGAGAGAAGACATGCTGACAGAATGGAGCTCAGAAATCATCCACCCCATTCATAAGATAAATGAAAAGCAACTGCGAACTACAGAGGAATCTCATTACTAAATGTTGTTTATAAGATTTTTTCAAAATTGCTTTTAAAATGTCAGGAACTTTATGCAGAAGAAATTTTGAATCTTTTTATGAATTTGGATCATTAATAGCTTTAACAGACCTCAACGATACCGCCAGGAGCTTGTGTGGCTGAAATGACAAGCATTGAAAACAATGAAATCTGTTCATTGATTTGTGACAATCAGCCTCTTAAAGTGGAAATCACACAAAAGATAAAGGGACGAGCGATTTTGTATCATTATTAGACCCAGAGCTGAGTGGAAGTCAGAAGAGAAAATCATGAGATTTACTGTTGGAGTTTAGTGATGTTTTCGACTTTGACTAGAAACCAGGAAGGGTTACAAGGAAGTTAAATACCGAATTCACACCACCGAACATTGACCCACTAAACAGAAATCATATAGGATATTGCCCATGGAGTGGCACATTACTGAAAACAAAATTGACTGGATGTTGAAACTTGACATCACTGGAGCTTCTGAGAGTCCTTAGTCCTCTCCTGTCACGTTAGTGAAGAAAAAGAACTGCACCTGGCGTTTCTATGTAGATTACAGAAGACTTAACGAAATTACAAAGAAAGACGTATACCCTTTACCGTGAATGGAAGACACACTGGACAGCTCAGCAGCAAAAATATTCTCATCAATGGATTTTAAAACCTAGTATTAGCAGATCAAAATTGGACGTGCGAGATCGAGAGCAAACTGCTTTTGTGACACCTGATGGACTATACCATTTCAAGGTAATGCCCTTTGGGTTATGTAATGCTCCAGTCGCCTTTGAGAAAATGATGGATAGTGTACTACGAGGGCTAAAATGGAAGCTACGTTTGAGTTATCTTGATAACGTAATAGTATTTGCTGCAACTTTTGAAGAACACTTATCAAGACTAAAAGCAGTTCTAAACTGCGTACAAAATGCTAGATTGGTTATAAATCATAAAAAGTGTCACTTTGGCCAGAAAAAGCTAAAAATTTTAGGTCATCTAGTTGATCAAGATGGAATTAATCCAAGTCCAGAAAAGATTGAAGGTATCGAAAAATTTCTGTTACTGAAAAACATCACTGATATTAGAAGTTTTTTGGGAATTTGCTCTTTTTACAGGCAATTTGTGAAGAATTTCACCAAACCTCTTCAAATCTACTAAAAAAGGATGCAAAATTTCATTGGAAAAAGTAACACGAGAAATCTTTCTTTGAGCTTAAATAAAAATTAACAACTAGCCCTCTGCTTGGCAATTTCAACGCAGAAGCTGAAACACAAATTCAGAGTAACAAAAGTGGCTATAGAATTAAAGCTATTTTGGTTCAGATACAAAACAAAGCACAACAATCAACTGTGTATGCTTACAAATAACATTTACATGTAGAGAACAAATTATTCCACGACGGAGAAAGAATGCCTCGCTGTCGTCTGGGCCATACACAAGTTTCGTCACTACCTATTTGGTCGTTCATTTACAGTTGTGACAGACCATTATTCTCCGTGCTGTGACTAGCAAGATGGGCTTTGCAGTTACAAGAATATGACATTGCAATCATATATAAAAGTGGAAGGAGGCATAAGGATGCCGAAGCCTTGTCTAGAAATCCACTCTTTGACACTGATTCATCAGCCACAATTCCATTTCTCACCACCATTAAAAGTTTAGAGACGAACAAGCGAAAGATCCATTTGTAAAGGCTGTATGTAACAAAATCTTGGAGACCGGTAATTTAAAGAACTTTTGAATTGTAGACGGAATCCTTTACCAACGAAACTATGAACCACTTAGGCAACAATGGCTCTTAATATTGACAACTCACCTTCATCACGATATCTTAGAGAGTTTTCATGATGCCACAACGGCATGGCATCTAGGTTTTGCCAAAACTTATGACAAGGTGCAGCGAAAATACTACTGGCCGGGAGTATACCGAAATGTGTGGCATTACATGGTACACTGTAGAGAATGCCAAAGATGAAAAGCACCACTGCAACTCCCTCAGGGCAACTTCAACCTATCGAGCCTGCAACTATTTCATTCACAAAAATTGGCACTTAGTGGAACAATTTCCACTTAACAAAGGATCAGAACAAGTGGATAATAGTTTGCACAGATTATCTTGCACGACTTACCGTAACAAAAGCCCTGAAGACAGCCAAAGCTGTAAAAGTCGCCAAATTTCTAATTGAAGAAATTTTAATTTTCCGTTTTATGTGTATATAGTCATTAGATTGTAAAATTATTAGTTTATCGATCATCATACATACATAGGCTTCATACAAATATTGTTGTGTACAGAGAACTGCACATCCAAGATTCTTTTATCTTATATATTGAGAAGATTTTGTGAAGGAGGGCAGTTGTTGTTTGGGCTGTAACTTTGACTAGTCCTCAATGGAAGTCTTCACTTGAGTATTTATTTCTTCATTACAATACAAGCAAGGATGCATCTGTGTTAAAAGAAGCCCTACAAGATTTTGAAAATAGTGCTAAAGAGCTAGGATTAACAATCAATGCAGATAAAACTAAATATATGATTAATTCAAGGGATAAAAGAAGGTTTCAGAATATGAATGGCTTGGAAAGAAGAATAATGGGTAGTAGCTTTCAGCGGGTGCAACAGTTTAAATATTTAGGAACTATAAAAACAGACGAATCCAAGACAAGTGCACAGAGTAAGGCAAGAATAACAGCTGGTAGTAGGTGTTACTTCACATTGGAGAAAGTACGAAGTTCCAAGAATGTCTCGCGAAAACTAACGCTTGCTATTTATAAAACAATAACAAAACCTGTAGTTTATACGGAGCAGAGACATGGACATTAGCAGCTAGAGACAAACAATTGCTGAGAATATGGGAGAGGAAAGTACTCCAGAAAATATTTGGGGCATTTAATGAAATGGCATATGGAGAATTAGGAAAAACAGGGAAATATACCATTTATATAGAGACCCTGAATTGTTGACAGAAATAAGGAAAAGAAGACTTAGGTAACTCGGACATGTAGAAAAGATGGAGGAATCTAGGATGGCTAAGAAAATTATGAGAACTAATCCAATAAGAAGAAGGAAAGTGGGATGTTCTAGAAAAAGATGGCTTGATGGAGTGGAAGAAGATCTACGAAGAATGGGAGTAGGAGCATGGCAAAGAAAGGCCTTGGACAGAGGAAAATGGGAGACGATTGTTAAGGAGGTCCAGGTCCTGCAGGGACTGTAGCACCAAAGAAGAAAAATTATACTCACAGACAGTTTATTCTGGAGGTATAAAATGAGGGTTATTTGGAAGTTTTGGATGTAAAAGTTGCCGGAAACGAAAATGGGAGTTTGTCAACTTCAGTATATCAGAAGCTAACACACACAGACCTATATTTAGACTTTTGCTGAATTCCCTAACTTGTCTAAAGCTTCTTTCATGTATGCTTTGACTCAGACATTCAGGCACAGCAGCAGTGTTAGTTTGAAAGGTGTTGAGTTAGGAAGAATTAGGGGAGTACTAGTAGAGAATAATTACCCAAGGAAATTCATCATTCAAAGATGTGATGACTTTTTCCACCTTTTCAGATTCTTTTTGTACTATTTAGTCCCTTCAAGATTCCTTACTTCCACCACCCCCCACCCCTTTTAATTTTCGAATTTTATTTCACAAAATTATTCCAGATTGATTGAATAATTCTTCCAAATATGGTGAAGGTGGGAAATCCTTTATATATTATATTTATGTAAATATTTTATTTGATATTAATAAATTAATAAGAATTCAGATTTTAATTTCTCTTTGCAAAATATTTTAGAAGCCTGCGAAGTTATTGTACAAACAGAATCCACTGTGAGTGTGTATATATATATATTATATTATTTATATATATATACTTTCAAATTCAAATTAGTTTTGCTTTCTCCAAATATTAGCCGGTGTTCTAAATTTAGCGATCATCAATAATTACTTTAAGAAATTAGGTTCTTTCCCCCCTATTAAAAATATTTAGCCTCTCCCACCGGAATTAAATGATTTGATATATTGTAAATTTCACATTCATGTGAATTTTTCACAAAGTAAATATGTTTCAATTTAAAATATTCATACTATCTTCTTTGTGCACATATATAAGTCTCCTTCTATTAAATTTCTCATTCAATACCTTCTAGACAGTTTACTGTAGAAAATCATCACCATTTATCGATACTCTGACGTTATTTTTATATGTGATAAGGAATGATGAAACAGCAAAGCTATTTCCACTTTCCTCACACACGTTTAGAGAGAGGGGAAAACTCAGGACTTAGACAAATTTCAACAATTATGCATCTGTTGAGATGCCACTAGCCATTGTTACATATAACCGTAAAATTTTACCAGTCAGTAACATACGTTTATTTTTATGCCCCATCTGGCAAGTGGTGACCCATATCTACAATGGTTACCAATAGTCATCCCTTTACAACTCTGATAAATCGCTCATCATCCACGACAACCGTTATGTTTGTAGAATGCCCCCATAGCTCACCATATATAACTATCAAGCTCATGACACATGACTTATTTCACTGGTTACACGTGGCTGAGTAATAAACTTGAAAAGTAGGTGGTGATCATATTAATATTGACTTGACTGTGTAAAATTTTCTGTCCAATGAACGAACTTCATAAATCACTTCCTCTTATGTTTATCCTCTTACAGAAAACTGCTTAAATCCATTCACTCACAACAAAATTTGCTCTGAAAATAGAGCTTTTAATTCTCTAGAAGAGCTTAAAAGACCTACAGCCAGCCTAACTTTACGTAAGTTTAAGAGCAGCTTAACATGAAGTACTAACATTTAATTTTGAGCAAACATCACATACAATCTTGTATTTAAATATAAATTTTTAAAAAAAATAATAAACATACACTAACCTCACTTGCTCTACTTCCAAAGGATTTAAGAACGTGAGCCCTGTAATCCACAGAATCACAAATAGGATTATTAGTCAATTTAAATTTTTCCAAGCAGGGCAATTTACTAATACTTGTAATTTCGGATAGTGATGTTATGCAGTTGCTTTGCAGTTCAAGTTCAACTAATGAAAATAATCGTGAAAAACCTAAATGTAGAAAAACAAATTAATAACCTAGATATAGTAAAGTTACGTATTTATTAGGTCAACAATTTAAATCAAAAGTTGCAATGAAATTAATAGAATATAAGATTACAAAATAAATAAATAAATAAAAAATTACTGTGTGTTTTAAATAGTGTTTCCATTTAAAAAATGTGACCTGATAATTTTGCTCAGTATTTATCCTTATCTCATATTTATTTTTCTACTTTTGTTTTAAAAAAAGATAAATGTAAATGACAATGTAATAAAGCATATAGCCTTTATGTTTTGCTTCACTGAAGAAAACAAATTAGTTTCAGCAAATTATAACAAAATAGAGGAAATGTAATAGACAATGACCAACATGATAAATTTTAATGTGGGCTCAGATATTTCTCACATCTACATACAGTCGAGTTTCTATTTAACAAAGTGCCATCGTTCCTTTGAAAAACTTCGTTATAAGGAAAATTTGTTAAATAGAAATTAACATAAATGGTGAAACTTAATTTCGATAAAATGAAAAAAGTTAAATTTGGACAGTAAAAACTAAACTTAGTAGACTCTTCTCTTTCAACGAGTTTATATATTTTTCGTATACAAATACATACAAATTAATAACAAAAAGCAAAGACGGAGGATTATTTTACATCTGTATGATCCTCATACAACATATCTGAAACAGAAATAATCACTAATTTTGCTTTGTACAGGTTTCTTATAAAAAAAGTTTGATTTATAGAAATTCTCACACTTTTGTAAATATCGGAACATGTCATTTATAACATTTTCTTCAACAATGCAATGCGTATGTGCGAGAAGCAAAATTTGTAGCTTAGCCACACCTGCAGAGTGATACATCCCCACTGCTTCGAAGTTCCCAGTTTAGAACAATAGAATTATTTATCACAACTGGCCGTATGTCCACAATACAGAAGGATACCACACCTCCGACTTTTTGCTTAAAATCATCAACTATCCCTTCTACCTAACCATTCCACTGAAAAATTGTAAAAGGTAAATTAAAAAAAAATAAAATTCTTTATTAAAAAAAAAAGCTTTGTTATATAGAAATTGTTTTTCGTGATATGGAGACAAATTTACATGTCAATATCATTCAAAGTCAAGGTTCCATTGAAAATTTCGTTAAATAGAAAACTTTGTTAAATGGAAGTTCATTATATGGAGACTACTGTATATACGGGGTGATTCAAAAGTCAGTCCCCCCACTGTTAATTTTTTAGTGGGTTCAGGCAGATAAACGTCCTTTTGGGAAAGTTGCTTGTTGAAAAGGAACTAACTTTTGCCCTCAGCACCAGGGGGCACCCCATGGGGGGCAACTCCAAAATTTCAAATGGCAACCCCCATCGAATCCCCATGTTTTATGTGCTTTGCACCATTGTAAGCGACGCTTGGCATTGGTTGCGGTAATGCTTGGTTTATATGCAGCTGCTCGGCCATGAAAACCAAGACTTTGCAGTTCCTGACGAACTGTTTTTGTGCTGACGTTGCATCCAGAGGCTTTTTGAAAATCCGCACGAACGGATTTTCCGTCGATTTCATGCGGTTCGCTTTCACAACTCTCTTCAGCACTCTGCGTTCCCTGTCTACTAGACGGAGTGGTCGACCAGGTCGTGGATGCACCGTTGTAGTCCCCGTATGTTCCCACTTTACGATAACATCATTAACGGTGGAACGGGGCACTCGTAACATCACAGAAATCTCACGAACAGATTTTCCAGAGCGGTGACAACCAATGACTTCACCACGTTCAAAATCATTTAGCTCGCCCTTTCCTCCCATTTTACTTTTCTAGCTTTGAAATTATAATTGTTAACTCGTCAGACTTCTTTTATACTTGTCTGAGAGCTAGAAATTTGACGTCACTAACAGAATCCACCACGTAGAGGGGTGTCCGGATACTTTTGATCCTTATTTGCATAAATCTGGAATATTTCATTTTCAGAACAGGGGTGTTTGGTAATTTGGAATATGACAATTTGTGGAAAAAACCCTTATCATCTAGCTACTTTCAGAGAATTAGAGAAATACGGCTCACTATATCATCGATAACTTTCTGAATTTTCAAGATATCCCACTGGTATTTTTTTTAAGTTGCCCTATACTATTGACTACAAAATTATGAAAGAAAGTTATTCATATTTTTCGCGCATGCGCAGTAAAAAATTATTTTCTTCAAATGCTCATATCTCATCGTGTATTCAATATATTAATTTCTAATTTAAGTATAATATTTTTCTTGTACGTTGACAAATGTTCTGTAAGTTTCGTGAAATTTGACTGAAAATTGTGGATATTATAAGCAAAAAAATTATGACAAAATTTGGGTTTTCTAAAAGAAATGTTTCTATCTCAGTGGGCAGAAAAAAAAAAAAGGCTGAACTTCGCGGGAAAACTAGCACGCAAGAGGATGGGTAGGTAAACAACTTAATTTTCATTCCATGAACATATGTCACCCCACCTAAATAGTTTTAATATATATAACATATAAAATATATACATAAAAAATAACTCACCTTAGTAGAGATAATGATTTCTTTAATTAATAAATGCAAAATGAATGATTTCATGCAATGTGGTGTGAATTTTAGAAAATTTAAAAGTCAGTTACGTTCTTCAGTTATTTTCGTTGATAAATAATAAGTTTGATGGTGAATATAATGTTCATTCTCAATCCAACAAAAAATTATTAATGAGTAAATATAAATATTTTAAAAAACTTTACATGTTTGTTGATAAATAATAAATTTTAAACTAATATAATTTCCTTTTCTTAAGCTGTTCCTGTCTAACCATTTCTTCTAACCTTCTTTTATGAATTAGCCTGTAAGAGTTTTCTTTCTCTCGAACCAAAGCATTTGATTTTAATTTGCTGCATAAGTTTTTAGAGATATTTAACTTCTTTCGTTTTCTTTATCTTCTAATTCTTTCTTATATTCTGAATATGCAGATTTCATATTCTGGCATAAATTTCTATTTACAGGTTCATGCAAATAATCATTTTTGTTGCAAAATTCTAAAGCTGACTTATTTTGACTCAGTAGCTTATATTTTACAGTCTGAACAGATGAAAATGTTTCAATTTTCATGGTGTTGGATTCTTTATCAAGTATGCCCCCCCATCACACTAAAAGAACTTTCAACTTGAAGGCCATGAAAACAACTCAATAATGCCTTCACCATTTTTGAGAGGGCACTGAATTTGTTCAACTTAAAAAGTGCAGCCCACCAAACATCAATACGCAAGACGTTTCCAGATCCATCGTGATGCGATGGTAGAGATTTGTCAACCTGATATAAATGAACATCAAGAGAATATTGTGCTCCATCTTCCTCTAATAATACATTTTTTACTAACCTGGGCAATTTTTTTAGCCTATCTAACGTAACAGAATGTCCTCGAGCTACTGGATCAATTGCTGAAAAGCATTTAAGAAGGGGGTTATCCAAAGGCAATTTTTTCCGCAAGTACTGAGCACATTGGATTTAAGCCTAGCTAGCTTGCTCTAAAAAGGCCACTACTGTAGCATCCTTCAAACTTTTTGTTACGATACAGTCAGTAGACAACCTCAAAAACATCTCACTTTTCCCCAGTCTATTTTTCTCTGAAGAAACATCCAAAGCAATCAACTGTCTCACTGATTTATCCTTTACAAGGTCTTGTTTCAAAATACAGGATAAAAATTTTAAAAACAACTGCTCCTGTTCATCATGAAGTTTATGAATGAAGGGTTCTTTTGTCTGAAATAGGCAAACATATTTCTTTTAAGAGTGGGAGTACAGCAGTATAAAAATGTAATATGACTTTGGTTTTCTTTCTTTCATAAAATAACTTTTGAACTATTCTACTCTTCCTAGCTTTTCCTTCTGGTGTGAAACTTCTCTCCCTCAAATATTTGTGTATTTCTTTGATCTTGGCTCTCCCTTCACAGCTTACACCCTTTTCTTGATAAATGGAACACAGTAAGGAAAAATACAAGGTCTTATCATAATCAGAAAGGAAAGTATGGTATAAAATAGTAAGAGCATCAAAAATCCGCAGGTTATTTAACGAAACGTCATAGCAGGAAAGCCATCTATGGGGAACCATATTGTCAACAGTAGTGAATTTAGTGCCTAATATAAGACAAATCTCAGCCAAACCTTCTCACTGATCAGCTGACCATTTAAAATCATTATAAACAGCAGAAAAATACTTTTCCACATGCCCTTCAAAAGGCTTGCAAAACTTCTTGGCAGCATTATTAATATGGTGACAGGAATCGCTATCCACATCTAATAAATGTGGAACTATTTCACACACTCTTACTTCTAAGCCAGATTTCAATCCCCTCATCACATTGCAGGAATCCATTAAAATGGACATTAAATTATTCCATGGAATGTTCAGATTTTGGAAGACTTTTAAAATTTCACTAAAAAGTGTTTGAGAACAAACTCTTATAATGTCATAACTAGTTAAGTGCTCAACCACTACTCTGTTATAAACAGGTAAAAAGTAACTTACTAAAATAGTGATAACTCTCTTCAAATTACTACTTGTTGCTTCATTGATGTTGAGAGAAAATTTATAATTTTGCAAATTCTCTGTTGTTTCCTTCATAAACGTTTTGGCCAAACCAAGATGCATTATATATGAAGCAGGCGTACGTGACAAACTCATATGATTTAACTCTTTTTTGTCATTTGCGAGTGCTTTACCTAACTCAATGAATACTGGTGAAATAGTGAAAGACAAATTATGTTCTGCCAACACTCCCAATATTAAACATTGTGCATTGGTGATTCTATCACATAGTGGCACATAAATAGGCATTTGAACTGTAGTTGAACTGTTTGTGCAAGATGCTGACGAAACTTCAGTTGACATTGATAGCTTTGGGGTACAATAAAAATTGGCAGGTAAAATATAGTTTGATCTCTTTCTTTGTTCTTTAGAAATGTGTTTTTTGCACTTTATGTGGTTGGTCATAGCGGCAAATCCTCTTTTGCCATAATAAATATTGTCAGAGCAAAGTTTACAGGTGACTTTGCCACTTATTTCAATTTCTTTAATGTTGTCCCCTACTTTCACTTCTACATGTTCCAACATATTGTCACTAATGTTTTTCGATGCTTTAACTACCACAGTTTTATTCAGCCATTCAAACTTAAACTTATTTTTTTCCTGGGCATCGATGGAACGTACTTTGTGTTTGTCTTTTGAATTTACTACCATTATAACAAACCGTTAAAAAGGTAATTAAAAAAACATTAAATATGCAATCCTGATTCTGATAAATTAAGCAAGGAATATTTTAAAACGAATATAAATGCACTGGGTCGATACAAGAACATCACACAACGAAAGGAAAGTCATCCATCCTTCATGATAGGAACCCATTAATCAGCAAAACAGCTTTAAAGCACACAATTCAAATAATTTTAAACAATGAATGCTAAACAAATGAAAATAAAAAATGTGGAACAAAAACAGCATGAGCAGACGAAAAAGCACAAACTATGTGTAAGCTGGCAAACACCCAAGAAAGATAAGATACTGCATTTGTTTATGTTAGCCTTGCATTAACATAAACAAACTCTTATCTCTATGGGGCTAAGGCTACTGGAGCACAGCTGGGGAGAAGGGAGAGAAGATGTGACCTCATCTTCTGGTTCTCTGGCCGTTGCCAGCATCCAAAGCCATTACGATTTTGTGAAGAGTAGCGGATTGGAGACTTTTGGGCTAATTTCAGCCATGACCTGGTTCAATGATTTTCTTGCAAAATTTTTTTTTAAAAATTGCAGAAAATTTTTTTGAGTGCAGGTTCTTGGTCTACTTTCTGAAAAAATCAATGTCTTTTTGTCTCTACGATGTCAGTGACGTCATCCAGTCTCTACTAATATTGAAGTTCCATAGGAATACCCCCCCCACCCCCATAAAAATTTTATCGGATTTTTGGAATAATATCGGAAACTCCGAAAACAGAATCACAAAAAGCGGATTTCCGCGTTTTCGCAGAAGTCTTTCGCCCCTGCTATTTTCATGAATATACATGTCTATTTTACAAAAATGCACACAGGCATTAAGCATAGCTGGTTAAATATTTTCTGAAAGTTACAAATAATTTCCAGCTTTTTATGATACAGGGTGATCAAATATATTTTTTCACTTTGTCAATATGTGGGTGGTCCCCTAAATGCACAAGTCACCGAAACTTTATTGGAAAGTGTGCGTTCAAGTATGTTCTATATATCTCCAAAGTTAGAGAACAATTGGCCGAGTAGTTTTTTAGAAATTCGAAAAAAAAAATAAAAAATCCAAAGTGTCCGGATACTTTTGGGCATAGTGTATAATTATATGGCATATTTTATTTTCACACAACCCTCTATGCATCCACAACTTCTACAAAGTTTACATCCATAATTAAAAAGATTTACTATAGATATAATTGGATATGCAATTATTAAATTAATTTTGCAGCATTAATGTACAAATTTTAATGAAGTTAAATAGAATGTACTTTATAGAGAGGCAAAGAAAATTATAATTTATACATTAACCTTTTTTTAAAGTGGAAATGCAAATTTTACATGCATATCTTTAATCAGAAATTAGAAACAATTAATTTATTGTTGTGAAACAATACAATCTAAAGTAATTTACTTCAGTACTTTTTGCGTTAAAGAAATAATTCAATAATATATATATAGTCAAACTCAATTATAACAACGTTCAAGAGACCATCGAATTTTCAATACTACAGCCAATACATAATTATATATAAATAATCTGCAAGTCAGACTAACATAACAGATGAGTTGTCAACTGAGGTCATTATAACTGTGTTCAACTGTATATACATGCAGAGTTGTTAAAATTAACATTCTTACTTAGAAGACCCTTGTAGTGAATTCTAAGGTTTCTAATGTATAAAAATTTGGAGAACAGGTATTTCAAGAATGCACTCACGATTTATTGAAGGGAAAAAATTATAAAATCTGCCTATAGTGAAAATACAGTACTGTACAACAGGATATACACAAAAAGCACATGGATAAATAAACTTAACACACTTAAAAATTTTAATTGTGTATTGAATGCAATTTCTGGCCTAAGAACAACAGAATTCACACTGAAGTTCAACTTCAATGTGACACCTTCAGATATCATGAACAAATGCAGAATGGGTGAATGAAATTGTGAAACTGTTTGAGACAATTCAAGTTTATGTTTTTACAACTTTGGGGGGGGGGGTAAAAAAATTTTGATTTATCTTTTAGTGTTTTTCCATGCATTTCCTGCTGCATATTGACATTTTATCCTTACTGGCAGATTTCATAGCTGTTTCTTGTTTCAATAAATAGCAAATACATCTTTCGAAGTATATGTTGTCAAATTTTCTCTTTATTATGAACTTCAGAACTGGCTCCAGAGCTCTAGTAACTGAAAATATTTTAATTTTTATAATCCTGCATATATAATATCACAGGAAGGATAGACCCCCTAATATTTCAGCTTATAGAAAACTTCAAATATTTGTTATGGTCACGGATATGCTTGATATGAGCAGCAATCCTTTTTAAGCTGATTAATCGTAGACAGAATTGATGTCCATAGATGGCAAGGCGATGGATGATTTGTCAAGAATATGAACTAAGAACATTTGCTTTAAATTTCAATTAAATATAAACTTATTATAAAGATGAGGCATATTACGAGAAGTAAGTATAACAATTTGATATCAGAAATGTAAATACATGATACGCATTACATTGGCCAATGCAATGCGATCAAAAAGGGCTACGGTGGCATCCAACACAAATCTGGAGGCAGTAAAATCTACAGGGTAACTTCTGTTTAAGGCAAGTATGAGAGAGTACCGGTCTCAGTTTCCCTGAATGTTAGAGAAATAGGTTTCCAGGGAAAATGACTTGTAGAAAATGAACTTGTTTTCATTAAGGGTTTGGTGAGGCTATAGCTAATGCGCAATACGAATTTAGCTATTTACATTACAAAGGTAGTGCTTTGTTAGCTATTAAATATTTTAATCGTTTGTGAGGGGGAAAGTCCCCTCAGTCTCATTTAAAGTTTTTGAAGGCATTATCTGTCGATATCACAGTCCTTAGGATTCAACACCAAAGAGAGGGTAAAAATAATATTTCCAAATTTTTTCTATTACTTCAAACACTTTTTTTTTTACACACCATTTAAAGCTTATTTACCTTTCCAATGGTATCACAACTTGATTTTTATTGTTTATTTGTGGTTTTACGGCTCAAGGACTACAGTGGTCATGCTGTGCTGGGACCTACTCTTTTCCGAAGAATCCAAACCTCTGGACCTACAATTTTCTGTGGAATCCGAACTTCTTAAAGCCTAGGGAACCAAACCCTGGACTACAGTGAGTAGTACGATTTTTGTAAGATCTCCGAGTAAGCATTCTTTGCAACGTTGGAAGTTGAGCCCAGATTAATGGCAAACAACGTGAATGTGTTACCACACTGCGCCACCGAAGGAACAAACTTTTTACGTTAAACAGAATGTAAAATACCATTATTTCTACCACGGTGTTCCAAAACATTGATTATGCTGTTACTGAGAAGCTAAAAGGAAAGAGGTCTGCAACCAAAGGCAAACAGTGCTGGAAAGATGTTATTTCTGAATTCACAATGTTATACTATCGATGATGTAAATTTCCACAATTCAAATATAACAAAATTAATACAACAATTAATAACATACTACTGATAATGTGTACTGATATTATCATTTAAGTGGCAATAATTTACGAAGTCTGTCACAGCATTTGATATCAATTCATCATTTCCACTTGTGGTATCATATCTTATGATCAATTTAATATAACAATCTAGCTTTGGTATCACCAGAAAAGCAATTATATAAGCTTTCAAAAGGTATAAAAAAAATCATAGGATTGCCATTCGAAAAATAAATATATATATATATATATATATATATATTTTACCTCTCTTTCTAATGTTGAATCCTAATGTTTATGGTATCAAAAAATAGCACCATCAAAACAAATTTACAATGAAATCGTATTTTATTCTGCAATGAGACCATAATAAACATTTTATGTTACTTAGAAAACAAAATATTAAGGGGGGCGGGGTATTCTTTCTGGGACACTGCAACTGCATATGTAATTTTTTTTTCTATAAATTCAGATTTTTACACTAATTTTATAACACAATTATCAACAGTCAGAATAATACTATTTACATCACACTTTATAAATAATTCAGTGCTTCAAGTAAATAATGAAAATATTAACTCTTTAAAATTTCTCAAAATATAAGGGACTTGCCTTGTAAGCAATCAATTTTATTGCCATTTAGAAGTAAAGAACGGATATTTCCCAGGCGGGTATGAAGTGATACAATATGCTGAATATTATTGTATGAAAGATTTAGGTATGCTAGACGAGGCAAGCATTCGAAATTTTCAATTTCTTCAATGTTATTGTAACTGAAATCCAAATGTTCAACGCAGGGAAAAAGTTTCTGAAACACATTTTAGAAAAATTAAGTACTGTACAAACATAAAATTCAGAAACATTGCTCTAAACCAGTGTTTCTCAAAGTATGGTGTGCAGGATTTTATCAAGTGGTCTGTAGGATCTCTCAGACAATATATTTTTCTATTTTTGCCCAAAGGAAGTCTCCAGACTTAAACTCCTGGTAATTTGTGATAGGCAAAGGAATGCTTAAAGTGGTCTATGAGCAACCAAAGTTCGAGAAAAACACTGCCTTAAACTGTACACACTGTTGCAAAACCTATATACTTACATTACATCCCCATAAAACATAACAAAGCACAATCTGCAGATGTATGAAAATGTCTTTTGGATAGAAATGAAATCAATTAAAATTTCATTACCAATGAATGCACTAGGCTTTCTAGAGTGCATTCTGAAGCCAACACAAGGGGTGTTATTCACACATAGAAAAATATGTCTGTTTCATTAAGGTAAGTAATATGTGCATACCCCTCAATGCAAATGTTCGAAGTGTGAGCAATGTTGAATCATAGGCTTATGTGAAATGGTATCATCAATTTGGTAAAAACACCAACATATGCAAAAAAGTTATAATGGGAGTTACAGGGCTACAGTTCCATATAGACATATATGTTAGTTGAATTGAATTTTTATGGCACAAGCAAAGCAAGAGTCATTCTGCGTAAGGTGAGGTATAACATTAAATTTTAAAATAAAATACCAATTAGACCTTATTCAAAGGTAAAAAGTGTATTAAATACACAATTTAATGGCGACACACTGCACTAATCAATAGAAGCAAATAAAATACAATTTTTATGGTGCAGTTATTTAAAATCGTTAAAACGATAACATCGCTGATAGCTATTTCGATAGCGTTAAACAGCTATCGTCGTCAGAGCGAATGGCGGCTTCTGTTTATGTCCGTGCTGTTGGTCGGTGTTGCCATCACGTCGGTTGGAAACTTGATTGGGCGGAGGAGTAAAGCGTATTTGTGGAGACGTCTTCAGCCGTGAGACCCAAAAGGTTTTTCCAAGTGGATGATATAGAGTTACTAAGGAGTTGATCATTAACTGCAATATTGATGTTTGCTAGAATGTGAAATGCCTCAAAGAAACTGAGATCAAGTGTTGAGTTGACTTTTTTAATAATATGTGCATTGGAGAATAGAAACTGATGTCCGAATTCCCATGAGTGTTTTGCCAGAGCCGATTTATGGAATTCTTGCATATTGATCTTTCATTGTCAAAACCTGTGTATGTATTTAAATATATAATGTTCAATATTAAAAAAAAAATATTTCAGGAATAGTTACTTTTTGTAACAATGGAAAGGACTTTCTGTTATAGTAAGGAAAGTATTTCATTAGTAAAACAACCTTTGTAACAGGAAAAGGTTTTAATGCAGTATAAAAACATTTTTTTCACGTAAATAAGACGTTTACATGTTTTAGAAATAGACTGAACACATGATTTTGATTTGGCATACCTTAGTTTCCTATGCATGTGTCAAATTATGCATTTGTTTCCAGTATGCTTCCCAAAGTAAAATTCCACTTGCCGTGTTACAAGTTTCATATAGATTTTTTTACATGAAATTTAAGGATTAAAATTTAAACTTGTTTGTGTAAGTTTTATGGTGCAAGGACAGCAAGAGTAATACTGCATTGGGACCTGGCATTTTTTTTTCCATGGTTGAAAGTAAAATCAAGGATAAACGAACACTAAACAAAAGGGTTACCTCTGCACCACTTCAGGGCTGCCGAAAATTAACAATAAATCAAACAGGTAAAAATAAAATAAATAACCCATTAGCAAATGAGTTTGAGTTCCATGGTGCAAGTACAACAAGTCATGTTGTGCTGGGACCTATATTTTCCCAAGGAATCCAAACCTGGAACTACGGTTAACAGTAGGTTAAGTGTTTGTTTTTTGGCACAGTTGTGAACCGAATCTGGGATAATCACACGCTAAGCAAACATATTACCATTGCACTACAACAATGGCCATTAGCAAATGAGAACCAAATTAATTCTTTGTGTTTTTATGACATAAGGACAGCAAAATTCATGCTGCACTCATATCCACAGTTTCCTGAGGAATTCGAACATTCTGCTGCCAGAAGCACTAAACCCTCGATTACAGTGGGCAGAAAAGAAGCGTGCTTGAACACTATGTTACTACTTGTACTACAATGGAATAACTGGGTGATGAGCTAGAGGTGGTCTAGCCCCAATAGAAAAAATTTAGCTCCCCCTTTAGGGAATCATAAATTACAAGTAAGTTATGTGCCAAGCACTGGGTTGGGGGCTATAGCTCCATCATCCCCCCCCCCCTTTGTAGAACTTGAGGCTGGTTACGGTAACGTACGATTATAGGTCAGTGGACCAACATTTTCCTGAGGAAATCGAACATCTTAAGGACTAGGAAGCTAACTCCTGAACAACAGTGAGAGGTCATTCATTAAGATTTCCTTTGTTGGCAATCTTGGGAGTCAAAACTAGATTAACGTCATGCTGGGAGAACACACTACCACTGTGCCCAAATTCAAGAGATAAACCATGCAACCACCTTTACTCTTATGATTCCAGTTCAAAAATAAAATAGAAATATGTCAGGATGTTTTACAATTAATCATGAACTAAGAATTAAAACAATTAAGAAAGCCTTGAGAATGAAGTGCAATTCCTAACAGTGATAAAGTAGTTAACATTAAATGAGATAATATAAATCAACTAAGGTTGATAATTCAAGTCAGCTGGTTTCAAAACTATAATCAAATCTCCAGGGATTGTCAGACTCAAAAATCATGAACTGCACGATCCAAGCTCTGGGATTTTGGAGATGAGCTGTTTTTTTTTTTTAAATTCAAAAAAATATCACTAGAATACACAAATGCTTTCTCTTACATTATGTTTGAAGGAAGATATTTGGCTGAAAATATTGCACCCTAGTAACGAAACCAAGTAAAGTCTGAAAGCTTCAAAAAATGTCTCCAAGGGCAACACCGTAACCAAAATGAATTTTTCGCTATTGGCAGAATCAAATGCCACAGACAATGTGGTCCCAGCTCATGAACCTCCAAAAATTCAGGAGCTGTTTTTTTATAGAAAACTTCGACGAATTGCATCCAAAGGATACTATCATCTCTTTTCGTTTCTCCTATTCTAGAGTTATATCTTGTTCCTCTGTGTCAATCGATGCTCAAACTCAAAGTGGATTAAGTAAGTAAGTAATACTTTATTCCTTATTATTATGTACATCAGGAGACCATACAAACGATTTGCTTGGGAAATGGAAAGAGAGCAGTAGCGATGCTAGTAACGGGGCTCTCTTTCCGGTAGAAAAAGCAAGGGATTTCTCGTATTCAACAAGAAACAATAACGATATCGATTCGCGCGTACAGATCCTCAAAGTTATTAAGAGATTTACATTCGCAGGTGTATCACATTTACAGAGTTTATGAGCAGAGTCTTGACTCGAAGACGTTACAAGTGAAGGTTGAAGTCCAAAGGTGGAATCTTTGTGGGCTGCAGAGTAAGAATGTTTTTCCTTGTAGCTTGGACCGAGAGAAGAAGTAGGAGAAACAAAAATAGTAGAAAAATGTAAATGAATTTTGAGTTGACCGTTGCGGGTGCAGTTTTAAAGGACATTTATAAGGAAAGGCAGACAAAAGAAAAATGGAAAAGGAAGAGCAGGGAGAGCAGAGGAGGGGGAAGAACTGAAAACTAAAAGGAAAGAGTGGGAAGGCAGAAGTAGCAGGCAGAGCATACTTGATTTAAGTACTAATCAAAGATTTTGGCTTTAAAGGCGTGAAAAGACAGGGCTTTAAATTCTTGAGGGATCGAATTCCAGATTTTAGAACCCGTAACGGAGACACTGTGTGTTTTATAGTTTGTGCGAGTCCGCGGTAGCCTGATATCGTCCTGGTGACGTGTATTGTAATCATGTGTCGTCTGTGAGATGGAGAAAGGTAAAACTAGGTCACCTTTTGTGACTTTGTACATAAGGAGTGCAAGTTTATATTTTACTAAGAGAGTGAAAGGAAGAATGCGCCATAATTTAAAAAATTGGCCAGCGTGTTCATGGAAGCCTGCAAAGTTAACTATTCGCATAAGCTTTTTTTTTTGCGTTCCTATCAATTGCCTAAGGGAAGTAAAATATGTGATTCCCCAGACCTCAAGACAGTAGGTAAGTTTTGAATAAAATAAAGAATAGTAAAGAATCATTAGGATATATTGAGGAACGACATGTCTGAATCTCAAAAATATTCCCAGGAGACTGCTAAGAGAATTGGTGAGATCGTTAATGTGTTCTTTCCAGGTTAAATTTGAATCGAAAATTACTCCAAGAAGTTTGGCTGATTTCGTTTCCTGAAGGATGGAGTTGCGGAAAGTAATAGGAGAACTGTTAGGTAATATTTTTTGCCGGGAATGGAAGATAACGTAGTTAGATTTTGCAATGTTTAGCTCTAGTTTGTTAACGTAAAGCCAACGTGAAATGTTATCTAAATCTTGGTTGACTTTTTGCACTGTTTCTTCGATATTTTTTCCCGATACCAGAAGTGTCGCGTCGTCAGCATAAAGAAACAGCTGACTATTCAGGACAGCTTGGGGCAAATCGTTGATGTAAAGAAGGAAGAATAGCGGAGCTAAACAGCTTCCTTGAGATACACCAACGCAAATAGTTTTGCGAGTTGAGGGAGTTTTACCTATGAAAACTTGCTGTTGCCTATCAGAAAGGTAGCTGTTCAGTAATTTTAGAGGTGTACCCCGAATACCATACCGTTCTAATTTCGTCAGTAAAATGTCATGCTTAACATTTTCAAACGCTCTTTGGAGATCTCTTTGCATTCCTATTACAAAATTGCTTTTGTCTATTTCGTCAGAAATCATCTCTTTGATATTAAGGAGGGCGGTAGTTGTTGACCTATGTTTTCGAAAGCCGAATTGATGTTTGTAAAGTAAGTTTTTACTTTCGAAATATGATTCAAGTCTACTGTGTAAAGCCTTTTCAAAAATTTTGCTAATAACTGGAAGGATAGAAATAGGATGATAATTCTGAATGTCAGATGGGTCGCCTTTTTTAAATATAGGAATAATTTTAGCCATCTTAAGCTTCGAGGGGAAAATACCCTTATTGAAGCTGATATTGATTAAATGCGCAATAGCATTTGCAAAGAAATCTGGGTTGGCTTTAACAATATGCGGCGGGATATTATCGAGACCTGTGGACTTGGAACTAAGAGCATTAATAGAACGCTTGACCTCGTTTCTGCTCAATGGTTTAAGGAAGAAAGAAGACCCGGCGGCGGGGAAGGGTTCAAAAACATCTGAGTGGTGTGCGGGGGAGTGGAACTACTGTTGGGAGGGGGGGATCGTTTGCAAAAAGTTCGTTGAAGCCGTTGGCTATTGTATTAGTTGTGTGGAGCTCAGTGCCAAAGGCATTGATTTTGTCGGGGAGGAGCTTAGTTGTTTAGACAGGAACTACAACAAATAGCCAACCGGCAATCATTTTACCTCTAGTGTAATGGGTCATTCCAACCATCCATACAGTAGAGCGAGGAAGCATGCAAAAATTTATACATAGACAAGTTGTACGAATGACCCGAGTGTCAAATTTGTAGGAATGGAAAATTTTAAAAGCCAGCTAATTTTTTTTTCTTTAAATTGTAATCTATCTTCGAATTGCAGGGATCTGCTCACCTGGGAAAAGGGATTATTTCTGAATAGCAGCCATCTCTAGTTAACGAACACTTTTCCAATTCCCAGTCTTAATGCTTGCTATATCCTAACACTTCTGAACAGTGGATGGATTCTCAAGTTCTCTTAATAGTCTGAATAGCAGACGCGTCCACTATTAACAGATTTTAGAGTAATTGCTTACAATATGCATTTCAAATTACATACCAGCTTACTTTACATACATTAAAAATAAAATATGTATAGAATTATATAAAAAGTAATATCACGAAACAAATTATTATAGTTAAAAAGTTTTAATACATTAATAGTTATTTTCATAGCCACCTGCTACCATCTTTAGAACTATACTGACTTTGATGACACATAATGCCGGCCAACTTTGCAATAAACAGAAATTTCTGACCTCCACCCTAGAGCTCAAACTAGAAATTTCAATGTACAGGAGAAAAAGAGACATGACTCTGGCTTGGAGCCAAACTAGGGTCCCTCCATTAGTTTTGAAGTACAACTTTGCAATCATAAATTCGTTGGTCGGGAGATAGCACAAATCTATGCATCTGTAACGGCATCTCTTGTTGAGGAGTGAAGGAAGTTCCTCCCCCCCCCAAGCAGGTGAAATAGTACTGATTAGTAGCTAGTCATTAATTATAGTATCAGTGTTGGAAAGAATATGAAAGGCCTAAAAAAATTTTGTATTACATTGAAAAACATTTTCAATTAATCGGTTTGGAAAATAAGAATTTGTGGCCAGCTTCTTATAAATGTTTAGACAAAGCAGATTTATGGAATTCCTGTTTCTGCACATATGTGCATCATGCTCTTTTAATCTTACACAAAAGACTATGTGTTTGATGAATGTATATATTTTATCAGACGGTGGAACATATTCCCTCAACTATCCAAACCTAGATTGATATCGCAGAATTTAGAAAAACCTAACTTATTGATTGGGGTCAAAACCATGCGAAAATTAAACTTACAGAAGACAGAAGAGATCTTGGTTGAAATTTTTAGAATGAAGAGGTTGAAATGGTGTTAATGGAAGAAATATTAGAGAGTGTAGTAAGAGAGTTTAGGCCTTCTAAGTTTTCTCAAGACATTATCAATGACATATAAGGGTTATAACTACGATCCAATGCAGTGATACAGACGTAATTAGTTCATTGTCAAATGCTTCACCAGTAGATGAAAAATTGTGGGCACAAGGTATTAGCTAATAAAGTATACTCAATGTTTGACTTTGGGGATGTGAAGATGAATGAGGCAAAAGACACACAGCAAAAGGTTTCCTGTGAACATTAGTGTGAAAAACAGTTAGTGTTCTGTAAACGAGAACATCAAGGTAGGGGGTAGCAAGTTATTTCTTCAAACGTAAAGGCAATGGATAGGTCAAAGGATACGAATATGTTAATAATATGCAAGAGATAAGAAAAATTGTCTGGAAGAACCGAAAATGTATCCGAATATCTTACCTAAAAATTAAATGGTATATGCTTCAGAATTTGTTCTTCCACATAGTGCACGTACTTATCACACAAGATAGGAGACAGTTGGATTACTCAAAATATAGTCAATTTGCAGTGAAATAAAGTTTTCTTTAATTGCAAGTTAGAAGTATTGGCATCCCATTTGTCTCAAAAATTTCAACTAAGATCTCTTCTATCCACCATAAATTTAATTTTCACGGAGTTTTCACTGAGATCAATAAATTAGATTTCTCCGAATTTAAAAATACCATTACAAACTCCAATACTTATGGAATATACTCCACCCTTATGTGTATCACCCATGTGACAGAGTATTACATTAGTCAAAAACTTGTAGAGCCCATTGTGTAAGATTGGAAAAGCATGAAGCATATGTGTGGAAACAGGAATTCCATAAATTCACTTTGACTGAACATTTACGGTTGGGGGAGTTCACCATAAATTCTTATCTTTCAAGGCACAATCAAAAAAGTATTTCAACACTAGACCCAATTTGTTTTAGGCCTTTTATATTTTTTCTAATGGCAATGTCCACAGTTAATGACCGGCTACCAATCAATATTATTTTACCTGCCCGGAGAAACTTCCTTCACTGCACAATAAAAGATACATCACAGAATTCTATCTTCCAGCCAACGAATTTGTGATTAGTGAGATGGTAAAGTTCGCTGGCATCATGTGTAAATAGTCAGTATGGTTCTGAAGATGGTAGCAGGTGGATACCAAAATGCAAATGAGCAAAAATACTCACCCACTAGTTTCGTTAAAAAAATTATTTTTGTAAATGAAAAACTCAAAATAATAAAAGCAAATAAAGTTATCATACAGTATAACTCTGACTAGGAAACCACCTGATGTGTGAGCTCTCGATTTGGTCGAGAGTGGTGTCGATAAAAAGCTTTTACCATGAGGACCAAAAAACAAATGGAAATACCCTTTCGAATCCAACCAGTTAGGAGATACAAGATGATTTGTTTTATGTGCAGAAAGAATCCATCCAGCACTACAATGTTCCACCACTAAAAAAATATTTATTCAATATTATTTCAGTACATCAGGTGTATTTTAGTGTATCAGGTGTTCAAAATTTGGCAAAGACACAAAACAATTGATTGGAGAGTATTTTGAAAAGATCAAGGAGTCCATTGGCGATGACAAGACCCTCCTGGTACCAGACTGACACAAAATGGCAGAAAATGGGAAAAAATATCGAGACCATGGTTATTCCTCCGGGCATGACAAAGTACCTGCAGCCATTAGATGTATACTTCTTCCAGGACTATAAGTACCTGGTAAAAAAATTGCTGAGTACTTGAAGACTCGTCATGCAGATGTGGATATTACCAACAGGGAGGCCATAGTAAAGCTGCATCACTTGGCTTACAATTAGGTATCTTCCCTGCCTTTAATGACATGTGCCGATATGCCCTTCAGAAGACTTTGATTCAAAATACAAACCCCATCTACTTTTCATTAATATATATATATAGTCATATAATTTATGGAAATAATGTGTGGGGTAGGGTAAATATAGTTTTTAAAAAATTACAATAATTGTTAGATTATTGAAAAGAAAATGATACTAAAACTAACAAAGGTATAAAATAAATAAAAACAGAAAATAATATTTACATACAAAAGGTTAAATGGTAATGTACCAGTGTTTAACCCTTCGTATGTAAATTTCTTCCCTGGTAGCCTATATTTTATTTCTATAAAAAATAATACAATGAAGATAAAAGAAATACACACAAAATATGAATAATGATATATTTAAAAATTACAACAGGTAAATATGAAACTATAAATACCTAGAAAAATTCAAACACAAGGAACATAAGATCAGGTAACATTTTAAAAACAGAAAAAATAAGAACAAATGTGGGGAAAATATATAAATTATTATGGAATTGATAAATGGATTAAATTACCAGACCATATAAAAAATCGTTTAAGAGAAAGAGTTTAAAAGGAAATTAAAAATTTATTTAATAGAAAATCAAAAGTAAAATGGTTAGTCTGACCAAAAGAAGATCTATTCAACTTAACCTGACAGTGGAGGAAAGGCTATGCCTTGTAACCTTCCGCCCTTACAAAATAGTTCGTCAGTTAAGTACTACATTTTTGTGTTAAATTCATCGTCAAATGCAAACAACATGTCTATATAATTAATCTAGAATTTTATATATAATGTGTACCCAGTAATATTACATTTCGTCTTTATTTAGGGAAAAATGTGTTTATTACGTCATCGCTTTGAAATCTAATAGGGTCAAAGCATGTTTTGGCACAATTTGCAAAAAGTGAAAATTGCAGCAACCCTTTCCCTCCACCCCAGAACGGGAAGACGATTCATTCTCTGTTCTTTCTTTCGGACTTCGCATTTTCGCATGAACGTAATAATGGCTACTGCTCCTGTATCGAATAATGATTCTTTTACATTTAACCGCATAAGGCTGGAAAACCACTTGGAAGTTCCGATAAGGTTGTTATGAATGTTTTTTGCAAAATATACCAATATTACCCAAAAAAATCTGACAATGATGTCATAGCGATCGTTTCCAGCTTAACTGGTTTCTCCTTCCAGCATACACAGAATGAAAGCTGAATTAAAAGATAAAGGGAAGTTTTCAATTCCGGGGAAAAAACATTACATTTAATAAACAACATCCATAAGAATTACGCAAGTTATCGCACTGACGAAATAGCTGCTGAAAGTGGGCACACTGTCCTCCGCATACTCCCCTATCACTGTAAGCTTAATCCTATTGAATTGGTTTGTAGTCAAGTGAAGGGCTACGTTGCTGGTCAAAACCAAACGTTTAAAAAGAATCAAGTTTCGAAACTGACACTCGAAGGCATCGATAGAGTCATACAGCATGCTTGGAGGAATTTCGTCGATCACGTAATGAAAACTAAAACTCAAATGTGGGAATTGGATGCCCTTACGGAAAATATTGTCGAACCTGTAATTTTTGCAATTGACGGCTCTGACACTTCAGATTATTCAGACGATAACCTCAGCGGGATAGAATAATTTTGATTATAAAAATAAATAAAGGCCCATTTCAGGGCGATAACATAAAAAAAAGCAATAACCATTACCCCCCCCCCCCGCTTCTCCACATACACAACATGCCTAGGGCCGTTTTCTATGGCGTAGCTTATAGAGGGAGAGACAACTTCCACTTAGGATTCGTCCACAAAATACGTCCGTAAAATTTTACACATTTTTACCCCCCAATCTACAATTGTCTGCTTTTAATGACCCCCACTCCAATTGCAGGCATCTTACAGAAGACTACTTCCATTGGCAATTCTCATATTTCAATGACGGCCCCTCCCTCCAGTTAAAATTTATCTATGGAAGGCACCCTTCCTCCACTTCTCTCCAAATCCACTTTTTCAAAAAAATCCACTATTATGCGTTTTAAATTTTTGAATTTAACCCAAAAAATTTTGAATAATGTTTTAATTTTTAGTTGAAAACGGCCTAACCCTTCGGGAAAGTTCACTTGTGAGAATTATCTACAAAAAAAATAATAAAACTGAGAAACGGCGAGAAATTGCCAAATCGGGTTATTGGTCGAAGACTGTAAGGGGGAAAAATAAGAAAGTGCACATGAATACTTGAAAAACAGGGTTTCCTTGTTGCAATGCGGTCAGCTTTAGCCTTCCCTCAATTGTCAGGTTAAGTTGAACAGGAGTATAGAATAATAACTTTTGTTTTGTTATGCTTCCTCCACACACAGAAATATAATTTCACATAGAAATAAAAATTGTATATCTTCCAATCAGTCAAACAAGTTTCCTTTAATCTGACCAAATACGTTTGCGTTGACTGCACAACACTGCCCTTACTTGTGTGTACTTCTTGCTGGAAACACAATTCAAACACTTCCATTCAAAAACACACTACCATGGTTAAAATATAGTTTCAGCTATTTCAGGAAGCTGGCACACTAACCATCCTAAGGGCAAGATTACATGTTTGCCATTTTTCCTTTGAACTTACAAAAATATTCATTTATTTGTAGTGCTGGATGGATTCTTTCTGCACATACAATAAATCGGTCTGTACCTCCTAACTGGTTAGATTCGGGAGTGTATTTCCATTTGATTTTTTGTTCCTCATGGTAAGAGGTTTCCATCAATATCACTCTCGACCAAATTGAGGGCTTACACCTTGAATGGTTTCCTGACAAGTTACAAGATATAAATGCAATTAAAGACACTTACGATGGAAGGATGTATAGCAGTTAAAAAATTATGACTGAGATTTAAAACAGTAACACAATTCCATTTTGGCACAGAAGTGAGAGAATCAAATGGAGACCAATGAATGATTTTGCACAATGTTATTACAGAAAAGTCCTTCAATGTATTTTGCACAGATAAAACTCTCACAGTTTCGTTTATTGGCTCGATGCTCTGTAATGTGTCTTTTAATGAGCAATCTTGAATCTATTAGAGCAAAACAAAAAATACATAAAATATTTACAGTTCATATATAGTATATACAGTATACCTTTGATTTAATACCTTATTTAACAAATATTTTTATTCAGTCCAGTGTTATATTAAACTCAATTTAATGTTTGTTTTCCTCAATTTAACAATAATGTTTGCCATTAGCCTGTAGCTGCAAGGACTGTTGTTTCAGTTAGAACGTTACAAAAATTAACTATTGTAAGAAAATTAATTTCAATTGAGTGAACTCAATTCAAGTGAATGCTAGTTTACAGTGTGTCAAGAAGTATTTACTCTGTTTTGACGTCAAGCGTGATCTTTTCGATGCATTTGAAAAAAAAAAAAAAATGAAGAATGCTAAATGCCAACTTCCAAAAAAATCAAAACAAATGTCAAAGTATTCTTTTCGAAGCAGTAATTAAGCACATACTTGTGTTTTATGTTTATTAAAATTAGCATGCCATGGTGACTTTATGTGTTGACCAGTTTGGCAATTGTATTAACCCTATGGAAGATAATATCCTATAATACCTTAAATACAAGGAAAGAGAGCATCATTCCTACCCTGATGATCTAGCAGGTGGGGCACAATGGGTCATACGTTGGGTCCACAGTTTGACTCCGCATCAGGGAAATCACTCTTTCTTCAATTAAAGAAAGCTCTAGTTTGAGCTCCTAGCATGGATGTCAGATTATTCATTTCTTGTTTCAGTTCTGATCAGTAATACACACAGGAATTTTGCCTGAAGGCCACAAATGAAAAAAAAATAATATATATATATATATATGGCCTGCAAAAGGGTTGCTGGTATCTAACTGGAAGGAGACCCACACGCTGAACGTATGTGACGATGTGTGGAACCGGCCAGGCCAGTAACCTAGTGTCCTACCCCGCCTTCAAGTGGTGCAGGCTGAGCTTTCTATTTATGTGGCAAATTAATATTTGCTACACGGATAGAAAGGCGGAAGGGGAGGGCTAATTCACCAACCCGTCTAGCCAGCGTGGTGAAATTATGGCTAATTCCTCCATTATGTTGACACACCAGAAACCATGGCCCCTAGTCTCCAGGTGCTGGAGTGCTCCTGATCAAGGCAGCGGTCAGTGTGGCATGAAAGCAGGGGGTGCTAAGAATCACTGGAATGGCCCAGGCTGCCGTTTGTTATTGACCTTGGCTACGTTTAATGGACGATCCCTTGCTTCTGAAGCAAAACTTCAGGAATTGGAAGAAGAACTTGACAAGATCAAATGGGACATTGTAGGACTCAGTGAATTAGAAAGACAGAAGCTCATTAGGAAAGACCCCAATTTTCACAATTTATACTTTCAAAACTACAAAAATAATCAATGCGATATCTGCATCATATACTGAGTATGAACAAAAGAATTCAATAATATAGTTTACAGTTCATCAGTGTTGCCACTCTATGCACAAGAAATAAATTCTTGTTATTTAATTACTGTACCCCGTACATTCAATTTGTTTCCGATCATAACTTTTTAAATTATAAATATCAACAGAAAATCAAGAGTTCAAACAGTAAGTGAAGAAAAATGATTTTTATCTGATTCTTAGAAAATTGCGATCTACCTGCCTATTTAGGTACTATACTTACATATCAAGTTACACAAAACAGAACTAAACAAACAAGAACTTACATAGGGTTAAGTTGATGAAAATTTACACTTTAGCCATAGATTAGAAAATAAAACAGTAATAATCATGTAATCAGTATGAATCATAAAAATCTTTGAAGTAATTTACTGTTCTATGCAATTTTCAATGCAGTAAAATAATATTTTGAATGTGAACTTTTTCTAAAATTTAAGTGCTGGTATGTTTATATACAGAAACTATTAGATGTAATTAGATACCTCTAATGACTGAAGCTTTTTGAAGTAAGTGAAATTAAAGACTAAATTATTTGGGATAATATTACTGGAGCCAAAATTTTCACTACTTCCTAAAATAATAAGGCTTTTCACTTCAGATATGAAGCTCAACAGATGTCCAATATCTTGAAACTTGTTGCCGTTATCTAAAAAAAAAATTCAAAGCATATTTTAAAAATTTAACTTATGCATAGTGAAATCTGTGAAAATTTATACAAAGCAATTATAGGTATTACAATACATTGCATCACACATCAACATAGAGTGCACAAGTAGGTGGATAATAAAGCTGACATCAATTTGAGGAATGGTATTCATTATAAAAATAAAATTTAGTAAAATACACACACACACACACCTTTGGTTTATAAATGGAAATATTCCACAAAAGTTTGTTAAATATTTTTTGAACATTGATATTTAATTACTACTCACTACCTTTTCTATTATTTTTTTTTAATTCATACAGTCTGTCCCTAAAGTTTATAGCCACCATCAAAATGCATTTTTCTAATTAAAAAAGGAATGTGACTACGAATTCAAAAAGATTTGTTACATAACACATGTGACTAGCATTTAAAAAAGAAAATGGCAATGCAACTTGCATAATAGTTATATAGGGGAACAGGAAGAAAGAGTATCCCAAAAGTATATAAAATAAACAGAACTTCTGAAATTGAAATGAGCATTTGCTTCTAAGATCCTTGTAGATTTTCCATCGTTTCGTAGAACTTTGCATACACAATTTTCCATGGGAAGTACTAAAGTTTGTGGCATTAAAGGATCTAACTTGTACCATGCAAGTTCGATTTCAGTCTGCAAGTCAGTTATGGATGAATATTGCTGTCAATTGGCATAAACTTGTCAAGTTTGAATGGTTCACACATTCTCGATTGGGTTCAAGTCTGAGCTGATAAATAGCATGCTGAGCCATTTACTACCAAACGACATGTGCCTATGAGCCCATTGCAACTGCTTTACTAGGTGAAGCTTTCTGAGTAGAGGTTTGCAAGCCATTTTTTTTAACCATGTACTCAATTTCCTTAATCTACTAAAAATAAGAAACCCAGTTCCTTGACCTTTTCTTGACTATTTTTTAATATTCCTTGATCTTACAAAAGTTTTTCAACCTTCTTTTTTACGATTAATAATATGGCTATATAAAAAAAATAGTTGAAAATTCCTAACTATTGCCAAAGAACGACAAAAAATATCAGGAAATCACTAAAAAATTGTCTAAGTATTGACAAAAATATCTGAATATAAATTAGTAAAAAAGCGTTAAAATATCATACGAAAATTACGATTCAATGCATGCATAAAATTGAAAAAGTCTGGCGTAACCGTGACCTATAACATCGATTTAATTACCTTTTCTTGACTTCCGTGACCTTTCCTTGACTTCTGTTACTTTCATGACCTGGTAGACACCCTGTAAATACATCTGCATATAGTATTCTTAGATATTTTTATCTGAGAAGCCAAGCTTATTTGACTTATAGAAGATTTCTTAGGAGAAGATATTCTCTGTATTTGTCTACCTCACGAGAACTTGTCACAAGTGGCCTTCCTGAATGAGGTTTCGGTGTATGTGGTTCCCCACAAGCTAAAATTCAATATATCATGCTTTTACAGCGATTTAGAAGTTTAGAAATTTCATTTATATGCTTATCTTGAGGCCTCAAGCTGAATATTTTGGCAACCTCCTCAGTCGATAGATGAGGAACTTTCGGTATTTGTTTTTTCAGCAAAATGGACTCTTTAAGCTTAGGGTAATCTGTTTATGTGCCCCAAACCTAGCATCACTGATTATGCATATAAAATTTGCATAAATTTGAAATGCATAGTGAGCTTTTCTATAAATTTTGGGACACTCAGATTTTAAACATTTTGAGATATGAATTTCAGTTTCAATTTTTTTCCGAAAATTAGAATTAGTATTCCTTCGTAATCGGATTTAACATCATTCTTGAAAGTTAGAATAAAACCTATAACATAATAAAAAAGTATTCATAACAAAACAACAGTCTATAAACTTCTCCGACTGACTGTATTAAGCCTAAGACTTTAAGCTAAGATTTAAGCCTAGACAAAAAGATTACACAAAAAATTAAAAATAAGTTATATAGATACTATTCAAAGGACTTAGAGAAGGATTCACAAATAGAAGGAAAAACGTATGTTCTCAAAATTGGCCAAAAGGGGGTGGTGTGTGGTGTTGTGTATCAGAAAAGCAAGAAATCTACAATGAAATTTAAAATTTTTCCTTTTGCTTGTTGCAAACAAAAAAAGAAACAATCTGCTATAGGACATGATTTCATAACTTCAAACCCATTCACTGTTTATTCTTTGTTTGTTTGTGGTTTTACGGCTCAAAGACTACAGTGGTCATGCTGCGCCGGGACCTACTGTTTTCCGAGGAATCCGAACCTCTTAAGGCCTAGGGAACCAAACCCCGGACTACAGTGAGCAGTGCGATCTTTATGAGATCTCTGAGTAAGCGTTCTTTGTACACTGTTGGGAGTCGAACCCGGATTAACGGCGTACTAGGCGAACATACTACCACGGTGAGCCATCGCAGGGCCTTCGTTTATTCAGATGTCTCTGACCTTGAAATTGAGCTTCAACATAATTATTATTTTGGACAGGAAATTGCATTAAACATACAATTAAAAAATTTTAAACGGGTTTTATTTACTATTTTGTTTTTGCCTACATGTTTCTTACTGTACAGTGCCATATTTTCCCCTTTTGGCAGATTTTGAAACTAATTTTTTTTCCACGTAATTCTTCTCCCCCAGTCCTTGAATAGCACATGTAAAAATTTTTACGGCATTCCACTTATCAGGCAAAGCTACAGAGAGCTCTAAATAGGAAAACTTGAACAGGTATCCACTGAAATTTGCAAATAAATTTCTCTGACCTTTTCCAATTTCATAATTTATTATCTCTCATCACATCTCCATATACATTCATGATGCTTTTAGCATTAATGCAGTTTTTAAAATTATTGGGGATCTCAAGCACATATATAGATTTATACATTAGAATATATGTAAAATCACAGTTTATTTCAAATTGGTGGGGCCTAGGCCCCATCAACTTTACGCCTGTGGCTTTCAGTAAATCACAGTTGCTGACTCTTCATGACCAAAAAAAGCATATAATTTTGAGCAGCCTTCAATATGATCCTACTTAACTAAGTAGATTGCCATTTCAAAATGCCACTGCATATTATAAATAACACTCATGAAAAAAAATGTGACACTGAAGTATGCTGTCCTCTCGCATATTTCAGCAAAAACTAATCATCTCACTTATGCATAAACTTTTGGTTTTACATTTTCTCTGATCAATCTTTGCATACTACTTCATAATATAATATAGTAAAGTTGATTTACTTGCTAATAAAAAATATAAAAAATTA
>QLNU02015360.1:31890640-31915355 GCA_006491805.2 Dysdera silvatica
TGTGCTATACTGGTTTGCTAACTGACTCATGACAGATGATAAGAACAAACTCTTTTCTTTTGTATACCCACCATTTATTTTGAAATTGGAACCAGATTTTTCATTGTCTGTTTGTGGTTTCGAAATGCCACATGGTGTCTCACCTGATGGCCATTGTAAACAACTCAAAAGCAGTAGGGGTAAGCAGAAGAGATCTGGAGGAGTCCATTATATTTGTGCCTAATACAGTCTCAAATATACTTGGTTTTTCGACCAATCGGAAGCCTTAAAGAGTTAAGTGCATATGGTGTGGATATTTTGAGGTTCTTTAGTGCATATATATGCATATTTTTCTGAATTTTAGTGTATATAATCCGGGCTCTATAAATAAGCATATGCCTTTTATACAAAGAATTTGTTCATTATTATTGGCAAGAAATGGACAGAACTTCATTTCTACAATAAGTTCAAAGTAGGGCACACATTCAAAGAAAAATAAAACAGTCATGGTTTTCAATAGTCCCCAGATTGTACAAAGGGTGTAGGGTTTATGATAAAAATAATGTGAAGCAATACACAAACAACACTTACATAAAGATGAAAATCTAAAAACAGCGATAAAGCTGGCGGAAGGAGCGTGTTATTAAACTGGTAAATAAGGGTTTGAATATACAGTTGCAAGTCAGCTTGGCGCTTTGCAATGAATAATTCAGATTGGCAACCAAGCCATTTCTTCGGAGGTAATAGAGACTTGTCAACATGATGAGTTGCAGTTAACTAAAATAGAAATGATAATGACTAAAAGAAATAATTTTCATTTGAGTGCAATTTGTCAACTATTTCATTATTTTTAACACATTAATCAAATTTGAGACATATTTATGGAAAGATCCTACAGAATGAATTTACTACCTATGTCATAAAAGTTCCAGGACACAGCTTATATTACAGACAAAAGGTTACAGTATTCCAGTATATTATATTCAGTTACGGGTAGTGGCACAGGAAGGGGATGGCTAAAGCCCCCTATTGGATATCAAAACATATTTCTTCTAATGCTGCTCACATATTGAAGTCCGGTTTCAGTGCTGGTGCCATGCAGATGTCTTTTCGCTTCAGTCCGGGTCTGATGAGCCTTGATTCCTGTTCATTCTACTATGTCGTCTGTGGTGGAGCTTGATTATGTCGGAGTGAATAGAATATTGGCCAGGCCACTGGATTGGGATGGATTGATGTTTGTGCCTGCTATTCTGGAGCTTGGTTTCACTTTTCCTCATGGACCAGTCTCTGTCCCTGGGGCCGTGCAGGCATCCTTTGTTCCATTCCGGGCTGTTTGGCCAGTCTCTGCTTGTGCACAACGTCGATCACCTTGGAGAAGCTTTGGAACACCAGCTAGACACTTGGACAGGATGGATGGCATTCCATGCACTCTGGTTGCAGAGCTGACTCGTGCCTATTTCCTGCCGTTTCATGGTGTTCTGCACCCATCCAACGATGTTTGACAGGCTCACGTAGGAGCTTCGGCTGCTCTGGGGTTTTCCTTCAGTACCATCCAACTATTTCACCTGCTCTTCAGGGCAGATTGATATTAAATGATGACATCAGTGCAAGAAGTGAGTCTCCACATGCCAGTACGGATTGAAAATATCCCCTTAGCCCATTGGCTGTTAAGACCTTTTGATGTCAAAACCTGTCTGGGATTACAGTACTGTCTTTTGGCAGCCAGACTTCCCATTAAACTTATGCACAATCACCTCCCATTTCATCTCTGCATCACATGCTTTTTAAAGCCAGTTGTGCCCCACCCCCTCCTTATAATTTTTTACTTGCTATGCCACTGGTCATAGAGAATCTGCTTTAAATGCATGTGGCCTTAAAAGTAATTTCGCATAGTAACATGCTATTTGTCTCAGCATCAGAATTTGTTGCAGTGAAAATAGACTTGGAGTTGAACAATGAGCAAACACAAAGTTTTGAACAAAACTAAGAAAGACAGCCACTGAAATATGGAACATTTTCCAATAAGTCTACAGTTATTATCAAGAGGCCATGTATTTGAATTAGAGCTCCACATGGGCCGGGTCTAAGTCTGATCATACCTACAGGTTGCATCAGGTCAGGCCTACAGATCTGAAGAAACAAGCTCATAAAGGTTTCTGGCTTGGAGTTTGGGCCTGCATGGTCTGATACCAAAATTGCCTAGACCCACAGATGCAGGTTTTGGATCAAGTCACAAAGCTTGCAGGCTCAACAAACTAAACCTGGAGTTTATGGGTCTGCACACTATGAAGGAATTTTTCAAGTATAGCTGCTGTGTTGAAGTTTGACTCTGCATCTACAAAAATTAAATTCCAGCAAAGTTCATCCCCCCCCCCCAATATCATTCCATTAATGGTTGGTGTTATTAGCAAGTTATGAAAATTATCCTTTTTGAGTACCAATATAAAAAAATACAAGCCTTTTAGTTTCTTGGGACATGTTTCGAAGGTAGAACTTTTCCTCATTAGATCACTATTAATCAATGGTGCTTTAAATAATCAGGCTCACTAAAAAACAGGTAAATTACTACACTAATAAACTGTAAATATAGCTACATCTGTAATCGTCCATTTTAACGATTTATCCAATAGGGACATATTTGTGTTGTGATTTCTGATAACCGAGTTTAAGTAAGAAAGGTTGGCACCTGATAACGGCTGGTATCTTGTATGATCTGAGTCATTTACATCTCTAAGATTACCACCTTCCTAAGAATGCTCATCCCTGATTGTTCACCTCTCCAAGATGACCACCCTTCATGAATCGACCAAATCTGGTCATTCAGCTCTCTAAGGCAACCACCCTCCACAACAGGTGACTGTTTTAGAGAAATGGAAGTCCAGGAATGACAGATTTAGAAGAGGGTGGTCATCTTGGACAGTCGCCTAGCCTGCCACCAGCTGGGACATCAGGCATAAATAAACATCCACCTCTATGAGAGACAAAAAATCAAGCTTGTGTAAGTCTCCTGTCTCAACTTTCGAGCCAGATCGGGCATATGGGTACACTTATGTGTTTCAGGCTAGGTTAGGCCTCTGGGACAACTTTCAAATTTCGGGTTAGATCTATGGGATAATTTTCAGGCTTTAGGTCAGGACTACAGATCGTCTACAGTTTCTCAAGGTCGAGCCAAAAGAAACGAGTCAGTGCATGACTCTAGTTTCAATGCAGAAAATTGTTAATGGCCCCAAAGCAGAATGTTTTGCGATGTTCTGCTACAGGCTGATCAAAAATGTTCTGCAGGAGATGTATATATGTGTGTGTGTGTGTGTGTGCATATATATATACAGGGTGCTCTCTGAAGTACAGTATTTCGCAAATAACTTTTGAACGAAGGCTCGTAGAGCTGTAAATATTAGGTGCGGGTATAGTAAAGTACCCATAGCCGATGAAATGAGATCAATGGCAGTGCCCTCTGTAGCAAAGTCAGAAAGTTATTACACCTAATTCTGGAACTAGAAGAGATACAGAAAAATTTGCAATTACGAAGTTATTAAGCACTAACTAATTAGTAAGAAACATTATTATTATATTATTATTTTTCACCACCTTAATAGGGCAAAAATCGTGATTTAGGAAGTTTTAAAGGTATCCATCCGTCCAGCAATGTCATTATTGGGCAAAATTCCGATTTAACGTCAATTATTAACTTCAATTTTAAAAATTCATGTTAACTTTGATCATTCATTCTTGTAATTCCATAAAACTTCATTTATTACGTAAGTACAGATTCATGTTACGTACTACATACAGTATGGTGAAAAATTTGTTATTAATGCTCTTGTAAAAATGTTATCATTTTGTGTTATCATGATTATTTGGTATAATGCGGTAGCGACGACAACCCAATTAATTTCCAGGCTAATGCCTTAACCAACTACGCCACTGGTACACCTACAGCAGAATGGTGCTGTTGTCGCTACTACATCATACCAAATAACCATGATAACACAAAATAATAAAAGCATTAATAACATCGACTTTTTTCCACCATACTGTATGTAACATGCTGTACTTAACATGCAATCTGTACTTACTGATTGATTGAAGTTAACGTAAACTTTGTTGAAAATTGAAGTTAATGATTGAAGTTAACGTGAATTTTGAAAATTGAAGTTAATGATCGACGTTAAATCAGAATTTTGACCAACAATGGCGTTGCTGGACGGATACCTTTAAAACCTCTTAAATCGTGAATTTTGTCCAATTAAGGTGATGAAGAAAATATCGTTTCGTCCTAATTAGCTGGTGCTTAACAACTTTGTAATTGAAAAATTTTCTGTATCTCCTCTAGTTCCAGAATTAGGTGCAATAACTTCCCAATTTCGCCACAGATGACGCTGCCGTCGATCTCATTTCATCGGCCATGGGCACTTCACTATACTCGCACCTAAATTTTACAGCTCTACGAGCCTTCGTTCAAAAGTTCTTTGCGAAACACCAGACTTTAAAGAAACCCTGTGTATGTATATATATATATACATTTTTAAATTCTATAAAATGTAAATTCCTTTTTTAATAGAAATGCAGAAAACATTTGTTGGACTGAAAAAAAAATGATTCCTCTATGATTGTTCTGCGACGTGCGTCACACTTTTTAACACATTCTGCTTTGGAGTTAATGGTAGGGTGTCAGTGAAAAACAATCCGAGGTTTTGGAAGGCAGTCAATAACGCATACAGCTGACAATATGAATTGTATCAGAAACAGGCTATGAATCATCACACCATCATGACACTGTGGGCATGTTATTTGAAGAAATTAATAATCAGCAGGGAGGCAATCAGGTGCCACTCAGTCCATAGAAGCAATATAAGCATTACTTGCCTAACATCAATTTAAAATGCATTTCCATTTTTGCTCTTATTATAAAGGTTTAGCAGAAATTCTTCTGCATAACTGAAATTTTTATCGAAGGTCAAAATAATTTTAGGGTCAACCCATGTCAATCCACCCAATTTTTAAAAAAAAATTTAAATTTGATATTTAAAATTTTTATTTTAATTTTTTCTGGGTTTTAGGACAAATTTTATTAGAACCATTTTTTTTAGTTTTTGAATATTTAGAAAATTATGAAAGTTATGAATTTTTGAAAAACGTGCAATTAAGCCTAATTTTGTCTTATCAGCATTGTCTTCAATGGAAAAATATGTATAATACATGTGTGTATCTCCAAAGACGTAAGTAGTAGAACCTTGAAATTTTTTGCAGAGACACTGCTGTTTAGAGGTGACATTTTAAAAAAAATACCCTAGTTGCTTTCAATAATCTTTCTTGTACAAAAAATTTTTCATACTTTCTAATCAAGATACAACTAAACAATTGGTGCAGTATGTAATACTAATTACTGAACTCACTTTCTGGTTCGATATTCCAAAATACAAAGCAGAGCAAGAGTCTGAACACCTGATTCACTCTACCATATGAATAAAAAATTCTCTGGATGCAATGGACAAAAGCTCATATCTGAAAGCTTGAATTTCTGGCCGGTTGATGATATAATTGGTACAGGAATACACATAAGGATGTGACTATTTGGAACCTAGCATTCATCCATATCTTTAGGCCAACTAAGTGACCTTAATGAGCCATGTGGATTCATAAAATGAACAAGAAATCTTGATGCTCCTCAGATTCTTCAATTACACATCCAATGCACCATTTATTTTCATAACCTGCAGCAACATATTGACCTGGTTTAATCTTATCTGAAACTTGAAAGTGTATAGTAAAGGTTAAAATCCATGGTCGTCACCGGCCCCAGGGCAACTAAATATTGGGGAATGGTGATTAAAAATACGACTTCAGTAGCTATCACTCTCGCCACTTTACTGTTTCCCAAGGCAATCCTGTCTGTTTTGACTCTGCAGCAAGGTTACATTCTGAAACCGCAAACTACTTACTATTTTTTTATGAAAAATGTTGATCAAAGGCTGTAGTATTTAAGTATTTTGTGGTCACTCGAAAGTGGCTACTAACGTAAATGAAGTGGTCTCTAATAAAGAGGGCCCTGCTAGCCAGTGGAGACTAACCAAATACCTGAATTTTAAGCTTTAATGTATAGGTTTTGCCTCAGTGACATGTGCAACAGTCATTGCCCTATACTCCAGAGATGAGAGTCTGCTGATGCGAAGGTCGTATATACTTGATAGCAAGAAGTGGTGACTTCTTGTTCCTTGACTTGTTGACACATTCTTTAGCCTGTCTTTCAACTGCTCTCCATATTCCTAAACTTTCTTTGAATTTACATACAAAAATTTTACACCTCCTACATTCTCAGTCGCCTATCAGAACAGCTGAAGTGGGGTTAGTATGTGTTCTGAATTGAGCTGCTGTAAACTAGCTCTAGTTGCCAATCTTTTAATATAATATAACTACAATGTAGTTAAATAATATCCTATAATAATTGATTAGAAAGTTTGATTATTTTTATTTATTTTTTTGTACCAGAAGGATTGATGGAAGCAATAAGAGTGTTTTTTTTAAATGTCACCTCTGAACAGTAGTGTCTATGCAAAAAGCTTCAAGATTCTACTACCTACCCCTTTGGAGATATACACACATTTTTTTCCATTGAAGACAATGTTAAACTAGTAAAAATTAGGCTTAACTGTTAATTTTTAAAAAATTCACAACTTGCACAATTTTCAAAATATTAAAAAATAAAAACTATTGGTTTGATAAAACTGTCTCATCAACTTTAAAAAAAAAAAGGGGCATTTCTGACACTGACCAAACATGCCTGGTTGAATTGACATGGAATGACCCTTTAACAATATTTTTGTCGATTGAAGGTATCATACTCTGAGGGCAGGACTCGTGACATCAGATAAGAAGCAATTTGAAAATTGTTTCCAGTGAGAATGCTAACTATAGGCATATTTACATACACATTTTATTCTTTCCTTATTTTATTTTTCTATATAATCATATTTTGTGCTTGAAATCTGCAAGTTCGTCAAATGAAACATCAATTAAGTTTATAAATACTGATTATTTTAACCTTGTAAGCCTCACAAGTGAAATACAATTTTAATCTGAGAAGTAATTTTAAGAGCACTTACGTCAATGATAATGCTACCAGCTAGGAGCATCAATGCAAACTTTTATTGCATTTTGCATTTTGGACAGTTTAAGACAAGACCTTTTGGCTAACGAAAATTTCAAGGAAAATGCCACAAAGCAAAAATAGATGTATTTCCTAAAGAAAAATGTCACCACACACACACACACACTGGTGCCACCCAACTAAGTTCTGGGAAACCAGATAATGGTTCTTACTGCAAGACAATTCAATCCAAAAATTTATCGCAAAACATCAAATAACAGCTCTTCTACATTCTCCATATTCAATCTGATATGTACCTGTGTGATTTATTCCTGTTTTCACAGATGTTAAAAAAAAAAAAAGTAGCACGAGGATATTGCAGCTATCTAGAGGGCTATGATAGATGAGCTTAAAATCATACCAGAGAAAGCTTGCTCAGGCTGCTATTAAAATGTTCAGAAATGCTGGCAGCAGTGTATCAATTCTGCAGGGTATTACTTTGATGGCAACAAGAACATATTAATCGATTAATTCAATATTTATTTCTTATAGTGCCAGTCCTGGGATTTTTATGACAAATGCAGAACACTAATTCTATATGACATGTAACAGTATAGTTATTGAATAGCTAGAAATACTATTTTATACCATGGAAAATTCCTGCACTGCACCACTTCATGTATATTTACATTATAATTAGTCATTTTTGGTAATCTATGCTTGTGGTTTTACGGCTCAAAGACTACAATGGTCATGCTGCGCCGGTACCTACTATTTTCTGAGGAATCCGAACCTCTTAAGGCCTAGGGAACCAAACCCCGGACTACAGTGAGCAGTGCAATCTTTATGAGATCTCTGAATAAGTGTTCTTTGCACAGTTGGGAGTCAAACCCGGATTAACAGCGCACTAGGCGAACGTGTTACCACACTACGCCACCGCAGGGCATAATTTTTGTTTGGTAATGTCCTTAGGCATGTCCAAGCAAGATTTGCAGGATCAAATAAGTATGTAATTATATATCTTGCATACTTATTTCTGATAAGACAATCTGAAAATCATTTTTTATATATCGAAGAAACACTGTAAATTATCAAGATTAAATAACAATTATAACAATGTACAGACAAATTGTCTTACAGTTATTTGCAAGTGTAAATAGCTTATTTTATATAATGGTATGTATGTTCGCACATTTTACATCTAGAGACATATGGTACATTAATCACATTTACACAAATGCTTATTGCAGGTCAAGTCCAAAGCAGTCCAGAAGGTCCAAAGACAGTAATCATAATTCTTGGACTACTTAGTGCAATTCATAAGAAATAAACAAAAAAAAAAATATATATATATAAGCAAAACGTTTTCTTATGATTATTTCATACCTATAATACATTATATGAAATAAATATCGAAACAAAAAAGAATATGGGTGAAAATTGTCCTACCTTTTCATGAAGTTGATAGAAATCATTGAACCTGTGCTTTACATACCAAGTGAAAGGCGGAACACACACTTCAATTACATATATCTGAAAATTAAAAATTTCAAATAATTTGAAAACAAAATTCATTCATACACTGAATCTCAGAATTATACTTGTGATACTAAAGATAATTATTAAAATATATTAATTATATTACATTTATTAATATAATAAAAAGAAAGGTTACTGTAATTCATTTATTTAATTTTATACTATAAATCAGTGCTAGTACAGAATACGGTAAATGCTGGTGCCTTTTTGAAATGTCGCCATCATGGCCGGGAACGCATATCGCGATTTCATCATTTTGGAAAAACATGTTTTTTAATTAATGAAGAAATGTTTTAATGTAGTAGTAACTGGAAAATGACAGCTATTTGGGCGCTAGTTAACAATACAGTAACAGCTTCCGTTTTGACGATTTTTTTTGTTTACGTGCATTTTTTCTTAGTTTGATTTTTTCTTACTTTTTTTAATGCTATCATTTTTCCTTTTTTAATTCCATAGTTTCGATTAAAAAATTAACCACAGAGTTCCCAAGCACTGGCAAGCTAATATGGAGAGAAAACCATCTAGGGCCCAGATCCAGCTTTGCGAATCTTTACATATTAAAACAGGAGACAAACACTTCTTTCACTTAAGAAATCGTATGCTGATCTTATACAAAAATTGTTCAAGTTGCTTACACTATACAAACTTATCTTATGTTTACCTTTACTAAAGGATGCTGATGATTTTTTTGGCAAATCAAATAGAAAAAGGCAGGATAAAGATGCCTTGCATAAAATTAGTGAATTTTCAAAGATGTTAAGGTATTATTACCCTCCGCAGGGATAACACAATTGCCAAATATGGTCAACACAAGAAAGCCTCCGGGGCGAGAATTTTGTGAGTTTTCGTGGGGGAATTTATTATACTATAATTTTTGCCACCCACGTATTAATTACAGCTCAAACTAGAGCTTATGTAATTTTGGAGAAAAAGAGACGCTTTCCCCATCCTGGATTCGAACCAGGGTCCCTCCGTTTAGCCCGGAGTGTCTTGGACCGCTAGACGAATGAGGACAGGAAACAACGCTCTCTTTCTCCGTATGTAAAGATGTTAAGGTATTATTACCCTCCGCAGGGATAACACAATTGCCAAATATGGTCAACACAAGAAAGCCTCCGGGGCGAGATTTTTGTGAGTTTTCGTGGGGGAAATTTATTATACTATAATTTTTTTTTTTTTTTAAATGTTGATCATGAAAAAATTCCCAGTTTAGAACAATAGAATTATTTATCACAACTGGCCGTATGTCCACAATACAGGAGGCTACCTCACCTCCGTCTTTTTGCTTAAAACCCTCAACTATATCTCCTACCTAACCATCCCGCTGAAAAATTATAAAAGGTAAACTAAAAAAATCAAATTCTTTATAAAAAGAACTTCGTTATGTAGAAATTGTTTTTCGTAATATGGAGACAAATTTACATGTTAGTGCCATTCAAAGTCAAGGTTCCGCCGAAAATTTCATTAAATAGAAAACTTTGTTATATGGAAGTTCGTTATATGGAGACTCTACTGTATATATAATTAAAATCGTGTGTAGCATGAAGTGGGTGAGTCAGGCATTTGCTTATTTTTTCTTACAAGGTGGAGGGGGAGTATAAAATGGCCAGAAATGTGCTTACGTAATACTTGAACAGCCCCTTACCTATTTACCCGTTTCAAATTATTCGCTAATTCAAATACTGCATGCAACTGAAAAAAGAAGTAGAAACTGCAACTGTTACTTTTGCAATATTCGAATAACGAAACCTTCGGAAAACAGAAACCTCCGAATAACGGCTGTGCATTATTTCTACGTAATTCTTCGCTTTATTTTTGTTTGAAGCCCCAGCGCTGTGGGATTTTATGGGCGATAGATCCGGCCCTGAATGTATCATACGAATAAACGTTTTTCAAAATTTTTAAATCTATACTTAAATTGAATGGAATACTTTCATAATAGATGCATAAGTAATAAACTACATTCTGATATATAATAATAATCATATTTTTCTAAATTCTATTTCAAACATTTTGTTATTCCGATCACTAAAACTATTTCTAATAAATTTACATTATACAATTAATAATATTATTTTCAAAATAATACTTAATATATACTAATGTATAGTTGTATATTTAGTAGTTCTCTGATTTCGCCAAAAGAGCGCAAAGGTTTACGATGTGGGCGACTGACAAATGGGTAGCGTCTTTCCGCGTTTTGAAGGTTTCCCATCTTTTTTAGTTCCCGCCCGATCCTGGAGGGGAGAGCAGATTTAAAACTCAGATAAGAATAGGGAGAATGGGCAATGAAAGTTCAGATGATTCCATTTCAAACGTTGGCTGGTCCCGGGTGTAGGGATCATGTTTACAAAAAGCCATCAGAAAGCAGAGGGTTAAGTGTATGCCGAAATGGTGAACTAATTAAGTTTAAATCAAATGCTATTACTTGACATTAATTTTAGTTTGTTTTATACTCTACGGTGCTCTTTATGCACCGTTCCTGGTGTTATTAGTGGAATCCAACCAATTTGTATCCATTGGATCACGAGCCCCTAAAAATAATTAATTTCCTAAGTTCAATTTTCATAAGAAATCAAACTCTTTTATATTTTAATAGAAATGAACGTAAACTCAATTTTGAAGAATGAAATCTGGAATTATGGATGTGTGTAAAAATATTATGTGGTGTAATAACAAGTCGCCAAGTTGGTGACTAAATATATCAACTAACATCTCAAACGATAATTCTAATAATTATTTCAATTAATAAATTTGTTATATTGGTAACAATAACACCAAAAATTGGTACAACAAAATTAATAATAAAAAAAAAATATTAAAGGTGATTTATCAAAATCACCCCCACATAGGCGCGATGCTTAGAATTCTCAGACTCATTTAAACAGTCCGAAACTGACATGTGTTTTGGAGACAAAAGGAGCTTGGAGACTGGGATACATACATATGGAGTTTTACCAGAAGACATTGCTGTCGTCGTCAATCTTTCTCGTTCGCATAATTTATTCATAAGATTATAAGGAGGGGGGGTTTATAGGCTTAACAGGAGAGGTTGCAGAGCTGTAACTCATGTATCATATGTTAAATATACAAAATTTCATTACGATGTGGGGGATTATAACCCCCAAAATTGTCCCCTGGTTACAACTATGGCAGCAGGGCTACCATGGTTGGCAGAGTTGTGCAGAAGTTGGCAGACTTACCATATTCTGTACTAGTCCGTATAAATCTTCAAATGGAACACATTTTCAATATTTAAAATAATTTTTTAAGCATACAATAATTCAACTTAAATGTTTCTAATGACCTTTTTATCTTAAACTATATTTTGACAAATACAGTACGAATGCTCATATTCTTTTATTGTAACAGTAATTCTCTGTATCAACCCAATTCAATAGAAAATGAACATAAAAATGTAACTTTTAAATGTTAGATACAGATGGATGCTTTTTTTACAGCTTAACTTTTTCATATCTAATTAGCTAATAATTGCACAATGGAAATAAAGTACACAAATGGGTGCTTGTTAAATATAATGTATTCAGTGATGATGAAAAGAAGTTGTTTTACAGTACAAGGACAGCTAAGGTCATGTTGCATCAGAATCTAGTTTTCTGAGGAATCAAAACTTTAGTTGCCTAGAAAACAAAACCTTACATTATGATGGGTAGAAAAAATGGCACACATTTTAAGGTACCACAGGAGGTGAATATGCAACTTCTATGCCTGAGTAAGTCCTGATTTAATTCTTTGCATTTATGGCACAAGGGCAGATAGAGTCGTGCTATGTCAAGATCTAGTTTCTCAAGAAATGGGCATGACTGCCCATTAAAGCTGCATTAAAGCCTTATCTCTATTACCAATAGTGCCAACTTCCTTTTTGGGCTTTGCCATGATGGACTAGCATTCAGAGTTTTGCTTTTGCTTAATGGGGGGGGGATCCCCCCAAACATCCATTCTTTATTAAATGAATATTTTTTAAAGTGCTTACCTATGTAACGACATCATACGTTTGGGAAGGGTGCAGCCTACAGCGATGACATCATCAGTAATAATCAGTGATTCGACATTTCAACTATTCAGGCATAATTCGAAGTCTGTCTAAACAGACAGAGAGGGGTTTACCCCAAAGTGTGGTGTGTGAAGGGTCTCCCTCATCAACCCTTTTCTGATACAGGTAGAGTATTTTATTTTCAGGTATGGTGTAAAAAGTAAATACAAACTCTGTAAAAAGTTTTGGTGCTCTTTTACAATACGGTACAGGCTTCCATTGAACGTTTCGGCGAGTGTTTCTTTACATACATTTTTCTTCTACCCTAATCCTGATTCTCTCCTTTTTTTTCCAAACGCAAATACAATTACGATTTTTTTCTATTCCAAATTCAATTTTTCTCAAAATTTATTTTTACATTTTTGTTTTATTTAGCCTTTTGCTTTTTAAATGAGAAACACTTTTAAGTTATGCAAACGAGCAAAGATTGACAGCATCAGTAACATTAGTCATAATGAAATGTAGTTTAGCAGAGCTTTTTCTTTTAAGCCTAACACTTTCCCGAAGGTCATGAAACATCGCTGTCGTGACGCAAAACACGCTTCGTGACACAACGAGAATAGGCCTTTGGCAGCTCGATAGTTGTTTTTAGTGCAAAATAACAAGTAACGCATTAATGCCTCGGTATCAGTATTATGTCTAATTATGCAACCGAAAGAGTACAGGGCACCATTATACGGTCCATCAAGGGAGAGGGGGAAGGGCCTCGCCAGCTCTGTGATTATTCCTTTTAATCAAAAACAATTAAAAATTCATTTAAATTTTTTTCGAAATAACTTACCTTTAACTTTGCTCATCTGCAGTCCATAGAAAAAATAGAGTAATTTAGAGAAAAAACATAAGTGAAATTTAAATTAGAAAAAAATTGGTAGTAAGGGACAGTGGGGACATTTGATCCCTAGTGTTAAAAACAATAAGGAGTTAAGTCTTGTAAACTGGGAACGCTGGTACTGTTATTCTTAGTCAACAAATCTAGCAACAATTTCTTTCAAAAGAAATACCTTCTGTATACATTGGTTTTGTGAGAGAGGGAAATCCAGGTTTTCAGAACAGTAAAAAATCATGCTATAACTACACTATCACCGGACATGACTCAACTGATTTTTTTCCTCTTTACAAATTAAAAGTCATAAAAACCTGTATTTTCATATTATGTATGTCTGTCTCATATCTAATTAGCTAATAATTGCACAAGATAGATAAAAGCAGGGTTCGAAATTAGTGGTCATTAGTCGTATTTTGCACCTATAAATTTTGTTTTGACGACTAAGATTTTAGACCCAGTCATTTTTGGTGCCTAACTTTTTCAATTTTTATTATTCATATTACATAAATTTTGATTGGTAGAGGGAAAAATAAAGGATTGAGCAATCTCACTGATGCACTTTACAAGATCAAAATTGGTTGTTGCTCTCATTAGGGGGAAACCCACAGTCTGCAATCTAGTAGGCTCTGACGCACTATGATACCTCGATTCCCTCACCTAGCGTTCCACTAGCGTCTTAGTGTAGCCGTTTTAACCTATAAGGAAGTTGCTTTAGGAATAGTTTATGTTTAGCGATATTCCTTAGTTTTACGCTCAGTTCCGATTTTAAACTTTGCTATCAATTTTCGATCACGAAGGCTATGCCAAGTGAAATCGGTAGAAAATTTCTCTGGCCAAGTGTCCACATATGCATAATATTTTAAATTGTGTGCATTTGCGGTCAAACCGGAATTTATAAATAGGCACATTAGGCATATGTCCAAAGCACTTTAGGAGGGAATTTCAAAAGGCAGCGGTTTTTGTTTTTTTAATTGCAGTCCATCGTTGAATTCCATCGATTGGCTTTCACCAGAAAAGCTTCCCCACCACCACAAATAATCAAAATATTTTGGCATATGCAAATAATTTAATGATAAAAATATTTTTTATAATAACTCTTTTATAAAGTAATTTCAGACCCCCTCGGTATTAGCGATTTTTTCTGTCTGTCGCGTTGAAAATCAACGAAATTCTTATTTCTTCCTTGAATTCCTAATAGTACCTCCTTACATTTCCATAATTTTTCATTATTTCTTTTGGGAGGGTTTGGTTGGTTAACTTTTTGGTTTTATGGCTCAAAGACTACAGTGGTCATGCTGCGCCGGGACCTACTGTTTTCCGAGGAATCCGAACCTCTTAAGGCCTAGGGAACCAAACCCCGGACTACAGTGAGCAGTGCGATCTTTATGAGATCTCTGAGTAAGCGTTCTTTTTGCACTGCTGGGAGTCGAACCCGGATTAGCGGCGCACTAGAGCGTGTGTTAACACTATGCAGAAATTTGAGAGGAGAATCCAGGATTTATATGTGGCCAGAATGTCAGGTAATAATATTCTAAAAAGGTGGTGAATTCAGTTTTAAGCACAATCTTGGTCCATAAAATTCCGTTGATCTGCTACAAGCATATCACCTGGGTTTTTTTCTCAATTAATTCAAAAATTCTTGTAAATAGACCTCCCCTCTCTAAAATAAAGTGAGATAAAAATCTTAAGCTTTTAATCTTATAATTCATTCAAAACATCATTATTATATTTTACAGGGTGTCTACCCAAATTCTATTTCAAACTTCCCTGACTTTTCCAGGTTTCCAGACCAAATGTAATGTTCAGCGCTTCATTACATCAAACAACACACTAAAAATTTGCCAATCAAAATAAGTTTCAAGGCTACAAAATCGATTAACACAATCCCAAAGCCATTTATAATTTGTAATTATAATTGGTTACAAATTCAAAAGCTGTATTAAAAAGTGTATTTCTTTACACTAAAAACTTGCACTAATTAAATATTTACAGCAACATTTCCATTCCACCCTTTTTGAGTTCATTATAAAAGAGTTTAACTATATAATCGCAAAGCTGATGCTTCATCTTCTATTCCATTTAAAGTATGTATGACTATATATAACAAAAAGGAGATTGGTATGATCAAAATCCCTTACAGATTAAATAGTTTGGCTAAAAACACTTTTTGTTTTTCAAGTTTTAGTTATATATTTGGCAAACATTTTCTTCTGAAAAATATATAGGCTTAATAATTTTATATAAATTATATTAGTTTTGGTGAAAAATGGTAACTTTTGGAAGAAGTTTAGTCAAAAGTACAAGTTTTTCAAATTTTTCAGTAGGTAATGTGGTATGAAAAGCACAGTTCAGGAAAATTATTTTAATAAGTTATTTATTATAACAATGACTTTAAAATTTCCCTGACTTGGGCCTTTGTATTTCAAATTTCCCTGATTTTTCCAGGTATTCCAGATGAATAGATATCCTGATCTTATAACGTACAGAAGGTAATCATAATCCCACCCCCTCCCCATACTCTGCGGTTTTCCATCCTCCCACTCAAGGAGCCAGATTGACGAAATTGTATTTGTTTGTTTTAGAATAAAATTCCTTGTAAATGCTCTCCATGTTTTCCGAAAATTAATTTAATTTTTTGGGTGATGGTGGTTGGGGAGTAGAACGAGGTATAGTGTGGACGTATGAGAATAGACCACTTTTTAAAAAAAAGTAAATTTGGCACTACTGCGCAACATGCAACCCACTCAATTCTAGTCTGTATTTCCAAAACTAGTAATTGACACTGGCAAAACTGGTCATAGACACAGTTAGCTGCCATGTTGTTTATGCCATTCTCATCTGTTTTTTTCCTCCTCCTCCTCCCATAATTTTCCTGATTCTTCTTCCTCTCCTCCTCCTCCACCCTTCCTACTTTTCGTGAATCCTCTTCCTCCCCTCCTATAATTTCCCTGAATCATCCTTCTCCTCCTTTCTTACTTACCGTTAGATTTCTTCCTCCCTCCCCATTCTTTTCGTGCATCCAGTTCCACCTCCCCACTTTCTATTATGGGTCATTCCACGCCAAATCACCCAAGCTCACAACCAGACCATTTCAGATTTTTATGAAATTTGGCTCATTTGTTCCACTTGCAGAGAAATGAATAAATGCCCAATAATTAGTCCCTATTGCTATTAGTTTTTGAAATATATAACTTTGAAAATGGGTTTATAGTTCAAATTTTAGCCTTTCTTGTACGAAAAATTTTCTCATAACTTTCGTCCTAATTAATGTAAAGACTTGATATTTGTATCTTTAGAAAGTATTTAATGTGGGCTTTCTTATGAAATGCCACATGAATATATAATTCAAATTTTTATTTTCAAGGTCAACACCTTTGACTTTATATATCTCAAAAAAGGGTATTTTAGTTTTTTAAAAAAAAAAAATAGATGTAATTCTTGCATTTATTTTCTACTATATCTAAGAATCTCATTCTGGGACCGCCAGGGGATATCGAGTAATTAATTTAAACATACTGTGCTTACACACGTTTTCTGCCATTATGTGTATTTTAATTTTATTTTAGAAAATTATATGTTATTTTTCCATTTATTTTCTACAATATCCATGAATCCCATTCTGCGACCGCCATGCACTACTCGAATATTCGAATTAGAAATTACATTTATATACCAAAAATGGCCTTGCATGCACATTTCTTTAAAAAAAAAAAAAAAATAATAATAATTACTTACAGATTTTGACAAATGGGTTTTTGGCTGCAATCAAAGTTCTAAACACGTTTTGTTAAAAAGAGTTTTACATATTTTTTTACTGATGTTATTTATTGACCCATTTCACATAAGTAGAACATTCTCCGAGGGGAGGGGGGGTATGTAGTAGGATGGACATTTCAATAGAATTTTCTGGAGAATAGTGGAAAGGCAAATCTGTGCTTAACTTTGTTATCTGTTATTTCCACTCACTGACAATTTAACTAAAGTAACTATAGATGTTTCACGTCAATCCTTCAGTTAACAGATGGCTGTCCACGTGGCTTTAGTCCTTAAAGTCATAAATAAGCTCTTGCAAAATATTTAGGAAGCATAAAAAATAAAAAAAATAAAAAAAAAGACTTGGCTGAAATACAATACCCAAGAACTAAACTAAACAAATATGCAAAACTTTAAAACAAAAGGTGATGACTATTCCTGACAGTGGTTCACCTTTTGATTCAGCTGAATTGGAGATAATTTCTCAGCTAAAAGAAAAATTCAAGAGCACTGAGAACAGAATTTTACATATACAAATTTTAACTATTTTCCCTAAGAGTTGGTCTGCTAAAAAGAAAAAGAATTTGGAGTCAGTTATTACATGGTGAAGAAGCTAAACAACTCATCAAAGAAAAAGAAATCCTAGCATCTCCCAACCCAAAATCTGGGAAGACTGAGTTAAGGAACAGTAAGCCTTGTGTAAACATTTTATAGCAGTGATCACATAAGCAGGGTTATGCCAGGAAAAAAAAAAGAGTGTCTCAATGTATGTTGGTGTACAGAAGACACATGTACAGAAAAGACTGATACTGAGTAATCTAAATGAATGAAGCATTTACGGCATTTCACAAGTGAGTACCCAAAACTTAAAATTGGATTTTCCAAATTTGTGGAACTTAGACCAAAAAACTGCATTTTGGCTGATACTAGTGGAACACATGCTATCTGTGTTTGGCATATTAATCAAATTGTTAAATTAATGTTGCTGGAATGTAAATTGTTGAAGCAACTAAAGTAAAATGTTCCTATTGAGTCATGCAAGATGTGTACGGCATTATTACTCTGTAACCCTGCAGAAATAATTTGTTACTTAAGAGATTATGAAAATTGCCCTAAACTTAAGGAATTTAGAAAATACACCAAAATGCTTTTTTCATGAAAATAGCATACAAACAATAACATATAAACAGTGATTAAATGTTGATTGCTCAGTTCTCGAAACTTCGTCTGCCAATTGTGGTGACTTCGTTGAGGATCATGTCACGACTGACAACTATAATGAATGAAACTGTTTCTTTGGCTTCATAATTTAGCAAAGTCTATAAGATGTAGGTTTTTTTTTCTCTTTTCATAGGTTTTGAGTTTTTTTTCTCTTTCTTTTTTAAGTTATCCTAAGCCATATGTTCAAATATATCACAAAACCAAACTTTAAAGTCCATATCATTTAACTTATTATGCCTATTTCGCCTTATTTATCTTCTCTACCTCATTAGACTTTTGGCTATAAAATAAAAAGCAACAACATTGACATCCTGGCTGTAAAAAAAAGTCTTAGTGGTTTATGACCAATTGGACAAGCTGTATTACAGCCAATAAACCATACTTTTTTTAAGTCTGTAAAGTATGTATTACTTGTTTAGAAATATTTTAGAAATCGGTACAGACACTGTGCTTGGCTAAAGGAATACATAAACACTGTGAAGCCACAAATACCCAGCAATATAAGGTGGAAAAGTTAGGTAGATTGCTTGGAATCATTCATAAAGAATCATCCATATAACTTGCAGATCATGAAAATGATATGGATGATAAAGGAGCTGTTCAAGTCATAAACAATCAGATGATTAATAAAGATGTAAAAAGACTTGTTGCAGCTTTTAAAATCTATTGCTATTGCCCTGTATATAAGGTCTAAAATCTATTGCAGATACTCGTAAAATTTTGTTGACTCTATAGGCGTTGGGAGGAGTTTGAGGGTTGAAACCCCCATTGCAATTAAATTTTGTATATTTACATAGGAAACGGTGAAGCTTTGTAACCATCTCCTTGTTGAGCCTATAACCCCCACCACCTTAAGAACTTTGTGGCTACACTAATGGTTGACTCTAATGGATGATGATAATCTCATAGAAATGAATCAAAAAAGGGTAAGAAGTAAATATAATCAGGCAATAACTCAACATCATATATATGCCAGTTTATATACTTCATCCAAAGTACATGTGATCTAAATTGTCACAGGAGCAGGAAGACAATACTAGGAAATTCCTTAATGTCATTAACCTAAATTTTGTGCTTTACTTTATAGCTTTTTGAGCAAAACCATTTTTTTCTCAAATGTATTACTCCAATGAAATATTAGAAAATATCCCAGCTTCTATGTCATGGTTTAGTTTAAAGAAAATAACTATAAACGAAGGTTTCATAACTCTTGTTTACACAATGATGATAATGCCTGCAGTGCTGGTGGGCTTGAAAGAATATTTCCCTCAAGCTTTTTGTTTATTCATAATTTAAAAAATTTTTTGAATTAGGAAATAGCAGGAAAACTGATCTTTTGCTATAGACTGCTTTATCGAAAAGATCAGCCTGAACTTAAATGCTAGTGAATTTGCTATGATGTAACCTTTGAATAAATACTATAAACATTGTAGCGAAACCTATTTTACTTTGAAATACATTCGCTTCTGAAATTTGTGGTATTTTTATATGTTTTTGACGCACAGAATAGTTATTTTCTGGGTTTGACGGTTATTGCCACTTCTGTGGCAGAAACTAACTTTTTCCATGCCGATTTTAACCGCCTTAGCAGAAACTTGCCAACCCTGGTTCCTGGCCATAATCCATGTTGATTACCATACCAAGTCTAATTAAAAATTTCATACTATTATTTTTATAAATTAAATAAAATTTTTCATGCTCCATTCAGGTTGCTAACACTCATATTTTTTCAAACGTGTGCAATTTAATATTTTCATACATTCTTACTCATCACAAGTATTTCACATCTTACATTTACTTATCATACAAGTAAATATATACAGTGCAGACTACTATTTTTTTTTTAATTTCAGTTTGTCATCTTCAAAGTATATATAAATATTGCCACATTGCTGATTACCCACATTTATCCTAACCTTCTTTGCAAACTCATTTCAATAGTGGATAACTTATTGTTGCCAGAATTATTACAACTAAACATAATTGGAAAATTACTGAAATATTGTTCTGCCACTCCGTCCTTACTAAAGGAATTTATATTTTTTTTTCTTATTACATTCATCTTCAAAAACATGAGAAATACCTTTATAGTTATTCAACGTCAAACGAATACAGGAAACATAAATGTAAATAAAGAGAAAAATTGTTTATATTGGCAAAAAATATTATGGTTTAATCATTTACGTAACTGCATGATCGCATGATGAACTTTAATTTACTTTTTCTTCATTTGCAATTATTTACTTTGGTCTTGATTGAAATTTTTATGTTTCCATACATGTTTAACTAGTTATTATATATGAGTTTACTATCATCCTAACTAGGGATGACTACATTGAACTTTGTCTTGCAATTTTATAAACAATCACATCACATTTATACATAAAAAAGACTACAACAGTTAAGTATTGCACCATAATCAAGGTACTGGGAGGTATTTAAAATTTTTCTTAGCTCTCCTATCCGTTCAATCTCTTAGTTTCACGACTTCCTTGCTATCCAAAAAAAGGTTTGTTCCTTGAACAAACCTTTTTTTTTCCCCCCCAATACCATACGGTACTGTTTAGTAGACAATTTATATAACAAAATAATCTTTTTCAAAAAATGAAATATTTAAATCCATTAAAATAACCCCCACAATCCAGCCATGCACCTTTCACTTAACACCTAATAAAATAAAAAATAAAAAAATTGCAAGACAAAGCATGTCTATTTTGTTTTTATTACTCTGTCCATCTTGGTCTTTATTTCCTTTTCAGGTGGTGCCAAAAGTGAAATATAAATTAAAGAAAACAAGAAAATTTAACATGCACAGAAGAAATAAAAAGGACAGCATGTACGACAATAGTAATAACGGATGTGACTAAGAAAAAGAAATGGGGAACGTTTCAATTTGAAGTGAACTAAAATCCACGAACTTTTTTCAAGCCAGATAAGAAGAATTTAAATATTAACTTCATTTTTCTTAAGCAAAATAAAAGAAATTATAGCGAGGAAGATATGATCAGTGAACTTCATTATTTATGACGAGCTATTAACTATAATTGTTTGTTCCTAATTTTTTCATATTTGTCAATCAAGAAAAATCTAGGCATTTGCCGAAGACAATGAAAAATTTAATTAGATAATTATGATATCTTTTTATTAGGAAAAAAAGTGTTGTTTAATCCATTTGGATCAATTTAAATATGTTACTTTGCCAAATAACTTTTATCTCACTTAAAGTATTTTTAGCCATTTTTTTTTCTGTAAATGCTTCTAGCCATAAATTCCCCTTAAAGTCACTTGTATACACACACATCCTCCTTCTTGAAATTTCAATTCTTCTACTTGCTTCCCTTTCTAAAAATCCCTTGTAATTTCACACCCTTACCCCTCAAATTCTTAACCCTTCGAGATATTTAGTTAGTTCCAACCGTCACCTACAACCCATTAAACTTTCAGCAATGGTCAGAAATGTACAAAGAATGTTAAGTTTCAGTCTCACGTTAACTAATAAATTTTCAACCAAGACAGTAAAATGCAGACATTCGATACCGGTTTCCCATAGACCAAACTGGACGGCTGGCAAAGAAGAGTACTCACCAGTGGCTGCAACCCTTAAAAAAGGGGGTTGAAAAGAAAACATAAATATATATAGATACTTTGGGGACCAGTAGACATTCCACTATTCCCCCCTTGCATCTAATTGCAAGGGCGGTAACCTTGACGAAAAGGATAAATCTCCGCCAACTTATAGCCACAGGAAACTCATGTTGCTATGACTTTATACTAAAAGCATGTAGAAGATTTTGCTCCTACAAAGGAGGGGGGGGGGGCCTTCTAAATAACATTTTAAACAACCCACCACAAAAGGCTATTCAACAATATAACTTTTAAACTAAACAACCCACAAAAACCAATACAACAATAACAAGGAAGTGCCAAGTTTTCTAAAGACGAAATATGACCGTTAGCTTTTTTTTTTTTTTAATATGTTTTGCTTTTCTTTCATCGACATTAACGACCATTGTACAGAGGCTTTTTTGTTTCACTATTGCAAGCTTTCTAATTGCGGGAGAGTACTACTCCGTGCTTTACTGGTTTTTTTTGTGGCAGGGGTTATGGAGACATCCCCCTCACGCTTTCACTGATTCAGGAAAAATACTGATTCGCCAAAAAATCCCCTTACGCACAAAAGAAACATGGAGCTTGCTCAGAGATTTTTTTGGCAATGTTCCAACATACAATACAGGTTTTGCATACGCTAGGATTCACACGCAGGTACAGTGTTTACAGCTCTCGGATTCAATTTTAAAAGTATAGCATGAATTTTGATGATGAAAAGAGCTTGGTGAACTGAGTTTTTTGTAAACTTTCGCGGGTAGTTCATTTGTAAACAATTATGGTGGCCAAAAATGAAGCAAACATGCAAAACGACAAATCATAATGATGCAATTGAATCACTAAAAACCTGCAACTTCTTAATTAAAAATAAGACTAGAAACGAATTACAAAAGTATTTCCGTCATAATTTCGCATAAACAAAAAACAAAACAAAACACAGCCCTGAGAAACATGAAAATAGCATTAAAAACTCAAAAGCGACACACAAGTATGATGTTTGAGAGAATATGGCATCACAAACTGATCTACTGCAATTTTTGAAAATTTTCAGGAAGAGAGAGAAGGCTTGTGACAGACTGTGCAGTTTCACCTACCAATATTTCTACTTAGGGAGTTACAATTTCTTGTTCTAGTTATGTTTGTCCTATGCCTTTCAGTCACATTGTTTCAATTTTAATGTTAACTTTAAAATAATTGAACTTTAGTTTAAAATCTTTATCAGTGTCCAAAGTTCTGGCATCCAGGAAAGAAGTCAGCGCCTTTGGCGATAGCAGGGTGAGATTAATATGCAGTTACAATTTATCTGTTGTACAAAAAAAAAAATCTTTTTATTTACACACCTAAGAAGTGTTAAATGGTTGTGTTCAAGAGAGCACACACATGCACACAAAAATGAATCAAATATCTGCACGGTAAATTATAAAGGAACTCAATAATGGAGAATAACACAAAATATAAACCATCAGAATGAAAAGAAACTGAACAAAATAACGAAAGCAGAAAATTTTAAAAAACACATATTCAAAAGTATTGGCTAAAACAAAACCATGAAAACAGTGTAACTAACATTGATGCAGAAAAAATGGCAGGATTTTTAATCATACAAAGTGAATCCTTGCATAAGAGATTATAGTTAAGTATTTTTTTTTTTTTTTTTACTTTAGCTAAAAATTTTTGTTTATGTGAGTAAAAGTCTTTTAAACTTCGTTTCTAAATTTTGATCTGATTTATAAATCTGAAGATTTTTAAAAACAGAGTTCTTAACCATTACAATGTACTTAAAACTTACCGTTGTTCCATCTTTTGATTCAGTTCTTGGTATCTTACATGTTTCAGATGCTTCAGCCCAGGAAGAAGCCGGTGAATACACGGCCATCGATTCACCTTTTAATTTACTAAACTACCGGCACCATAGGAGATCAGAAAACTTAAACTACACTTGCCAATGATCTCCACAAGTCTTGTTTTATTTCTACAAGATGAAAATACGAAAACTTTTCGTTCACTGCTTATCGATTAATAATCAATATCCTTTTACAAATCGATATAATTTATAGGAAAAATCTAAATTGCACTTTTTACTTAAGCTGATTTAACTACCTAATTTCATTATCGTTAATAAAATACAATTCAGCTGCTATTAGTATAGATTGCGCAATAATATACGCACACAAAACAGCTAGAATAGAGAAGGTTGGATCAACCGAGTGGGAAAGTTCACTTTGCTTTGTATGGGAGGAGGATTGTAACGTAATTGATGCGATAGGTTAGACTGTTTATTCCTGCTTTGCATCTCAAATGTGCATTTCCATTTGCTTTTTTTCGTTTTTTAATTTCATTTAATTTTTAACAATTTCTAGTATTTTTTGTTGCTTATATGTTAGTTGTTAGTGTTATTCATTATATTTCTTTCTTTATTTTGCGACTGTTTTAATGCCATTATGTGCTGCTACAAATTACAGTCCTAATGGAAAGAGTAATGTTTCTTTACACCTTAAAACATGATTTTATTTGCTTTTTAAAAGTCATTTCTATATGTACAATTTCCCTTACCTGGATGCTACCTGGGCTCAATGATTACGGCGGTATGTATTGTATTATTATATGCTTTAATGTAAGTGTCTGAAATTTGTTGCATCTAATATTATGT
>QLNU02015360.1:31920046-31968943 GCA_006491805.2 Dysdera silvatica
AGTAATAGTAAATGTCTACCAAAATTTCATCGATTTTAAATGGCAAACATGCAGCACTCTTTTCAGCTGCTAAGTTAATAAGGTGGCAGGAACAGCCCATAATTTCAATATTTTGGTGATGATTCTTTAACACCGCTGCTACACCTGCTTTTTTTCCTATCATAACAGGTGCATTATCACAGCTAAAGGCAACACAATTAGAAATCGCAAGGTTTTTAGATTGTAAAGCACTTACCAGAAGATTTCCAATATTTAACCCAGTAGCATCTTCTTTCAAAGATGGCATAGATAAAAGACAATTCACAATTTTTTCACATAAAGGATCGAAGAAAGTTACCACTATTGGATACAGCTTTGAATCAACATCGTTGCTTCCATCAGTTGCAATTGAAAATGGATAGCACCTTAAATTTTCAACAAGTGATGAGGATTCCTTTGCGGACATTTCTTTCATAATTGCAGAACCACATTGTTTTGCAACGCTGCTGTTAGAAACATTTCCTGAAAGAGCATTTCCGTGTGATCGTTGCGTTCATTGATAAATTATGTCTGATCAAAATATGTAAATAAACATTCAGCATTAATCACGGAGGTATCGTTAAATGCAAAAAATGAAGACTTGATACTATGATTAGACTCTACAGCCTTGAACGCTTTCTTATGTTTAACAGTCTCAGAATGCAAAGTAATATCGCGTTTACCACTGTGAGTCCCCGAGGCTTCTCTTGTGTTGACCATATTTGGCAATTGTGTTATCCCTGCGGAGGGTAATAATACCTTAACACCTTTACATACGGAGAAAGAGAGCGTTATTACCTGTCCTCATTCGTCTAGCGGTCCAAGACACTCCGGGCTAAACGGAGGGACCCTGGTTCGAATCCAGGATGGGGAAAGCGTCTCTTTTTCTCCAAAATTACACAAGCTCTAGTTTGAGCTGTAATTAAAACGTGGGTGGCAAAAATTATAGCATAACCGTGAGTAATGCTTATGTCTTTACGGAAACACGTGCAGAAAGCATATTTTGGCCCCAGTCTTGATTTTTGAATAAAATTAAACATCTTCATATATTCGGCTTTAAACGTTTGGTAGTACCTTTTATTAACGGTCGACATCGTTAACGTTGTTTTCAAAAACACCTAAAAACAAAACTTTCTTTCCAGAGCAAAGAAATACCAGATATGTCTAACACATGGCTTCCCTACACAAAGTCACGTGCTTGACCAAAACCTTAACGGTGTAGCGCATTCTTTCTTTCCTTCCCCAACAACTACAAATCCAGATGCGCGATTTCGTTGTGCAGGGGCATCACTCTACGTCATAGCTGGAGCTAAAATTCCACGTCACGCCACGCATGCGCCGTCAACAGAAGACGAATTTTTTCGACTTTTTTACCGATATTTGCATTTATTTATGCATATTTATCATTAAATATGCACATATGCGCAAAAATTTAAATAAACATGCATCAAGAAAAATAGGTATTTAATTTTTTTAAAAAAAATCAGTATTTTAAAAAACACTGGGGATTTTAGATGAAATCTCCGAATGTCGTTTTCCGACCGGAAGATCGATAAAAAATCGGAAGCCTTCCAGGTAAATCGGAAGGATTGGCATATGATATATATATACAACATACATATGTATATAAGTCATACATGTAAGTAAGCCCCTTCCAACCTCCCCCACAATTTAAAAAATCTTTAGCAATATAGGAAGCAAGTGAAGGTGTTTTTGCCTCCTCTCCTCCCTAATTTTCTACTTCCTATTTGTAAATCTTTGAAGCGAGCCTGATGTACATTATATATATTATATATAGCCCAGGCCTGTACACAGAATTTCCCAATGGAGGGGGGAAGTATTAAAATCCGAGATATTTTTGTGGTTCAACATCTTTACTTACTTCCCATAGGGCTAATGTCAAGATTTTTTCAATGGGGAGGTGAACATCCAACCCCCTTCATTTACAGGCCTGATAAATACACATATAAACATAAGCGAATCCAAAAAATAATTCTGGGGCACAGATCCTTCTGTGAGGTGAGACAGTACAGACCACTTCATTATATTCCATGATTTTGCATAATAAATCAGTTGCTTCTAGTTTTTCTTCAGCCTACCTGGGAGGAGGGGCTCAAACCCATCTCTGGATTCACCAATGCATATAATAAAAAACATTTTTCTGTCGCACTATTGTTGTCGAAAGCAGTTTTGTCATTCCATTTTGGAATCTTTCCTCCTTTTTTGGTTTTGGGGCAAGTTTTAGTGCTTTTTTCGTAATTTCCTTTTTTTTTGAACGAGATTGTGTCGTTGATGAGAATATTATTGACGTAGATGGTTCATAATAAGAAGTAGGAGTAGACATAGGGACTACATTAGGTCCTATTGAACGAGATTTTAAAAGCAGACTCACCTGCCCGCTAACATCGGGCGGATAAGCGACTGGAAGTTCATTTTAGTCAATCACTAAAATCTTCATCTGGAAGTCAATAGTCCGACATACGACAGTTGGCAAATATCCTAATGATCCTCCGAATTAATTAATAATTCTGAATCACCCAAAGAATTCAAATAATCCACTGCTTAGTCAACAGTACGAAATATATATTTTTTTATTTTGTTGACAACTCCGAAGAAAATTCTGAGCAGAAACGAAATTCAATTCCTACAGGAAGAAAACTTAAGCGTTTAAAAGAAACTGAAAATTTCGAGACATCGCTTAACGAAATTGATTAAATGTTTATGTCTGGTAGATTAAAATCAGTGGCGTGTGGTCCATAAAAGCGATGTAAACATTGCTTGCCTAGCATCAATTTGAAGCACATTTCCATTACCAATTTAAATTAAGGAAAACTTAATTATAAAAGTTTGGTTAAATCTATGTTGCGTACCTGAAATTTTGTCCGAGGTCAAACTAGCTGGTTCGCAATTTTTTGTCACTGGATGGCGCCACATTCTGAGGGTGAGACTGACGTCGGATCATAAGCAATGCAATTTCTGCTTTCCAGCCATAAATGTTTAACTGTGGATCTCAATGGGCGCGGCTCCGAAAGCATTTCTCGTTATCGTATTTTTATTTAAATCTAAAAGTACTGTTTTAATTTTTTAAGCCGCGTAAGAGTGAAATAATTTTAATCTGATAAGCAATTTTCTAATAGCTTATGTTAACGATAATGCTGCCATCTAGTGGTATCGATAGTAATTTTTATTGCATTTGGTGAAGTTATTCTTGCTCTCTATTGAAAAAAAAAATTATTACAAATATGAAAAAGAACTCCAACTTTCACAAAAGTGTTGATATATTTGTTAAAAAAATAAATAAATAAAAGACGATTTGTTTTTACATAAATAGGACTAACTGTAACGTATTATAAAAATAAAATTTACTTAGTTTACATATCACAAAAATAAATACATTGCTTGCCTAAAGGAAAATGACACCGCACGCCACTGATTAAAATATTTACGTCCGGCAAATCGTAGAAGTACAACTATCTGGGAATTGGCGAAATGTGGCCATACTGCGTTCGAAAAGCACACTTTAACCAGAAATGGTACATGTTCCACTTATGGAACATAGAAATTTAAATGTCCCTCATGAGCTATTTAATTTCTTTTTTACTAATTTACTATTTTTTCACCTTTCGCAAATCTTAAGAAAAATTGACAGTTAATATTTTCTAGAGGAAGTGAGAAAAAGTAAGTATTTAATATCAGAAGTTTAAATTGCCTCAAATTGGACAATTTCGACAATTTATAAAAATAACAACGATCAGATAAATAGTCTTGAAATAATTCAGGAATATGTTTCAATCTTTTATTTAATTGAATAAATTATCATTTCATTTAAAAAAGTTAATTTGAATTTGGTGAAAAAAAAATTATGTTCCATTTATGGAACATCAGCCACTAAAAGGTTAATTTCTAAACGTTTTTTTAGAAGTTGCTTGTTATAAAAAAAGTAAAATAATTACAAGATTTTTTAGTTTAAATTTAAACTTGTTCCATTAATTCCATTGTAAATAATCGTTTTGGTTATTGTATATGTCTCCTTTACTAGCTTATCCTTCTGTCATACTTGACTATAATATGCCTTAAACCATGTGTAGTTTAATTAGAAGATAAACCGAACTTTAATTCTTTGTCTCAAATTAAATAGTTCGGTGATTATAAAGGAAGGCTAGTAATATAACTTAAGAACAACGTTTACCCAAACTAGTGTTTCTCAAGTATGATCCGCGGACCAGTAGTGGACCGCGGCGGCTTATCAAGTGATTCGCAGAATCATTACCTAATTTAAAAAAAGTTGCCAGCGCAGCTGGAATTTAGGTTCGGACGAGATTTAAGGAATTTCTCATAAATATTACCTGTTATAAACCTTACCTTTCGGCGTTTCGTGAAATGTTTGAATCCTCTTAACTATGCTATCTATGCTGTCTACGTTGCTTATTATTATTTAATTAAATTGATGATGTCATTTTCATTGTAAATTTGACAAAATAAGATCATAACTGACACTCTCCTTATCAAATAGTGTTACTCTAAAAATTATTTTGTTTCAGGTGGGTTTGGCAACCAACCCATGTTTTAAGAACATGGTCGGAGATTTTAGAGATTTTCTGCCAAAAGCTAGTGCTTTTTAAGTAGTAAGTAAAAATCTAAAAAGCTTAAATTTTACCACAAAAAGAATTAAAATCAACTACAAATGATATCTCCAGGAATAAATAAACCTCTCCTGCTGGAGCTCCTATATACGTATATAAGCCTGCCAATAAACCATATAAATCGAGGATTACTTTAGTTATGTTTTTCCTATAAAGAGGCGGAGGAGGGGGGGAGAGATCAGTATGACGGTGGCTAAGTAGTGCTTAATATTATTAATCATAGTCAGGTCACCGGCGGTCCGCGATAAGTAAAGGAATGCTTGAAGCGATACGTGAGTGACCAAAGTTTGAGAAACATTGACCTAAACTATTAAACGGCCCAAAACGAAAAATTTTCTTGGTGAGGGTCCACGGAACCACCTCCTACGTAATAAAATCCTAGATCCGCCCTTGGTCAATATTAGACCTTATTTTTATGTCGCAACCCTAATAGAGCTTTCAAGGTGGACTTCAATTATTTTGGTCCTAACATTTGCTTTCACCAACTTTATTCGTGAAAATAGCTGTTCGCAGACGTAAATACTCCTGAATAGTGACAACATTTTCAGAGCATGCTGTCGGATGGTTGGGAAGATTTTCTTATCAATATATTTAGAACAGAGTTCAATGAGTCCTGGTATGCTTTACTTTTTTTTAAAAAAAAAATCACTGTTACACTGCAAATCAATGAAAATACCCCTAATGCTTGTATACACTGTAAAACTAGAGTAAAACATGATTGAGGGAAGACCGCGTGCTGCTTAGTTTTCAAGCGTTTTAAGATACTTATTACGAAGTGTAAACAAAATGAAATAAAATATACAGATTTAAGACTCAAAAGGAGCAAGAGGCGTTGTTTTTGTGTGAAACAATTTGTATTTTTTCATGAGCCAGCGGGTGTCAAAAAACATGTCGGCCCGCAGCCTGAAAACCCCTGGATTACGTGATTGGTATATATATACTCCCAAGGTAAGCAGTAAGGCTCTGCAAAAGACCCAGAACCTCTACTTTAGAGTTGGTGTAGATTACACCCTGTATTATTAACAAAAGCTTACCGATTCTATACCTAATACAACGTTTGATATCAATCTGAATGGAGCAGTTATAGGCAGTTGAACTCAAATATAATAAAAATACTGTCCGAATGAAAGTGAAACTGCAAAGTTATCAAAAAATCGAATTTTTGAAGATTATTTCAGGAAGTTATCTAAATCCTTAAGTTTTCTTTTATGGATTATTTTCGTTTGCCAGTTGTTCGTACACCAGTAGCTACATTCATGTGGATTTTGTTATCCACTTGAATGGATTTATATATTGAGAAGAGTCCCGTAAAAATGTGAAATGCACCTTAAGAACTTACTTTGAAGTTACAATAATTTTTATAAACAATTTAATTTCAGAAAATACGAAATAATTTATGATCTGCAAACAGATACTGAAGTTTCTATTAATTTATTCAATTTGAAAGCTTCCCCGAGACGAGAGGGCAGGCATTGAAAGGTTGAATGGAAAAAAGAAAAAAGGCAGTTCTAGAACTTGTATTTGTTTTTAAACAAGTACTTTTTATAATGATAAAACCTTAAAGAGAAGGAAGTCAACGTTAAATTGTCGACTTGTCTTACTACACTGAACAGAAATCATGTCTTTAGACAAGCGATATTGCATTACTTGATAATTGGTCATTACACGGCATTGCATATGATGTCAAAAAAAAGGGGGTGGTTTTGATTGAAAATGTCTTCCCTATCTAAGGGATTTAATTTTCCAGTCAATGAAAATTTCCAAATTACCTAAAGCCCAGCCTCTCCTTCCTTATGCACGGCCTAGGGTTATTAACTGCTTTATTTGTTTTGAAGAGAATGTGCAATACCTCAAAAAAATTAGAAAACATTTAGCTGAAAAGTGTCTAGGTTATCAGTACTAATGGCTATTACCTGTCTGCGGGGACGCGAACCTAGCTACAGAAACAAACGGTGGATTTCTTCTTGATGTTTTCTCTGCATAATAGGGAATTGATAGCACGTTTAAAGATGTCATTTTCATCCGCAATAGTTTTTGTGTGCGCTCGGTAATTAGGAATGGCAACGATATACCAATATATTAAATAGATCTATATATATCACAAATACATCAATATATTAAATAGATCGATATTTTCCCCAAACATGTCAATAGATTAAATATATCGATATATTTCCCAAATATCAATATATTAAATACATTTATATATTAAATATACCAATATATTTGGGAAATATATCGAAAAAACGGTAAATTTTTCATTCATTTATTTGTTTTTGCTTGTTGTCACAATCAACAAGTTAGGAGAATTTGATTTTTTATATAATAATTCAGTCCAATACAAAAATTAGTCGCTTTTAATGGACTTTTCAGAAGACTTTTGCGGACTTCTGATTCAATGAGTAAAAAATTACAATTTTTTCAACAAGATTTAGATTATTATAAAACATTATTTACAAGATCAGTGATCGAGGATGTCTTTTTAACGAAAGCAAATGTGAAACAAATTTCAAAGAAAAGGCATTGTAAATATAATTCATATGAAATTATTTTCATATCTCTGAAAATTACGGTAAACCACCCAACATAAATTATACAGAAGTTTAAAATTATAATGGCGCGGTAAATCTCATTAAACCAGATATATCGTAACCAGAGGTTCCGAGAGCCAACCCGGGCCCACATAACCCCTTCCCTGGGTAGTGGCATACAGGGACGTGCTGACGTTTTGGTGAGTGTGGGGCGAGATAATTTACGGCGACAAATTAATGGCGCCATCTATTGCCACAAATTCACAACAGTTATATAATATTAATTAGATAAAATAATTGTTAATTAGATGTTAGTTAGTTAAAATGAATTACAAAACAACCATTTGAACGATTTATAACTTTACTGATTACGAGCGTACTACGCTTTAAGATGGATAGTTTTACAAAGACTGAAAGAAAATGTACAGCTAAAGCAGCGCTGCAAACCTGTGGAAAATTTCACACGGACGAGGGAAATTTTGTTAAAACTTTAATGTTGTGGGAAAAAGGGAGAAAACGAGAACTACCAAACCATGGGAATTTCCAGTGTCTACGACAAGATACAAGAAATTTCCTACTTTCTTTTTAAATAAATGCACGCACATACATATAATTAGAAAATCTCCCAAGGAAGAAGTAAACTAACTCTAAATTTAATACAGTTTATTTTGCTTATTTTTTTTTATAGTGATAATGAACCACTAATGAGGTGGTAGTGTACGCAAAAAAAGTAATTTTAAAAAATTAATTTGTTAAATATTGTTTTCTTTGGTTGTATTAAGTTAATAGCTGTGTGTCACTGCATAAAAACCTCACACTTTGGTCGCCAATGGCGCCAACTTCATTCTTGCTTACCGCGATGTTTTTAAAGCTGTGAAAACAATCTTTTTTTCCGCAAAATAGCCAACAGGGATTAAGGTGAGAGTGTTTTTTTAAATCATCTTATTTTTTCATCTCCACTAATGCAAGCCTATTCCATTCAACAGGTTGCTTTGAATACGGTAACAGTAATTCCCTCGTCATTCCAATCAAAAGACGTCAGTCGCTGCACTTTTCCAATCAAAAACAATCATTTGAAGCTACACGAAAAGATAGATCTGTATTGGGCATAATTAGAGCAACAATTTTCTCAATGAATATATATTTCTTATTAATATATTCAATGAAATAAATACATATATAATTGAAGTAGTTGTTGTTGAAAGCGAATATGTTACAAAATCAATATTTTGAGGGAAAAAAAAATTGTAAATTTAAAGAACTTTTTTTTTTTATATTTACTAGTCGCAATATACAGTTATATGAATTGTTCGGTACAACTTTTGTACCGTTTTACATTGAAATATGCGTGTAGGTGTCTAAATAGAAACACATGAAAACTCATTTTCCCATTAAAAAAAAAAATTGAGGGAAATTTCGAGCTGGTGTGGGAATATTTTGTCCCCTTTTGAGGGAAATCTCCTTTGGACAGGTTGGCAACACTGAATTAAAGAGACGTTAATTTACTCAACAATAGATACGCCAGGGGGCAATGTAAAATAGTATTATTGACGGTATGGTGCTAACATCTATTAACAGGAACTGAAATTAGAATCTAAATTTGTTTCATCTGTGCTACATTAGTGGAAATGTTTAATGTTATTTTTGAAGTTAAAATTTAACAGTATTCCTAATGGTGTGGGGGGGCGAATTATGTTTTTCGCCCCTAATCTTCAGACATTGGGGGTAAAAACCACCTATTGGAACGTGGAATACAAAAACGTGGAGCGTGGAATACAAAAACAACAGGATTAAATGCCGGGAAAAGGGGCAGATGGCTTCAAAATGGCTATTCCCCTTCCTTATTGCCCCATTTCTGCTCACTTTCCATAAAGAAATTAACCCTGCATCTCCCCCAATGACAGCGGCTATGGGAGGTTTCAAGTATTACGTAAGCAATATTTTGGCCATTTTTTACACCTTCCTCCCCGGTAAGCAAAAATTAGCATTGGATAACATACTAAAATAAGCACAAAAGCCACCCACTCCCGCAAAGTTGCTTACATAATACTTGAACTCTCCCTATGCCAAAGGATACATTTTTTATAAAGTTACCAGATTCAGAAAAAAGTTTGGTATTCCGTTCGCTTTTTTTCCCAAAACTTGGCGATGAAACAACCTTCACTAGGTTACCATACTTCGGAATTCCAATGACGTATTTGGACACGCAACTAAATTTTCAGGTTTGAAGTTAACGAATAAGATCATTTGTGCTTAGCCGTGCCTCTCCAAGAATTTCTTTGGTTTGCTTTTCTAATGATGGGCGTGTCTGGAGCGTGATTCGTTCATCTTTGGCCTTAATTATCTTATTAAATATTGATTTTAAGCAAAAATTACACTGGACATTTTTTATTCCTTTTTTCACAAGGAATCGTGTAGTGAACTTTTTCCGCCATTTTGTATAGACCCTATATATATATATACACACACACATCCCTCCCAAGAAAATTGAATCTCTATAAGGCCTAGGGAACCAATCCCCGGAATACAACTTGTAGTTATTCGGTCAGCATTCTTGGTACATTTTCGATTCGAAACAGGGTTAAAGGTAGGTTTAGATGAACGTGATGCAACTGCACCACCGCAGGACCAAAAAAATAAGCCAACAGCACGCGTTGGTTCCTAGGTGATAACCCTCCCAATATTGCTTAATTTTGGTGATCGAAAAAGAACCGATATTTTCAGCGTGGTATATGTGTGGCCGTTGACTATTATTGCAAATGACATTTGAAAACCAAAACAAACTGCTAACCTGTGAAAAAACGAATATAGTAAAACCTCCTTAAAGCGACTTCCGCCTGTTCAGTGAAAAAGCAGTGGCTCAGAGGTGGTCTCTGAACGGAGGTAATCTAACGTGAAATAACATCGGTGTTTATTGCACGCTAGTTCCAGACGAGGAGAGACCTTGTTCTCTCGAAACGTGCGTCGAACCATCTTTTAAACTTACAACTATGCTAAAAAACGTCGTGTATCTTTCATCATTATTAAATGTTTTGTTTCCCTTATTCCCTGGTGGTGTCATTTAGTGAAAGTGCCTCCCACCTTTGGTGGAAAACATCGAAGTTTGATTTTATTAATGAAATAATTCTGTTAATGTGCAAATATTAAAAGATCCTAATTTACATCGAATTTTCTGTCTTGCTTGGGAGACCCTTAATATTTTCACATTAATAGAACCTCCCTTTAATATACTAAAACTTCACAATTTTTCTCAGTCGTCAGAGGAAGCCACCAAATGGCAACACATACGAAGAGAAAAAATGGTAACACTTCAGTGTGTGTATATTCATTCTATTAGTGATGCGCGATTGCGAGATGTTTTAGCTGACTGTCGATTATTTGAACTTCTCGAAAGCTCCCGATGATTTTTAAAACCGGACTGGATGCATCGCCTCACCGTATGTGATGAAACCAGTTCTTAGTTCGTTGATTTGTTATTGTAACCTCAGTAGAATTGTTTTTCCAAAATATGGACTTTTTAGATCAGCGGTCGCCAACCGGTGGTCCGCGAGAAAATTTTGGTGGTCCGCAGAAAAAGCTGGACATTATTTTCATTTTTAATGTTTTATTAATAATAAAACAAAAATAATATTCTAAGAAATTCTCATATTCTGAATGACAATTTTTGCTTTTATATTGCACTAAATTCACGAAATGTGGTCTACCGGATTTGAAATTGTGAATTTAGCTATCCGTGAGGTCCGAAAGTTTGGCGACTACTGATGACGATCGCAGCGGGTTTGTTTATTTTTCCTCTTAGTGTTGCGTTTCTGTAAAAAAAAAAAAGTTCATGTGTGCATGAAAAACATAGTTTAACTATTTGTTCAGAGATGGCGCCACACAAAATAAATTTAAAATCAATTTAATGGAAGTTCTATCTGAATTCCTATAATTAATTTGCCTTTTTAGTGACAAGCATAAATCATATACCTTATGTGTATATTTCGTTCAATAATTTAATAGCGCATGGATGGTTACTATATTAATAAGCACTCTCTTCAAAATCATTTTTGCTAATTTTTTGTGCATCGTTAAACGTAGGTGTACGCAGAAAGTTCATAAGGGGGGTTATAGGCTCAATGGGTGGGGGGGTCACAGAACTACAACTCCATGTATTCTTATGTTAATTTTACAAAATTTCATTACAATAGGGGCTACAACCCCCCATCAACACCCCCCTGTCCATAGGCGCCGACGGCATAAAAATAGGAGTGGGGGACAATATACCAGTAGAAGGCATTTTGTTTGAAATTGGAGGGGGACATGGAACCCTAATACCAACATTGGAGGGGACGGGTCCCCCCTGCTAACGGCGCCGGTGCTCCTGCCTACGCCGATTCTTCGCCTTTTAACGTTTAAAAGGAAATATTTTTCGTTTAAAAGGAAATATTTTTCGTTTAAAAGAAACTTCTTTTTTTATTATAATCGATCTTTTATTAGTTTTGGCTTGATAACACTGAAGACAAAGGAATTATTAATTCATACATATAGAATTGCTTATCAAATGTAGTATAGATGGCGCTCCAATCAACAAAACTATTTTTTTACATATATATTTTTTTCTCTGCTGATATTCGTCTATTTAGAAAAAATATTTTACATAATTATTTTCAAATAGCAGTAAAAATATTGCATTTATAAATAATTTTAAATTTTAATAATAATTTAGCAAACAGTGAAATCATCATATAATGTAATTACTTATATGCCCAATAACATTTTAGCTTCGTGAGGTCATTTTTAGTCAATTTTTAAGCACTCTTCTAGCCGCAATTTTGGTGGAGAGTGTGAATTTGGATAAATATGACAAGCGTCTGGGGAGAGTCCCATCACCCTGTCAAGAAATGTATTGATACACTGCGCATGCCCACGGACTCTGCTTCTGTATGTTTCCTTAAGGGGTGATACAAGGTGGGCTGAAACGTCGTTGTCTTGGCTACGATCGAAGTAAAAAGCTTTTCGTAAATGGTTTCCAGTGAATACGTGTCTTAAGATAATCATAAAAAATAACATGTATTTATTGAGTTTCTCTGTTATATTGTGTTAACCCTGTTGACAAGATTATGTTCTGCCTTCTCAATTTGTGATAGTAAGCTAAAATCGTAAAAGTAAGATAGTAAACTATCATCGACCTTTTTGATTCTTTTTTATTCTAATTTCGTTGGACGCAATGTTGAAAGCTAAATTAAGTTTTTTTTTTATTTTTTTGCTGACTAAATAATCCCGAATGGTTTAATTGGACGAATGAAGTAAGAAATTTTCCCATTGCCGCGTTAGGAGTGCTTCAACTTTACATTTTATTAGTTCGAAAAATTAAATATATATTGAAGGAATTATAATTTCAGCTGTAAAAAGTGTGGGGACTTATTACTGGAAAGTTCATTAACCAAATGAACTTTCCAATAATCCATAGGCGTAATCTGGCGGGGTTAGTGCCCCCCAGTTTTGTTTTTTTTTAGAAAAGAGGCAAAATCGTACTTTTTCCTAGACAATTATTTTGTAAAAAAAAATCCATTCTGAAGAAATTAAAATAGCTGAAAAAAATCCTACAATATTGAAATTTTCCGGCAATTCGGCAGAGAAACTAACCCAATGGGACGAAAAAGTAGGGAAATGACAATACCTGCGTTTGCAACGAGGAAACTGGAACCTATGATTTTGAGTTACGATCCAAATCGCAGGATCCCGATCAGAAATAGCCATGATCTGAGAGTCTCTCTGCGGGCACGCACCGTTAACATTTTCCCATTGAGTGCATGGGACGCTCCCTAGACGCTTACGATTTTACACGTAAAGATTTCATGCAAAATCGTGAAGCGTTCCACGTAATGATCATACAGAATTACGACGTTTCAGCAATTCTTATATCACCCACTAAGGGAACATACAGAAGCAGAGTCCGTGGGCATGCGCAGTGTATCAATACATTTCCTGACAGGGTGCTGGGACTCTCCCTAGACGCTTGTATAAATGTGTAGTTTTTTTAATGAGGTGATTTTTCTGTCACTTGTGTGGCACGAAATGTACCAACCCTTTTTGGGCAATATGTTTAATCTGAAAATAGTTACGCTGGGGCAAGCTGGACAGGTTAAACCAAAAGAGTTTATACACTCTGGAGAGAAATATCTGTCAGTTACTAAACCTAGGTTGGGCACATGGTTATTCTCATAGATTAGTTAAAGCCAGCAGAAAGTTTGAGCAGTTTATATGTGCCAAAATTGGTACTGCGTTTTTTATGTATGCATCATCACATGTGATTCAATCCTATCAGGCTAATAAAATCATCAGTGTTCCATTATCTACGTAGGGGAGAAGAAAAAAGAAATACCACTGAGAAATGAGAAATTATTAAACCGTTCTGAGTGCATTGCCTTACAAAACTTGTTCATTTTATAAAACAGAAAAGAGACAAACAAGAATACACAACTCCTCTTTCAGAAAAAACATATTTAATATACACACCTTGGTGCATAATTTCTAATTCCATCTTCGTGGAAATTTCCTCGCATTTTCAAAACTTTCCCTCGATGACAGTGTTCACAAGATCCTTAAACAGTACTTAATAACTCTTTATTTTTGGTTTTCATATTCGAGGGCCCTTAAAAGTGCTTCGTTTCCACCAACAGTCTTAAAACTCCCTTATTTTTCTGAATGGGCTTCGTCAGATTCCAAAGTCTTTTCCTATTGCTCCCCAGGTAAAATGTAAACAGTTAAATTTTATATATATATGTATTTATATAAATCGAACACTACGCAGATTAAATTAAACAATAATATAAATCAACGTTTATTGGCGTAGTGATACCAGCGCCGATGTTATGGCGTGATTAGATAGTGAAACGTTCGAAAGAAAATAAATATTTCTGCCTTCGGTGGGACCTGAACCCACGACCTTCCACTTGCCGGGCGGAGGCTCTACCCACTGAGCTACGAAGGACAATATATAATCTCTTTACGAACGTATATAAAGACTATTTACTGATGCCAGTTATTTCGCAGAATGGTGTAGTACATGGACTACTATTTAAACCAAATTGCAAAGAGACTGGTATTAAATTGATCGAAATGCCCGTTGCAGCATATGTATTTATTTTATATAAATCGAACACTACGCAGATTAAATCAAACAACAATGTCAATCCATCAACGTTTATTGGCGTAGTGATACCGACGCCGACACCATAGCGTGATTAGATGGAAGGTCGTGGGTTCAGGTCCCACCGAAGGCAGAAATATTCATTTTCTTTCGAACGTTTCACCATCTAATCACGCCATACCATCGGCGTTGGTATCACTACGCCAATAAACGTTGATTGATATTGTTGTTTGAGTTAAATTATAATTTAAAATAAATTCAGTAAGTGTAAATTTTACCAGAAGTAAAACTTATTTATGAAATTGAAACGCGTTTACGGGACAATTCGATCGTGATTGCCTACCTAATATGCTGATAGCTGGAGTTGGATTACATGCACTAAAAACCAGCAAAATATACGTTAAAAATCCCCAAAATATGTATTCAAAAGGGGGAAAATAGGGGCGTAAAATGAAAAAATATGTACTCAAAAAAATTTCACTTATTTAAAAAATGAATGTCCTGCGTTATAAAACGAAAAATTGATTTGAATACTGACTAGGGAAGGTCGGAGGGTGGACGACGCGGATTTTAATGGTATTAGGCTCATTTGAAAGCTCTCAAAAAATTATTAGACACGTATTCGGGCATTTTTCAGAATGGCCATAAATATAGGTGTTATGGGGCCGGAGAGAGCAAAAATTGGACTATTTTCAGAGATGTTATAATGTTATATCTTCAAAAGTACTGAATTTTTTTTTCTTTTTGCTCCATTACGTAACTTGCAGAAATCCATCGGATGTGTGTTTCATGGTTTTTGGGGGAAGTAACTTATTAATAATGTTTTTTAAAGGTTATAAAATGCATTCGGAAACGAGTAGCTCAGCGCAAGAATTCGCCAACTTGTTGGCTGCTTGGCACATTTGCTGGTGTAGTATAATCAGTTATTTTCAAAGGTAGTATTAGAAAGTGACACATTCGGGAGTGTTGCATGACAGTTCATTTAAACTGTTCTTATATATCGTACGCATAATAAATTGTTAGTTTCGTATTTAAAAAAATTTGACTTCGCATTCAACATATATTTTTATACTTGCTTAAGAATTTATTAGTTTATATTTAAATCTTTGATATATATCTTGTTATTTAATATTAAATTGAAGTTTAGTTTCGGAAAACCGAGGTGAATTTTTGACAAATTAACTTTTTTTTTCTGTTTACTGATTTTCGCTTTATACTTTAAAATGGATTTATTGCTCATAAATGCAATTAATGTTACTCATCATTTGCAAAAAATAAGCTAAGCAACATATTTAAATTCATTGAACATGTCCAGTGATATCACCGATTGTGAAAAAGCTATATCTGTGGAACTTTTTAATGTGTTGGAAAATTATTTAACAAAATCGCAGTTTGAAGATGGTAAAGTTATCGAGATTTCCGAAAAAGATCCAGAACATTATTCTATACATGATGATAATGGGGTGGAAATAAAATGTGAGCCTGGTTATATAAGTATAGACGAAAAGGAGCGTATGGTCGCTATTAAAGAAACTCATCCAACCTGGAAATGGGACACTTTAATCAAAAAGGGCTGTAAAAAAATGCCTAATCAGAAAACATATCTGCGTTTTAAAAAGGATAAAGTAGACAGAGGGTCACTAATCGATATGTATAAAGCAATCGAAATGGAAGTTTGGTGAAATTTATGGAAATTATGGGCAAAAAACTACGAGTTATACATGGTTTCGATATTCGGAAATGGATAATTGAAACTTCTTTATGTTTCTATAAATTAAAATTTCTTGCCTCAAGTACATGGGTAGGGCAAAGGACTTTTGTAAAAGTCATGGCATAACGTCTAGGAATGTAACAAAATTTATAACGAAAAAACTAGATACTTCTCCGGAAATGATCCGAAACGCTGCAACAAAATTTCAAACAGAAGTGATTAAACTATTTAAAACTTATCCTCCCCGTTGTATATTTAATACGGACTAATGCGGATTCAATTACGAATTAACAGATAGTCGAACGATTTCTTTTCGAGGGGAAAAAATAACATTGGGTTATGCATCATCTCCAACTAATTAGTGTACTCACTCGTACACCGTTCAATATTTAATAAATGTCGATGGCAAAGCTGTTGATGATGCTTTTATGCTTACAGGAAAACACAGGCCAATTTGAAAAGAGTCCAGTGCGTAGATGATTATAAAAAATAAAATTCACCGCCTCAAAATTTTGCACCTTGGATATTTCTTTCTCAGTATATCCATATATAAATCTGGGCTTATTTATATATGAGATAAACAGACGTCGTGAATCTGTATTCAATTGATAAGAATGATAGTCGCCCGCCTTAAAAAGAAAAGAAAAAATCATTTCCTACCTACTACCTGAAAAATCTAGCGCTAATAGCGACAGTTTAAGTGGTCTCACGACTGTTAAGCAAGCAAAAATTGACTATTTGAAGGGAAATTCGAACCTCTGTAGAACACTTGCAACTGATCTTGGCATATAGAAATTATACTCTAATATTATATGAACTTCTGGCTTTATGATATATATATATATAATATCTAAATTGGTTATTTAAAAAATAACTTTTTTTAATGTTAAGTATTTACACTTTTTTCAATTCATGTAAGTTTTGCGCGCATGATTAAAAAAACTATTTTCGCCAAAACTAATAAATTTCTATAGCAAAATAATAGTTATATACATAGATTTGTTTTGTTCTAGGATCTTTAAAAAATATTAAATAGAAATATTTTTAATAGAAAATGTTCGTTGCAATATGAACGTATCATACTTTTTATATATATTTTTTTTTATAAATAATGCCAGATGCTGGATTTTTTAGTTCAGAATATGCAGTTGTGTCCACACAATATTTGTGAAAAATTTTATACTAATTGAACAAGTAGTTCTTTCTTTATGTTGCGCGCAAGTCCCAAAATTTCGTTTTGAGAAAAACACGTTTAAAGTTTAAATTATAGATTTTTTTTAATTAAAAATGTTTTCCTTTATTCAAAACACATTAGCAGCAAATGATGTACCATCCTTGTTCTTAAGTACCTCATTATAAGCCTTTGTCTTCGTTTTGCTCTCCGTGCCTGTGAACTTGGGTAGCACTAAGTTTTTCTGTTGTAATCCCATGATAGTCGCCATTTAAAACGCCTCTTTTAATAGGGCATTTAAGTATCGCGCATCAAGTAAAAATTAACGTCTTCGTAAAAAATTGGTATATCTTAACAAATTTAGTACCAAAATGTTCAAAAATGTTCGTTCCTTCGTAAAAATAACCCCCAAAATCGAATTTTTGAAGCTCTAAGGGTCGTGAGACCTCTTAAGGTATATTAAAGAAAACTTGCGAAAAACGTTGTTTAAATTACATTTTATAAAAACCTCTATAAGCAGAACAATACTTCTTATAACCTTTTTTCTGCGGCTACCATGTATAGTTATTGAACAATATTAGCGTCTGGCAGCTTTTTTACTGTCAGCCATTCTTGTTTGTGGTTTTACGGCTCAAGGTCTACAGTGGTCATGCTGCGCCGGGACCTACTGTTTTCCGAGGAATCCAAACCTCTGGACCTACAATTTTCCGAGGAATACGAACCTCTCGGACCTACAGTTTTCCGAGGAATCCGAACCTCTTAAGGCCTAGGGAACCAAACCCCGGACTACAGTGAGCAGTGCGATCTTTATGAGATCTCTGAGTAAGCGTTCTTTGCACCGTTGGGAGTCGAACCCGAGTTAACGGCGCCGTCAGTCGTTCTCTATAAAAGCAAAGGCGTAGAGATATATGAGAGAGATATTCTCTCAATAATTTAAAACAAATTGCAATTTTACACAAATTGTAAATTTGCAAATGTAAAATTGTAGCATTGAAATTTACATAAATTTTAAATTTGCAAATGCAAAATTATGGCATCGAAATTTACATAAATTGTAAATTTTCAAATGTAAAATCGCAATTTACATAAATTTTACATAAATTGCAATGTATAAAATATGTGCTTAGACTTTCCTAATAATTCTGAGAAGTACGTTGAGGCATGGGGGCTAGAGGTGAGACGGACTCAGCCCGAAACGGGCTCATAAGGCGGATGCAACTGAAGCCGAAAACCGACTTTTTCACATTGAAGTTTCGGGCTCGGGCGGGCTCAAATTGCAAATCTTCGGGCTCCGAAAACTAAGCCCGGACACATCTCTAATAGGGGCTCATACAGACGACAGACATTACCCCCATCCCCGATGCTTTTAATATATAACCCAAATTGTGAGTTGAACACGTATTTTCGAATTCGTTCCACAGGTTTACACCCGCTTTAATTTGACTTCCTAATTTGCTTGCCCCATTTTGCCAGTTGAGAAACCCAAGCCTTTGTGAGGGATCATTTCAAGAAATACAACCACCACCAGACACCGCCATGTGGGGATTTTTCACTTAGTAGTCAAGGTGCATCTCTCCTTTGTCGACGCTTTCCCTGGACGTCAGTTTTTTTTTGTGGGGGTGGGGCGCTTGAACATTTTTTTTGAGTCTCACAAAATGCAGAAATAGCTTTTCTAGCTGTTTTCATCAGCGGAAGGTAGTAAAGTAATTATGTCAGCTTGGAAAAACAAACGAAACAGGTATTCAGCTAAAGAAAAAGTTAAAAAAAACCTTGCATGATAATGTGCAAAAATAATTGTAAACTAATTACAATTACATTTTTTTAAATACTGGGAGCTCAAACCCTTAGAAAAATATATTGGGGGGTTGGGCTCGGGCCCCACGGGCCCACATAACTACGCCTGTGTGTGTGTGTAAAATGTAATCCATAGCCATCGAAAGTAAAAAAAAAAAATAGGAGCAATACTAGTATTATATTCCACGTTGACCTCCTGAATAAGAGAGAAATGTCGAGATAAAAGATAAATGTAAAATAAATGACTTCTGTATGGGAGCGTTCAAGTATCATATAAGCAATATTTGCTATTTTATATCGCCCCGTAAGCAAAAAATTTATATATGCTAACGTTGGAAAATAAACAGCAACCACCTTCCCAAAAGGTGCTTATGTAAAACTTGAACTCTCCTTATAAGCAATAACAAAAATTGATCTGTTTACATTAAACATATCGTGTAAAAATATATTAAATAATAAAGGACTAAAAACAATTCCTTGTACAGTACACATTTTAATATTACCAGTTGAAGATCTCCAGTCTTCAATTTGATCCAACTGTTCACGCGAACTATTGATTTAAGAGTACTATTGATTTAAGAGAGGACTGTAGAGACCTATGCTTTTCCGAGGAGTCCGAACCTCTGCTGCCGAGGAAACTAAACTCCGAACTACGGTGGAGAAAAGGTAAGCTTGATTGTGTTGTGAGGTTCGGAGTGAATGTATATCTCAAAAACTAATTTTTTCAGAGCCCAATGTCGACATTTGAACTTGAAATTGTTAATGAATTAACGAACTTTTTTTGCTTTTCCAGGTACATATATGCACTTGCTGAATAAATCAGTTGGAAGATATATGTGAAAACAACATGAGCTTTAAAGTCATCTTAATTTTTGCATTTTCATCATGGCTCTTGCAGTTTTCGGAGTAAGATTCAATAATATAACAGTAACTTTCTCTTAAAAATTCATGTTCTATGCAGTTATATTAACTAAACGTGTATTTTCTACATGGTATTTAAAAGTGAAAAACAGCATAGAAAAAACGCAACAGTCGTTCAGGCATAACTTATAATTTGGTTATAAAGTGGTAGCGTGTAGCCAAGCAATCATACTATTCAGCTTATTATAAACTAAAAATTTATTTCAGTACAAAATACAGATTCGTTTCTTACAACTCGATGTTAATATAAAGGGCGAGAGGCTAAAATGCTTGAACTTTCGCGGGCATTTATTTCGAGCTTTGTTCGGTATTTAAAATGAAAGAGCTAGCTCACAGCCTTGTCCTTCCAGGATTTCTGGAAGGAACTAGCCTTCGGTTCCATTTGACAAAAATGAAGTCCAAGAATTATGTCAGTTTCCTCGGTGGGAAATTGTTTCTTTCACGCATAGGCTAACGAGCACCAGTGAGTTGTCTTTCAAGGCAAGGGCTGAGTTCCCATAAATTGTTTTCACACGAATGTCTTAATAATAATAAATTCATTTATTTAACCCAATTTTGTATACATTTTCGTGAAGTACATATAAACAATTTGAGAAAACACAGAATAAATCTTTTCGATTTTATGTTTGAGATTTGGGTTAGAATTGGAAGAGAATATAAAGCAGTAGCTTGTTACAAGATTCTCTTTCAAAATCGTTTTACAATAAACGGTACCGTGGACAAGCAGTTAATTAACCTGAGTAGGGGGTACCCATACATAAGTGTGCATGGGGGGAATTGGGAAGGGTGGCAGCCGAAGGCAACGCTGTAATTCCAGGGGTAGGGGGTACCTATGGTTAGGTCGTTAGAGCAGGGTGCCCAATCGTTACAATCGTCGGAAACTTGGCCTTAGGATCACAGTTGTCTTTAGCTTCTTGCAAATGCCAGCATTAGAAGTATTCGACAAGGGCAAGTCCATAGTACGCCACATTGTTATTCTTATTGACAGGATTCGACAAATGGCGGCAAACTGCAGGCGCCAGACGAAAATTGTATTTGCCGGCTTCAATAAGAAAACCTGAGAATCTAGTAGGAAAAAAGATTTCCTGTCCGCTAACTGCAAAAATCTTTTACGGCGCAAGGACAAGAAAGGTAATGCTGCGCCGGGACGTACAGTTTTTCGAAGAATCAATCTCTTAAGGACTAGGCAACCAACTCTAGGACTAGAATGTAAAAATCTAGTTGGCGATGGTTTTGTCGAGCTTTTCTTATCACAGAGTTATGAATGAGATACTATAACATTAGCATCAATCTAGGATAGGTATGATTTGTTGATATAGTTTGTTTATATAAAATAATAAGACTCTTTTTGCTGGTAGGTGACGGAAGAAAAGTGAAAGAGTTGCTGATAGTTTTGAGCCATAAATTGCAGCTTTCTTGGTTAACGCGTTAAAAATGTGTTCTATTGAATTGTATATACTGATGGGAAATTATATATATTGATGGGAAAATCAAGTAGAGGCGATAATACACATGACGAAGAATATTTGCCATGAAATTTATGACCGCATTCCACCAATAATGACAGAAAAGGCTAAAATATAATCTTAACTAAATATAATCCATGAAACTTATTGTTTATCGGTATACTGCTTTCAAAATTTGGAAATTATTGTATTGGAAAGTTTTGGAGTCCTACAAGGTGCAATGTTTGAACGATCTACATAAATAGCCTACACTATCCCCTTACAAATTTGAAAACGAAATAATCTCTATAGGCTTTTAGTACGCAGACAATAAGATCTTGATCATAACAGTCGCGTAATGTGGTAAATGTCATGTGATCACTGTTCGAATTTCCAACGAAAAGCCACGTGGCTGAAAGTGACCGACTTCGTAAAACTGAAGTGATCATGTAGCTTCACATCATTAGTTCCAAGTCCGATTCTTGATTACAGTACGATTACAAATATGTAATTGAGTCCAAGTTAAGTGTTCGGTTCCATCTCTGTTGAACTGGGAAGCACAATTCTGGAATAACTGAAGTGTCTGAAAACCTTCCGTTCTGCCTTCTTTATATGCAAAAGTTATCGGAATCGAGCCTAATTGTGAATTAAGACAATTTCCCAAAATTATAGTAATTAATATTTAAAACGTGCCTATAGATTACCTAAGCATGGAATGCGATGTCGAGTTTTTGAACACGTATTGCAGGTCATAAATTCGATGAAGCCCGATATATTTGACTATTGCCAGGAGTTGCGAATGTGGGTAGGCCAAACGGGACCTCCGCACAGTTGGTTATCCACACCAAATGTTCTAACGGGTTCATGTTTTCCCTTTGCACATATGTCATTTCAACAAATTCTACGTAAGTTCACATCTTACTGATGTTTATTGCAGAAAAGCATATTAATTAAAATATTAAAACAACATTTCTAACGTTCTTCAGTACTACAGTTGGCACATACTTATGGACTAGCTAATAATCAACTCTATAATTTAGCGCCAGCTCAACGGGACCCTGCAAATATACCCTAAAAACTAAGCAACTTAAATACTCGTACAAGCATAGTTGTAACTCGAGCCCGGATTATATGCGAATGCAATTGCATATTTTAGCTCTTTTCAGCTTTAGTGGATATAAATGCATAAAAACGATAAATTTTTAGAATAAACGCATATTTCAAGGGTTTCAATAATTTTATGATTCTTTTATAGGAAACTTTTCACACAACGATAAAGTTAAACTTTACTTTAGTTGCTGAGGTGTCGAAAAAATGAGGGGAAAAAATCAATGTTGAATGCCCCACACACACGTTGACGTATTCTACATATAAATATTCAGTCCAAGGAAGGTCCCGAAAACCCATCACCTTCCCATACTTTGCTGTTTTTTTTTTGTTGTATATAATCCGGGCTCTAGTTATAACCCATAAAATAACACAGATCGTAATATTTTCAATATTTTTTATCTGATAAATAATGCATTAAATTATCTACTCACTGCGACTGCCGGTATGAGGAGAATCAGCGTTTACCGTCCACTGACCAGTCTAACATTAATACAATGCACGAGTTGATATAACGTAAAACGTTCATTCACTTATCGTTTAGTAGTTCACATCCGATGAACCGCATTGTCCATTGAAATTTTTTGGAGTCATTATTGGTATTTTATAAGCTTTCTTAAAAATAAGCCGTTCTAGACGATGAGCAAGCTAATTGTAAAATTATAAAACACTAGAAAAATTACTTGCCTAGAACACAATTAAACTTCCCTCTCTTCACACATCGCATCGTTTTCTTCTCATTCACTCTAAAAACTCCAGAGGAGGCATTTGCTTTCTAGGAATTTAACCCCTTCTTCTCGGTTGTTATAGGCATCTTGGTACGGTTACCTGGCGTTCTTCCCAAACGGCGTATTTCCCAAAGCTCCCGAGTAGCATGAGAATTTTTGAATTCCTTTTCTTTGGCATGTGATTGGTTAAAAGTGTGAGACTCCCATATTACATTATCCCATATCCAACAATTACATGCCAAAGAAAAAAAAATTTAAAAACTTTCGTGCTACTCGGGAGCTTAGGGAAATACGCCGTTTGGGAAGAACGCCAGGTAACCTGTTGTTATGGTTGACCCCAACTCCCCTTTATTTTGCCTTCTACTCAGAGAGGGTGCGGGAAACAGAATATCGTAGGGTGATCAACTTTCCCTTATTGCAGCTAATTTTTTCAGATTCTCTCGTATTGACATCCTATTTCTCCCGTACATTTCATTAGCCATCAAACATCGATTAACTATGATTATAGCTGTAACGAGTTCTTGAAATTTGCACAAGAAAATAATAATAATAATAATAATAATAATAAATGCTTAGTTCTGCAGCATTAGTGAGCAAATACAACAGTAGCGTAGCAATTCTAAACACATTAGGGGCTTATATATAATTGGCTATGGGGAGGGCTCAAGTGGCTTTAAAGAAATGTGATGAGGCCTTAAAGAAAATGCGTTTTGATATTCAATGGGGGGCTCTCTGAGCCCCACTTTCCTACGCCACCATAATACATATATGTTAGAACTGGGAAACATATAAATTTAGAAATAATATTATGGCGTAGTACTACATTGAATAAATGAAGAAAGTGCAGGCCAGGGGATCTTCATTCCGCAGCCCGCGAGTCACTTGCGGCCCGCTAACATGTTTGAGGCGGCCCGCCGGCTCATGTAAATATAAATTGTTTCACACACACACACACACAAAACTATTTGCTTCCTCTGAGTCTTAAACCTATGTATTGTATTCTGTTCACATTTTCACATTTTCACATTTCGTAATAAATATCTTAAAACGCTAGAGAATAAAATAACGGCCCTGCGGTGGCGCAGTGTGGTAACGCGTTCTCCTAGTGCGCCGTTAATCCGGGTTCGACTCCCAGCAGTGCAAAAAGAACGCTTACTCAGAGATCTCATAAAGATCGCACTGCTCACTGTAGTCCGGGGTTTGGTTCCCTAGGCCATAAGAGGTTCGGATTCCTCGGAAAACAGTAGGTACCGGCGCAGCATGACCATTGTAGTCCCTGAAACGTAAAACTGCAAATGAACTAAACAAGAGGCCATCCTTCAAACGTATTTTACTTTAGCTTTCTAGCATATATGGGCATTAGGGATGGTCTTATTGATGTACACTGCAACGGTGATTTAAAAAAAAGTAACTCAGGACTCATTAGATTCTGTTTGAAATATGACCAACCATCTGATTGCATACTTTACAAATGTCACCGTTCGTGAGCACTTACATCTGCGCATAAGCCTATGTAGAAAGTTCGTAAGGGGAGGCTACAGACTTACCATGGGCGCCGATGTTCTTTATGGAATCTCCTGCTGAACCTTTGTATTGTTTCGTCAGAGACTTGGGTATTTTTGCAAAAATTATATATCTGTAAGTTTTCATTCTGTCATTGATATATATGGCTTCATACCAAAGTTATAATAACATGATTTTTACTAACAAAACAATACAAAGTTTCCCCAGGAGGTTGCATAACAGCAGTTCAACAGTGGCGTGAGGTTTAAAACACGACGTTTCGGGATCAAACGGCTCCCTTCGTCAAGTGAAGACAGAATTCTGTCTTCACTTGACAAAGGGAGCAGTTGGCTCTCAAAACTTCGTGTTTTAAACCTTACGCCAGTGTTGAAATAACTGTTGTTATATAATTTTTACTTCCTAGATACTTTAAAAGTTGAACTGCCTATTTTTGGATTGATATCTAACATTTCAGATCTGTGAATTCATTATTACGTATTCATTTAGAGCCGCCGACAAATTGGTTATGGAGAAAGAAATATTGGATAGAATACTGAGTGATGAACGACACAATGTTTACGTAAGACCACCAGGTCGAAACGGTACAGGTAAAGCATTTTCACTACTTCAATACAGTCTTGCATCAGTAAAAAAAAAAAAATTTTTTTTTCGAAATGCATGCATATGCATTTACATGTGCATACTACATTATCAAAAATAATTAGACACTTTCTCTGAAAAAATTTCTTTATTTACCGTTTTAGTAATTAGTAGAGCCACTTTTGGCTTTAATTATAGTGGCAGCTCGTTTAGGTATAATTTCCAATGAATTTCAATAGGTTTCGATGGGAACGTTCTTCCACCCTTCTTGGCCTTGCGGTGGCGCAGTGGTAACGCGTTCTCCTATCTAACATTTAATCCCGGTTCGACTCCCAACGATATCATAACAGAACGCTGTAATGACTAATTAAGTGTTCAATGCAGTTTGAGGATTGGTTTCCCAGACCTTAAGTGGTTCGGATTCCTTTGAAAAATATAGGTCCCGGCGCAGTATGACTTTTCTGCCCTTGCGTCGTAAAACAAACAACAAAAATCCATTCTTTTTGTAAAACAACGGCTAGAGATGAGTTTTCAGAAAGTTATCTGAGTCGCAACTGTCCCTTTGCTCCATCTTAAAGGTTTTCAATTGGGTTTATATCCGGACTTTGAATAGGACATTTCAACATTCAACAATTCTCATTCTCAACAAATCACTCCTGCACGCACCGTGCTGTGTAGTAAGGAGCTTTATTATGAGGATTAAGATGACGGTTATTTCTGAAATACTGCCATATTATCAGAAGGCCTTCTTCATGGTGCTGGGTACAACGACTAACGGATAGAGACTCATCCAAATGAAAGAACCCGTCCATTGCGATGGAACCACCTTCATAGCCGACAGTTCGTGTAACGTAGTACGTAGTCAAATATAGCAGGATTAGTAATTAATATACACTGTTTTGCAAAAAAACAAGAAACAAACAAACAAAACAAACAAACAAACAAACAAAAAAACCCCACGAAACACCATGACGAAATTATGGCTTTAATTAATCTGTTTTTCAAATGTGCATCCAACACATACATAGATAAGGAAATATTAAAAAATTCAAGGCTGTAGGACCCATCAATGGCTAGGAATTGCACATTGAATGTTCAAATCAATAGTTGGTGACCCCCCCACCGCTTCAATGCATGCTTTTATGCGTCTAGGTAAGGAGCGATAATTGTTCCTAATGTCATCCTGCGACGCGACACATTCTGCCAGGCATTCCTCATTTGCTTCAGATTTGCGACATTTTGCGGTGCCCAAATCCAGCAGCCTACCATGTCCCATACATGTTCGATTGGCGAAAGGTCTGGTGATCTTGCTGGTCAAGGAAGAGTATCAACAGCACTGGGGTAGCTCACAGATATGCGAACCATATGGGGCCTGACATTATCTTGTTGGAAAATGACTCCAAACTGTCGTGTCATGAAGAGTAACGTAAACGGCCACAGGATGTCATCAACATATCGTTGAGCTGTGAAAGTTGTATGCAGGATGACTAGGGGAGTCCTGCTGTCGTATGAGATAACACCCCACATCATAATAATACCGAGGGTAATGTATGTGTGCCTCTGTAAATCAAAGGGTGGTTGGATCGCTGGTTCTGACATCTCTGTACACGGATCCGATGGTCATCTGCTCCAAGACTGAAGCGGGATTCATCGCTGAACACTATGTGATACCAATCTGCTGGCAGCCATGATGATCGGCTCTTTGCGATAGTCTAACTGCATTTATGTATTAAGACTTTTATACCAATAAAGTGCCAATACGTATAAATAAATATTTTATAACGAATATTTTAAAAATTCAATTAAAAAAAAACCCTTCGAACATTATACAGGGTGTCCCAACACCAGGGTTGCAAACATCGAGGAGGGTTAGGGTATACCTAGACGAACAATATTTGTCATAGAACCTAGGGTCGCAAACCACTCACAGCGCCAGTTCTAAAACCGTCCAGCATGCACAAATAGTGACAACCAGTGCATGAGAAGCGCAAAATGCGATGTCCTAATCATCTATGCACTTGAGCAGCTGACCTGAGTTTTATCTGGCGCTTTTCACGCACTGGTTGTAAATATTTGTGCATGCTGGACGGTTTTAGAACTAGCGCTGTGAGTGGTTTGCGACCCTAGGTTCTATGACAAATATTGTTCGTCTAGGTGTACCCTACCCCTCCTAGATGTTTGTAACCCTGGTGCTGAGACACCCTGTATATGTGCATGTGCATGTAAAAGGAAGATATTAAAAAAATCAATCCGTTAGCTTTTAGCTCTTGAAAAATGGTTGGTGTGAGAAAGTGGTAGGAATTAATTTGAGGGGAAGGGGCAATGTGCTAAACTGCCCAAGGTCCGCTAATCTTGTCCCCGGCTCTGGGCAGAAAGACAGTGTTGGCTGCTCAGAGAGGGATGTATTTTCTAATTTAACAATCTTATATGGCTATTTTGCTGTGCGTTATAGATATGCTAATCACTAATGTGAAAATGTAAGTGAATAAAATCAGAATTATATTTAAAATGGACGATTATGAATCGAAAGTTTTTTGTATTAGGTTCGTATATTAAAAAATTGATATCTATTAAAACTATTATCCTTTTAGTTGAATCAGTATTTGTTCGGACGAATATGTACATCAGACGTATCAGTGAAATAGATGGTGTGAATATGGTAAGCATACTTACGCTGTTCTTTTTAATATTTTTATTATTCTGATGTGTATTTGGCCTTTTACAAATCAACCTCATCCTTTTTTATGTTTTTATAGCATTCTGACTAACATCGCCATTTATACTACTTATGGTATTTAAAAATAAATATCTTTGAACTCCAAAACCATTATTTGGTTAACCCTGCGAAGGGTAATAGTATCTTACAACTTTTTACTGCATAATAATAAAGGAAGCGTCGTTTCTGGGTTTAAGTGGCCTAGCGGTTAAAGTATCCCGGATCGAACGGAGGGACCCAAGTTCGACGCTAGGTAGAGGCGATAGTTTTTTTCTCCTATGCTTTAACAGCTCTAGCTTGAGTTCAAGCGTGGGTGTCGGAGATTTCTACCTATCTTTATAAACTCAAAATGACTTTTTTTTTTAACGTCGCAAACGTTTTTATTGAGCCCGAACTCATAGAACTCGTCACGTTTTTATATAACGTTATAACGTTTTTCGTTCACGCTATAACGTTTTTCGTTCACGCTTTTAAGTCAAATTTCGCCAATTTTTCTCCCCAATTTTGATAAATATGAAAAACAAAATAGTGTTTTCAATGTTAATTTATTTTTAATTTAATGAAACATGGAATTTTTTTTATATTTATTCGTTTTTATATCCTTGTTTTGTTTTAATTTTCTCCCTACTGCTTTTTTTTAAACATTAGCGCACCCAGAATTTTCCCAAGGGAGGGGGGCAATGGTGAAGGAATTTTTCGTAGGAAAAAATCTTAGAAGCTATAGCAATTACGGTTGACTTTTTATGCACATTTATCATTATTAAATTGCTAATAATTCTATAGTACAAGAAAAATAATTAGGAGTAGTAGATTATGTTTAAATAATTTTATAATGGTCAGCTCTTGTCTTCCACAAAAAAAATCGCTACTCCATACTAAACTAAGCTAATTTTTCTTGCCTCTGTTTATTACTGCCACAGGAGGCTTTTTCCTTCCATGGCCCTTAAAAACTCAATGGCTTCGAGAATTAGATCCGTATGATAGAAAAAGTTTATCTGTGGCTTGTATCTATCGTGAACGGACATTTTGGGCTGAAAAAAGACCACAAAATTTGTAATAGGCATTGTCTTCTACCTTTGGGTATGCTAGATAGTTATGCTTGCTTAACCAAGATGAACAGAACTTCAGATGTGGTGAGGTTTTCCTCAATTTAAAACGGCACTGACAGTCGTAGAAAAATTTGAATTTGCATATGGTTTCCAAAGATTTTTTAGCATTATTATCCTATCTCCATCAGTAAGATTCAATTTCTTGACATAATTAAAAATATCTGCAGTCGGAATTTCCATTTCAACTGTTTTAGTCTACTTTTACCTCCTGGAAAGCGTTTGAAGACAGCTCCGGGCCACTGTTGTTTCTTGCTTCAACAGCATTCCCATCAATGTCACCAGAGTTTAGGGAAATGTCGTTGGGAACATTACTACTTTTAATCTTACTTAAAAAACAAACAAACCCAATTTTCCAGTGTATGTTGGCGTAATTTTTCGCTTCGTTAGCCCAAGGGAGGGGCCCATGCCCCCTCGGCCCTTTAAGTGGGTGCGCCACTGTTTTTAGAGTAATAGCGCGTTCCTAAAATTAGCGTTATGCCAGTTTTATTCGCGTTTACGCTCATGTCAAAATACGAGTAATAATTTTGGTTACATCAAATTGCTTACCGTAGGCCTGGACTTGGTTCCCTAGGCCTTAAGAGGTTCGGATTCCTCGGAAAACAGTAGGTCCCGGCGCAGTATGACACTTGCTATTCTCGACCTATAACTCAAACCGTTGTTTTATACAATGGTCGTATTTGCTTTCGTGTAGCCAAAAAATATGTAACTCTTTACGATATAATGGTGTTAGAACTTCTGTCTTTCCAACATTTGTAGTAAAAATTAAAAAGCAAATAGTTAAAATAAGTGAGGGCTTTGCAGTATTTATGTATTAAGTGGTTTGATTAACTGTTAAATTATTTGTAGGACTACAAAATCCAGCTGACATTCAGGCAGGAATGGCACGATAGCCGGCTCGCATACGAAAGCAAAAATCTGCAAGGCCTCAAATATGTCTCGCTTCTCAATATTGACAAAATATGGACACCTGACGTGTTCTTTTCCAACGAGAGAGACGGACACTTTCATAACATTATCAGACCTAATATCCTTTTGAGAATTTTCCCGAATGGCGATGTGCTTTTCAGCACCAGGTAACGAAGTATTTTGCTGAAGTACGATCTGCCTATTTTCGCCATTTAAATGTGATGCTAATAATGTCCACTAAAATTGCTTCATAATGGTAACGATATCCTCTGCATTATTGCATATTAGCATGTTGTTAAAAATTGCTTCCTTCAAATGCTGTATTATTGTTTTCCCAAAATAAAATACATATTAATGTGTAAAATAATTTGACGTAGGATTACGCAGATTAGATTTGTAAGTAAGACAACGTTATATCCACTACGCTTCTAACGTTGTCTTTACTTATAAACATATTAGTATATTAATACACGTATTATATATTGTAATATAAATTAGTGTACATATTATGTATACAAATGACGTAGCGTGATTTAAAAAGTGGACCAACTCTTCACCACCTGCCCCCCAAATGAAAAGTCCCATTCATATATATGCCATCATTATGATACTGTGGAATTATGATTTTATTCAAGGGGGGTGGCGAACACTTTGAAAGGAGTAATTTTTTGGTCACGCTACGCCACTGATGTATGTTATTCTATATTGGTATATATGCATTTTATATATTCAACGTCCCATTTAGTTTCAGGATAAATTTCAAAAGAAAATAGATGAAAAAAATTCGGTTCATTTAAATTTTCTTCTATAATTTTATGGCTATATGCAAAAAAAATCTTATTTGAGACTAATATACCCTTTATAATCCCCCCCCCCCACATCTCAAGCCAACCAATGGTCTGGCCCTGCGGTGGTGTAATGGTAACGCATTGGCTTATCGTGCGGTTATCCCGGTTTTGATCCCCAACCACGCCAAAAAGAACGCTTACCGACTAACTGCTCGCCGTAGTTCAGGGTTTGGTTTCTGAGGCCAGAAGAGGTTCAGATTTCAGGGAAAACTGCAGGTCCTGGCGCAACATGACTTTTGCCGTCCAAACTTAAACACTGATCTCTATATAATCTATTCAGTTTTGCATTATTAACGTTTAAGTTTGCAACGTGTGTGATATTCATTTCGCTCAAGTAAAATAACGTGAGTACATGCAGAAAGCATTACCCATGCCTTATAAAGAGTATGTGCGACATTCCGTTTTAATACATAAAACCGTAGGAGATAGTTAAAGAATTTTATACGGAGAAATAAAGAAGTTACATTTTAATAGAAACATGTCAAGATAATCATGAGCAGTTTTAATGGAAGAACTGGATAGCAGCGTATTAGCAAATACCGATATGGTAGAAGAAGTGGCTAACTAATTTATTAAGTGTGCTGAGGAAGGAATGGACAAGTGATAACATCGTCTAAACAAAAACATAGCAGTCATAGTGATGACATAGCAGTCATGGCAAAGACAAACTACAAATTGACTGTGGGTTAAGTTATCTGACTCCATTTTTACTTAAAGGTGGTAGTAGGAACAACAAGAATTGCTTTTAGGTGCAAACTTAACCTTATTATTAACGAAAACACAGCGAGTTTAAAAGAGTTGAGATTAAACTTTGCTAGCTACATAATAAGGAACATAAAATAAATGGTGGTAACTGACCAACTTAAAAATGTTACATGGAGCCTAACGGAGAACAAGAAGTAAGTACGCCTTCCAATGGAAGAACTCAAAGATTTATAGCCAGGTAGCAGTACGCTATATGGATGCAATACATTAGACAAAATAACGTGCATCACATGACGTCATAAGTATGAGCTTTGCATCCCTCACATCTTAATGGTAAATTAAAATAACAGAAACACAGATTAACAAACAAAAGTGACCCAAAGGATTGATACAGTTAATCTGAATGCTTTCGATGTATTCGCGAGAATCGAAACAAATCTTTAGCGAATTCCTGAGGACAGATTTATCCCCACTGTTTTCTATCGCTATTCATTGCTGGGAGAATAAATATAGTTTTAAAAGTTTTCGGAATCTTCCATTGTTTGTCAACCTAGGCTATTTTGGAGTTACACTTTTTAGAAGCTTTTCATGTTTATGAAAAATCAAACAACCTCATTAATGATTATAATTCTACGCCATCATTCGGCATTGCGTGGATGGTCCTATACAATTTTATGTCTTAATCAAACGACCTTTGTCTTTTTCTGTATGTTTCTTCGCTTCCAATATTTTACGTCCGCAAATGATCTGTAGCATGAAATGGCAAAATTCAGTGTTTAGTTGGAGCTTGCTTCGGTCGATTCTTGGCGAGGGACAGTGATGCCTGACCGACACGCGTCGATACGTTCTACCCAACCTTAAAAATACACGCTTTATAACAGTATTTAATATTTAATGCATTAACATAGTGTACGGCATGGTATGCTTTGATTTAAATTAAAATTTTGGTGCAAAATTCATAATTCTTCGTTCTAAAAGTATCATGCTATCGTACGTAATTGGTTATTGTTTTTATGGCTCAGTTTTTATATAGTATATGTGAATATTGTTTTATGAAATTCTGTAATATTTTCTTAAATGTATGCTGAATGATTTTTGGGAATAAGTATAATTTCACGATGTAATCGAAGATTAGAGAGTATCTTTAGTTATATTTTTATAGTGTTCAGAGAAAATGCCCATACATAGTGAGACTTACATGTCGCATTATTATCGATAAACTGAAAACCTTAAAATTTTCCAGGATTACCTTAAGGCTTTCATGCTCGATGGATTTGAGAAACTATCCACTGGATAGACAAATGTGCCCTATTATAATAGCAAGTTGTGAGTACTGATACTTAAATTTATAATTGCATAATAATTAAATATTTTAATATCTGTTAATTCGTTCCACAAAAGATTTTTTTTCCATATTATGATGGTAATAGTAAACATACAAAATACTAATAATATTAAAAGTACTAAGAGACGTACATTTAAAACAAAAGATGCATGGGTATCAACTTCTAATTATACAATGATATAAACACAAGAGAGAAAAGAACTGCACATTTACATCCATTAAAAAGTTATATAGATTAAAAAACTTTAGTATTAATTTTGTTTACTGGCTTCATTTGCCACTGCGAAACTTCTTTTTGTAAGGGAAAAAATAACGTTCCCCAAGTCCAATGTTAAACGCAGGACCTTATGCAGTGACGAAGAGCCAGTTTCACATCAAACTGTTAACTATTTAATGTTGTGTTCCGATTTTGATTTTTCTCAATTTTGTTTTAGTTAATGCACACTTTTTTTTCTTTTAATTTCGAATGGCTTCATTCGCCACGGCCAATTTGCTTTTTGTAAAGTGAAAAAAAGACGTTCCCACTGAGCACAGGGTCAGCGATGAAAAGCCACTTCGCTTGTTAATAACAATTAAACTGCAATTTTTTTTAATTCCTTATTTTAGTGTTCCCCAAGTCTTTCTCAGTTAAAAAGTCGATGATTTTAAGTCCTGTTCGAACACAAGACCCTATGCATTTATGAAAATCACTTGCCCGTTACTCTGGGCCGCCTTTAAGAAGGGGCGAGCGGGGCCCATGCTCCGGCCCCGCGCTTCTAGGGGCCCCGCGAAGCGTAATTTTCAAATTTAAAATTTTTGTAATATTGAAAATTTCCCCAAAAATATTTTTGCTTCGGCTCTCGGATTTCGGCGACTCGGATTTCGTGACATCTAGTAGTCATACATTATTCCATTTTTTTGTTTTGTTTTCTTACTCGTATATGTATGGGCCCCCGAAATATGTTTTGCCCCGGGCCCCGCATTAACTAACGACGGCCATGCCGTTACTATCTGCTATTGAACGTTTCGTTCTTTAGTGCTTCGCTTTGTTTGGCAAAGCGAAACTACATTCTTAAGGAGAAAAAGTGTTCATGTTCCCAAGGCCTTTATTGAATTCAAGACTTAAACAAAACCAAATCAATGCTTGAGATACTGAGTACCGCGCAGTTTGCGCTACACCTCCATGCGTTATGAGGTTTTTGCTTATGAGAATGATAAAGAAAGGAATAGGGTTAAGCAAAGAAAAAATTAGATGTTGTTATAAGAGTGAAAGTTGGTTCGGGATGGTAAAGGTCTAGATTTAGAAAATTCTACAATCAGCGGTGGGCAGAAAAGTGTGGAAAAATGAACTAAAGAATTGAAAATGAAATGAGTAGATAAAAGGAATTAAAGCCGAAAAAAGTAGAGAAGTTTCAAAAGGAGAGAAATTCAATCGAACGTGCAAAAGGAGATCGAAAAAAAGGGGGTGGGGGTGAAAGGTCTTTGATGAAAAATGATGAAGACAGATGAGCCAATGAGAGCAGATGGTTGAAATCACTGGAAGTTATCGGAGCAAAGTACAACTCGGAAATCCATGGTGAGATGGGACCAAGGGTCATGCTAGAAAATACGCAGAACTTTGTGGTTGATTAAGAATGATAAATGGGATATCTTGGGACATATTGAAAAAAATAACACTTAGATTTAAAACTAATTTATGGGGTAGAAAGGCGATGTGAGTGTTCAGGAATGGAAAAACACCATGGTAAATTATGATTTAAAAAAAAACCTACGAGAGAGCTAAGTGGAAATAGAATATTCGGCCCCAGAAATTGAGAAGGGATGTTGGGGATAAGTTTTAAATGCTCGGAGGGGGCCCTTGTAAGTATTTGAAGGATATAGTTTAGGGTTGCTGGCTCCTGTAACAAGTGGATTAGGGTGTTACCAAACGTGAGTCAATGTTACCAAAGTGATCTGAAGTGTGGTTATAAACCGTGTGTGTGATTGGATCAAGATCTGCATTAGAAAAAATAGTCCTGTTTTTAACGAACCAGGGAATTTTTAGAATGCGACTTAGTTGGTTGTTTTCGAATTGCAGGAATTTAATAACGTAATATGAAATGTAGTACCAGGCAGGGCAGGCACATGTGAGAATAGGTCGAATGGTAGTTTTGTAAAGCAGAAGCCAATAAAGTGTGGGAAGTGAAGAGTTGAAACCAAGGTGGGGACGTTGGATGATGAATGCGGCCATGGCTTAATTTTTAGTGTTTTGGAGGTGTAATTGGAAGTTGAGTTGCTTACCGAAAATGACTCCACGCTAAACAATGTTGTCAGGCCAGGGAATGGGTTGCGGAGGGTTTGAATATTATCACGAATGCCTAGTTTACGTCTGCGTGTGGAAATGATCGCTTCCAGACTAAAGACCTCATGTAGTGACGAAAAAAAAAGTAATTTTCCACGTTAATGGCTATCAAATTACCAACTGCTAAACGTCCTGTTCTCCAATATTTTTTAGTGTTGCATATTTGACTTTACTATAAACTATAAAGATACCATAACTAGGATAAACAACGATATTATAACTAGATCATAAACAGAATCTCTGGTGACATCATAGCTATAATCTATAACACCTGTTTTCAGATATATATATTTTTATATATCTTGTAATTCTTATAACAACCAGTTAATAAGATCACAAAGTAGTTTGGACAAATGCTAAAATACTTTTCTGTATGGAAACTTTGTTTACAGATGTGTGTATGTGTATGTGCATGTAGTATGCAAGGGGAAAGGAGAAAAGGGTGGATGCTTGTTTACAGATCTATATTTCAGAGTCAACGTATCACCCAATTATGTCAGTATGCTATGTTAGCATATTATATGTGGCAGCATTTTGTTCAATTCTTATCTTTGCAGATGGATATACGACTGACGATTTGGTATTTTTGTGGAAAGAAAAGGATCCAATCCAGCTACCGAAAATTCTTGATATAGGAAATTTCAGAATGTCCACATTTGAGACCGATTATTGTAATAGCAAAACGTCAACAGGTAGCTGCTATTTTAGAATATATATTTTAAATAAATATTTTGACATGCTTTGATTAGAGCGCTTTACAATTTATGAAAGAAATAGCGTGTAGTGCATGAGTTAGTGCGCGAGAAGTTTGGATTCCTCGGAAAACTGTAGGTCGCTGAACAGCATGAAACGCCGTCCTTGTGCCGCAAAACTCATAGCTTTAAAATTCAGTGTATCAAGAAATAGACCAGACGCTCAAGAGGAGATACAGAATTTGCTGATATCGATAAAATTTTGTCCCTAGTGGATATGAAAATGAAAAGAAAGGGCAGTTAAAAAAAAGTAAGAAGTGAAAAAACAGTAATAGGAAAAACTAAAAAAAAAAAGCCAGGATAAAATAAAATTGTGGAGATAACGAATTGGCTAAGGAGATGCAAAATAAAGTCAAAATAAGAAAAAGAATGGAAATGATAGAAAAGTAACGAAGTAAAAATAAAGTAATTACCATCAGCTTTAAAAGGTTCGCAAAGTTTCGAAAACCATTACTCTCGTAATCAGATGAAGCCTTCACTTGATGAAGAGTTGTTTTTTCATATGTATCCTCTTTTTCTTTCCTTCTGTTATTTCTATTTATTCTGAATGTTTGAATTTCTTTCACATATCCTTGCCAATTTTCTAAGTATAAACGTACTCCCCTCTCTTGTCTTTTTCGAATTTATCCACTAGCTTTTTTTTCTCAATATTACTTCCTCCCTTCTTTATCCCTTATTTTTTTTCATTTTTTTATTATTTCCCACTTCTCTTTTCTTTTTTTTTCGTACATCGACCAGTAATAGAATATATTAATTATGATTAGATCTAGTCAATTTTCGTGGCACTTTGTCAGAATTGGCTGATTTCACATATAACTTGTTTTGTTGCAGGTTCTTAGTTTTTAATATGTACTATATAATTGTTGCCTGTTTCTCGAATCAAAGGCGAGCTTAAAATAATAAAGAGAACTGTAAAATAATACATTCGAAATTAAAAAGATAAAACAATGTTCAATTGTATAACAAATATACTAAAGTTGCAAACACATTATCATAGATGGTAAGAAGGAAGTGATTATACAGTTCTGGCGCCGAAAGTTCGTAAAAACTTTAAAAAATCATTAAAAAGGAACAAATAATGATAAAGAAGTGCGGTTTGCACAAAAGGATGTCTAGAAAAATCAGGTTTATTTAGTAGCAAAATAATTTTTGTTCAAAAGTCATTTGTAGGTGGCACTAACACGCATGATATTCGGCAGAAGTATGCAAATTAGGCTAACAATAAAAGAATTGGATACACGTATAATTTTTATTCGATTCCGGCAGTATTGCATAATTGAGAATGCTGTCGTTACCAGATCAAGCGTTGCTGGTGAAGCTCTTCTACCTGAACGGTGAATCAGCAACCATTGCGTTGCGGAAATAAATAAAATTCGTACGGCGAAATAATTGAAGACTGGAAATGGCCCTATATCATACCCATAGCTTGTTGCTTGTTAAACAGTTTGAAGAAACGGATCGTTTGGAGGATCGGCCATGAGTAGAAGATCCTCGTTGGCAGAGGGCCATGTCACTGCCGTGAAAACCGTTGTAGAGGGTATGGCGGTGGAATCGTCCACGGGCAGTAGCGGTGCTCGCGAAGCTGGAAAGGTATTGGGTGTACCTAAGTCATCGATTTGACGTATTCTACACGGGATATTGGATATTATCCTTACAAATTGCAGTCACTGCACCAATTATTACCGGCAGATGCTTGATGCTGTAGTTAGTAATGATTCCCTCGTAGTTGAGCAATAAGGGAATCATTTGCCAACTGGGTTTTGGAGAGAGAACCTCAATGATTGTTTTACGTGTTCTGGGTAGATAAGGCCCAATTTGCACCACACGGGGATGACAACACCATCAACGTAGAGTTTTCAAAATTATTGGGAGGGCCCGAGCATATATTATGAGCATTTATACATTACAGTATATGTAAAATTGCAATTTATTTCAAATTATTGGGATGGCTCGTGAATCACGGGCCCTCACAACTCTACTATCCATTCGCGACAGGTTGGCATCCAGATGCCGTTAGCTGAAGTAGTAGACGGCAAGTTACGGCAAAACGCCCTTCCCTCTACTGCAATGGAACAACCCGTCTGCTATATTAGCTAACGGAACCTGGACGCCAACTTCTCGCGAATGGACATTATGCCTATGGCCAACACTCATAAGACTCGCATATGAGCGACGTCGAATTCCCGTCAGTACACGATGCAGCCACTGTATTCACCCCATGTGATAGTCTGGTGTAGCTTCACATCGTCTTTCACTATCGGGCCTTTCTTCTTTGAAGAGCGTTGTTTGATATTCGGCTGGAAACCTGCACGGTGACTGCTGAGCGTTACCTCCCTCTTTTGTGTGGAAGTTATACTGGCATTGCACGAAAGAGGTGTGTTGTCCGCAGTTAGCTTCATTTAGGATGGCGCACCGTCCCACTATGCGAATCCGGCGAAAAGATTCCTTTTGGATACCTTTGACGAAGACAGAGTTATCAGTCGAGGATGCAATGTCACATTACCCCTACGGTCCACCGACCTCATTCCAGTGGATTTCGTGCTATGGGGCATTTAAAATTGCTTGTGTACCGTTCCCCGCTTCCATATTGTCCGAATTCGAAGATGCCATTCGTCGTGCTATTTCTGATATCTATCTCGACATGCTCTACGCAACTATCACGGCCGTTGCGAGTAACCTTAGTTCTGTCATAGAATTCTGTATTAAACAATTTTTATTGCAATAACAAATCTATGGAATGCACATTTGTCCTTTTGAGTTATGAGCGTCACCCATGGGTGATTTTTGAAATAATTTTCTTTTGCTTCTAAAAAAATCTGGCTTTCTTAGAAACCTTTTCGTGCAAACCGTATTCTATATATCATTATTTGTTCCGTTTTTTTATGATTTTTTAAAGTCATTTTCGAAATTTTGACGCACTCTGTATACAAAGTGTCCGCTAACGCATGAAAGAATGGTATACAGCGAGATTTCTTTAAGGATTTTGGAGCTATGGACATTTGAAGTCCAACCAATTGCAATAAATTTTGACCTACCTTTTTTGACGGAAACCACTTACGAAACTAATCATTAAGCCCACCTTTTGCAATAGAAAACGAGCAATTTATTGAAATTAAAAATAAATCCCCCCCCCCTCAATATTTTATATACAGGGTGATTATAATTAAAGTTTCACTTTGAAAATATCTATAAAACGAAAACTATTGGACCAAAAATTACCGAACTTAGTAATATTGTAAAATAGGTCACGGGATTTAATATTTCGAAAAAAAAAATTTAAAAACTCACCAATAGGAGTAATGACGCTGTATGATCTAATCAGGACCAGGGGTTTCGACTTTATGAACACCCCAGTGTAATGATTGGACTATTATTCTTTGAAGAGCAATCTAGGGAAGGAGAAATGCAAATTTCATACCCAAAACTTAGATTTGGAATTTTTACGTCATTGCTAATTTTTTTCCAACAGTTTTGAAAAATGCTTTTGAAGTTTATTTTTTCTCTGTCTCTCGTAGGCGAATACTCATGTCTAAAAGTTGAGTTAACTTTCGATCGAGAAGTCAGTTACTACATTCACCATGTATATATACCATTTGCTTTGATGGTGATATTGTCATGGATTCCGTTCTGGTTGGACAGTCGAGAGACAACAGCCCGTGTGTCTATTTGGGTAAGCGTATTGTTAGTGATGGCCATAATGTCAAGCAGCGTTCAAGCAAAACTTCCAGCAGTGTCTGTGACCAAAGCTATTGATGTGTGGATGGGTGTCTGCTGGACTTTCCTCTTTGCCGTCATTGTCGAATTTGTTGTAATTTCTCAAACTGGCTCTCATGAGGAAAAGGTATGATTATACGCGTTAATGAATACGTGCTAAATATGAAATAATCGTTTAATTAGTAACTAAGATATTCTGTTAGCCTTGATGTTGTGAAGATAAAAGTAACATATGAGGCAAAGCAGATATGTTAAGCTTATGTCATGCGCAGGACTGCTTGCTTTATATGACCATGTTATAAAGAAAACGTCATTATTTATGTTATATAATTTAAAATTTATCATTAATTAACGTTATATAAGCAAGTTACGCAGGGATCTGTCTGTGAAATCGAAAGAATCAATATATTTATGTTAGGTAGAAGGAAGTGGCTATAGATTTTGTTCGTAATACGAAAGATACAGATAGTAACAGTTTATTCCACTGTCGCATTATCCTGTTTTTATAAAAGAAAATTAATACAATTATGTGAAATAGTACATGAAAAAGATTGTTTTCGGAACCCTTAGCGTCTTTATGTAATTTACAGGTCCTTTTTTGAGTAAATTCATTCCCTGGTGCTTTGTATCTTATTTCTATAACTATGTGATTTGACATTTTTTGTCCTTGTCTTTTTTCCAGAATCCTTTGACCGTCATCGACAGTGACGCAGAAAATAATTCCCACAAGGATTCAAAGCTTGGAAAGGTCGGAAAATGGCTTAACAAGTATCCCACTCGAGTCAAACGAATCGACGTCATTTCCAGAGTCTGTTTCCCGTTGGCTTTTATTATATTCAACATAATCTATTGGGCTTCCTACGTCAAAAGCGATTAAAAAAAGTAAAGGAAAGGATGTTTCATCAGAAAATATGTGTCTCAATGTAATACCACATGTATACCATCTTTTCCAAAAGAGTATCTATTAACAGAAGGACTTTTTGTTGAGTGAACTGCTTTCACTGCCCAAGTACAAATAAACCTCAATCAATTTATCTATCGTATAACATGTGGCAGTTAGAATAGGCTAAATTTTTATGTTCGTAGGAGTAACACTTATAAAATTCATTGTTGTATGGTAGAAGATTTACCTGTGTAACGATTAAAGGGATATTTTTTTTGCTCTATATTTATATAATTTGGTGCGAATTATTAAATTTCGACAAAATATATGATGTTTTGAAGCCTCATTATTATTTACCTATGTGCAAATAAAGTTTTTTATAGCTGTCGTTAATATCATCGTATATAATAGAATTCGTTTATAGCGAACATAAAGCGAAAATCAAAATCTTAACTATTATTATGAAGTGGAGTCACCGGCAGTACGTTTTTTGATGTTCCAAACGACCAGCCGTGCTTTTTTCCGCATTCTCGCTATGCTCTATTTTTTGAAGTCTGTAAATAAGTTTCAGCTTCGCCATCGAAGTCCAAGGCTTTTTAGAATGGTCTTCGTGTTATCCCGGTAATGGGACAAAATCTCGCGTGGATATAATATCGAACGGAAAAAATAAACGCGATTATTTTTTTTTCCATTTTTTAAGGTTTTTACTTGACAATAATTTTTAATTTACAATAGTTGTCATTACATATTATTGTTTAAATTAAATAATATTACATCTAATTACAATAAATAAATAAACTCGTAAATTGTAGGCAATACCACAAAGATAATCTTGTACTGATTGACTAGCATAATCTTCAATAATATCAGAGCCAGATCCAGAGGGGGATTTGGGTGGGGGTATGTAAAATACAACAGGACTCAATTATAATGAGTCCGTATTTAGCGATTTTCCAGCTATAGACTGGAAAATATGGATTTTGTTTGGTATAAGGATAAAGCACAATACAGTTTAAACGCTTTTAATGAAAATGTTTTTTTGGAACCCGGATTTAACGAGCAACCAAAAAAAAAAATTAGAAAATCAAACTTTTTGCAAAAGTTCTGTCGTTATATGCGGTTGGTCTTTATATTTGGCGCTTGTTATCACGGTCGTAGAGAGGAGGTGACGTGGAAGGCCCACGCCATGGGTGCGGACGAGGAAGAGCGTAAAATTGGCTGAAATAATTCACAGGGGAGAATATCTCCTTGGCTAAGGGACGCAATCTGGGGCAGCGTTCAAATATTACGTAAGCACCTTCGGGGGGTTGCGTTTTGCTTATTTTCCTATGTTAGCCAATGTTAATGTTTGCTTACTGGGGAGGGATTGAAATGGTCAAAATATACTTACGTAATAATTTAACACTCCCTGGGCGTTTCTGCCAAGGGCGCAAAATCACCTATCTACGGTGCTGCTCGTTATAACCGATTTCCATCTCATTTTCATGGATTTGTGGGGGAGAATTTCAGAATCATCCCCCGCAGATTCGCCACTTATAATAGTCAAAACGAATAACTTAGCTGAAGGTTGGCATCCATCAACGTAGAGTTTTAAAAATTATTGGGGGACCCAAGCACATTTTATGTACGTTTACATATTACAGTATACAGGGTGAGTTCAATCCACCGCACCCACGAAACATTTTTGAAATAGCCATCTGTTCACTGATTGGACTAGTTTCACCAATAGGCGCTAACGAGTAACTACTGGGTTGTTTATTTTTCCGAGATAACCTTTTCATTGGTTCTATACTATCAGAAAAAGGGTAAGCCCAATTTGGCGACTTTGCATGCTGTCTTCACCGTGTTACGAACAACGAAAATAAAATTTACAATATTCTTACGCTCGGTGATAAACAGTTTGTTAGAATTGGCGGCCCATCGCTATTTTTTAAATCTCTCCTTAATTAATAAATATAAAAAACCTCAGTTTTTAAAAATTATGCACTAGAGAACATTTAGACATCGTCCCATTTGCCTATCCTAACGGTGGGGGGGGGGGGTCGCGAGGATTTGACCTCCATCGCCTAGATTTTAACGTGCATTTTTTTTAACATGGTTAATTTTCTGGATTGTGGGTTGAAATAAACCTCACCCCCTTCCACTTTCTGGGAATGCTTATGCACCGTCCTGTAAATTTTTAATTTAGTGACCTTTTACCCTAATACAGCGTTAATAATTGTCATCATCTGATTGATGATATTACAACTAATCAATGGTTCCGAAGCTCATCAATTAATTTTATTTTTTTTGTGGGTAGAGGGGTAAGCAAGCCGTGCTCCAATCAGCTTCTTTCATAAAATTCTTACAAAGTTGTAAAGTAAGTTCATGCGCACTTTTTGTACAACCTAGCATGAGTAGTATATCTTTTTGTGTTTAAAAACTGCTCGGTTTTGGGGGAGAGAGGAATGGCTTCAGCTAATGTCCGGCCCTGAATATTTGGTAGTTGTAACATAAAAACTATTATACAATAATTTCTGCCACCCACGTATAGATTATAGCTCAAACTAGAGCTTATTCGTTTTTGGAGAAAAAGAGACGCTTTCCCCATCCTGGATTCGAACCAGGGTCCCTCCGTTTATGTGTGTGTGTTCTTTCGCAAGAAGTGTAATGGGAAAGGTGGCCGCCGAATGGGGCAGCGCTGTATTCCCAGACTGGCTTTTGTCACATAAAATGACGACCAGTGGACCGAGAAGGGCCACTGGGGGGGGGGGGGCATTGCAGGGGATTGTCGATCGAAACAGGCGTACAGAGACGCACAGCTCACATGATTGTCGTCATTCAACGTCGACCGGAGGCCATCCACGATCAGTCCGCCCCGAAGAGCGGCCGAAATAGATGGATGGCGCGGAAGAACACCCCGGGCCGGCCGGTACTCCTACAGGAGACCACCGGACACCGTTGAGTGGGTGTGGTGCCGCGAGCGGCAGCGAACAGGCGTAAAACATTCCCCGCAACCAGGGCGCGCGAGACCAGCATAGTCCGGACAGGCATTACATACCAAATTATCATCCACTGTTTGCGAAAGCTGGCCCCCAAGCGATCGCAGCGGACGAAGACAATGACGAACGCCCGTCATGGACAGAAGGCCAAGCACGGCCCTAGCGACGAAGTCCGAATTACGAGGGAGGGCGGAGTCCGGTCCCAGAATAGCAGAAGCAGGCATCCATCCACCGCCACCCGGCGGCCAAAGTGAATATCCCAAGCACTCCGTCTTAAGCGAGCTGGAACCAACACCCGCCAGCCCGGACAGACATCCGCACGCCACCAGAGCTGAGACCGAACTCTAATTTCCAGTACGTGTCCCTCCGTTTAGCCGGAGTGTCTTGGACCGCTAGACGAATGAGGACAGGAAACAACGCTCTCTTTCTCCGTATGTAAAGATGTTAAGGTATTATTACCCTCCGCAGGGATAACACAATTGCCAAATATGGTCAACACAAGAAAGCCTCCGGGGCGAGATTTTTGTGAGTTTTCGTGGGGGAATTTATTATACAATAATTTTTGCCACCCACGTATTAATTACAGCTCAAACTAGAGCTTATGTAATTTTGGAGAAAAAGAGACGCTTTCCCCATCCTGGATTCGAACCAGGGTCCCTCCGTTTAGCCCGGAGTGTCTTGGACCGCTAGACGAATGAGGACAGGAAACAACGCTCTCTTTCTCCGTATGTAAAGATAACCAAAGATGACCATATTTGGCAATTGTGTTATCCCTGCGGAGGGTAATAATACCTTAACATAAAAACCATTTGTAATAGTACCCGGTGGGAGGGGTTGGTGGGGTCATAACCCCATTGACCTTTTGTTTTCCTGTATACAATTAAATTTTGGTTGCCGAAACTCTCCCCACCTCTTAGTACACCCATAACCCCTTATAAAATGTTTGCGTACGTTACTGAAACATTGTATTTTCTTTCACTTTATCCAATAGATACACTGAACATAAGACACGTTACGAGTTCCACTGGCACAAAGTCAAGATTCCTCTTTTTCTCGTACAAAAATACGTTGCCTATTAATTACTTGTGGTGGGGGCCTGGACTTCACCCTATGTTGCCCCCTCCTATACTTCGGTCTTTATAAGAAGGCTAAATTTGAATATAATATTCAATTTTTGTTGCTTTTCTTGAATTTCTCAAGTTATTACAGGATTTGGAAAGATGGGGGGAAGCGTGTAGGTACCGGCCCCCCTTGGAGAGATAGAGAGGATTGCCTCATTGGAGGAATTTTTAGGAGATTGGCTCGTATTTACATTACAGACTGAGAAAATCAGGAAAACTCACAACTAAAGCCCGCCACCCTCGGAGCTCACATGCTGGAAGGACATTTGCTAGCTAGGGGAGACGATTCAAACCAGTTGGCTGAACATGTCTTCAGGGAAGGTCACGAACCAGATTGGCATTCGATGAAAATATTACATCAGAATGTGACGAATCCGGGGAGTAGACTTTTTCTGGAATCATGGGAAACCTACGGTTTGAGGAGTCGTGCAATAAACGTCGCAAAACCTCTACCAGAATCTTACAAGATTTTTGCCAAACCTCGAGTATGGGGTGATCACCTGACGTCGTGGGGTGCAGATGTTTTCCCGGCGAGGGTTTCCCCAGCCGGAACTATCCTGCACCAGATAACTTCAGTTGGGGATTCTCAACATCTGGGCATATAAGCTTAGGACTTTCACTAACTCTTCAGTCTGCCTTCACTTGACAAAGAGAGCAGTTGGCTCCCGAACCGTCGTGTTTTTAAACCTTAGGCCAGTGTTTAAATAGCTGTTTGTTATAAATAAATTTTGAGTTTTATGGTTTAAGGATAGTAAGGGTCATGCTGCACTAGGATCTACTGTTTTTCGAGGAATCTGAACCTCTTAAAGCCTAGAGAACCAACCTCTTGATTACTATGGGCAATTAGTCAGTAAGCATTTGGTGGTGTTTTTTTTCCCCGAACCTGGGATAACTGCATGCTAGGCAAACATATTACTATTGCAGGACCTTCGAATAAATACCGTCATTACCGCATAGATGCAAAAATAGTATTTCATCTAAAGCGAAATAGAAGGGCGCAACGCCCTGCTGAACCTATTAAGTGCCATGCCCTTCAATTTTTCAGCCCTTGTGCCCATATGTCCCATCTAGCCCTCAGAAAATAACGCACCATCCGTCCCCGATGATAATTCAAATTCCCACGTTAGAATCCAAAACGCGTGATGAAATTTGTTGATTTATAAAAATTTTGTACTCCAGCATTTCATTTTCGTAATAACACTGATGGTTTTGGCAAAACAAGATTGCTGACGAATATTTGTAAACAAAGCACTGTTGCCAGGTTTGCAGACTTTCAACCACGGACTACTGCGATAAACGTTAGCGGTTCCACGTATTTTTGAGATCAAATTTTTGTTAAAATCAATTTGTTTGTCTTTAAGCACTAAATTAAGCATGTTTTACATCCCTATTTTATTACTCTTACTTGTCATATAGTATAGGATATTGTTTAACTAAATTATAGTTATATTAATTTAATTATTATTTTGTATGAAGTTGGGATTTTTTAATCTTGCCATCTGGCAACACTGTCGTTAGATCGCAATCACGCACACCTTCCGCTCGCCTTTCGCATATACTTAACTCGGAACTAAAAAAAAAAAAAAAATCCTCCAAAAAATTCTTACCTGCAAACAAAAACTAAGCAATTTAAAGAAAGCAACTATAGGAACTAAACAAATTAAGACGTTGTTTAAAGGAATTGGTAGCAGTAAAACTGAGTTAACCGCGGATATTTATCATGAGTATATGTGTATTTAGAGCGCCAAAAAGATGGCGTTTTGTCAGGTCATGCGTCCTGCCCTAATTTTTTTCTAGATAAAATACTATGCAAAAAATATCGAGCCTCAAATTTTCTTGTATCTTTTTAATGTTATCTAAACCCGCTTAATTGCGATTTTATACATACAAAAGTCGCGCACATGCAAGTATTTTTGAAGCCAAACGAATGTTTTATTATAGAATTTAAACCGGATATATGTAAAACAAGTTTTCATCCATAGTAATATGCAGCTAGCAACCCTTATTTTTAAGGATTCTCTTTCCCCGTCGGAAAAGGCTGTCAACATTTGTCAAAGTTTCATTTACCAGCTTATTTACGTCTTGCTCCTTTTTCTGTGTTCGAATTACTGTCAGAATTTGTTTTTGTAATGGTAAGATTCTGGTAAAGAAGCTGTTTCTTCTCTAATGATTTTTCAAGATTATTTAAGATCAAACAATTTTCGTATGGAAAATGTTAATACTTTAACAGATTAAATCTTTAATCAGTTATCAGAACATCCATGCGTGCAAAGAAAGTTAACTGAATTTTTCCACTAATACAGTACATATGTTTATGTAAGCACTACTACATTACTTCCTGTTATTTTTATTAATAGATTTATTAATAGTACTGTACATTATAAATATTGAAATAATTTACATGTTTATAAAATAGGAACGTTCAAATATAATAACAAAATACAGTACTATACTACAGTACAAATACAGTATTGTACTATAAATATTGAATGAGCAAATTATCTGAACCCAACAGTTCAGATAACACTGCATATGTGTAAAACCTGCTTGTATACGAAACCCGCTTATATGCATAGGATTTCATTTCCACATCCATTTGCATATATGCAGTTTCGACTTTATTTTATTTCAATAATTATGACAATAATCATGTATTTGTATATATTATTAATTAAAATCAGTTTTATATACACTTTTTTAAAAAATAATTAAGATCAGAGTTTAGGACGTTTCGCAATTTAAGACATTTTGCAGTATTTTTAAAAAAAAATTTTGCAGTTTTTAAAAGCATTTTAATAACTCATTACAGATTTATGTATTTCTAAAACTGATTAAAAGAACAAAAGAGTATATTTCACAGAAACCTAATTCTTTTAATTTAACTAGATTTTTTTACCCGCGGGTTTTATGACAGCTATTCAGCTTATGATTGGTCGAATATCAAATTAGTATTCGCCATATGAGCCAAATAGGCTAAATATTCTTTGCATCCCTATTTAGTAGATATTTCGACAAAATACAAGTAAGCTATTTACTTTGACATTTATGATTTTAGAAAACTCTCTTTAATTAGGTCAATTCCAAATAACATGATTTTGGGGAATCGTGTATAGGGTTCATTGAAAAATTGTTTGATTGTTTTCAGATAATTGAAGATTTTTTTCCATTATTTGAATGTTTTGTTTTCGTATATCATAATTAATTTACAGATTTTTTTTCTTCATAAGTATCGGTGTTGTAAAAGTGTATCGTTATAAATTTGTATTGTGTTTTCAATAAAAGACTTTTTTAAATATTGTGGACTGAATTTGGATTTCGGAGCTAATTTATCCTATTATTTTAAACAGTATCCATTTTATGATCAGAAAATGGCAGGGTGCTCTGGATCGAAAAAGGCAATTTTATAAAAAAGTCTTTTCATCCATCAATTAATACTAATTGACGCTGACTAGATTACTAATTAAAACTTTTTTTAAACAAACCATTTTATCTTTTCTCAACGACAATGAAAAAAAATTTTTCGAAATGCGAAGAAAAAATTATTTCCCATCACGAAAATGCGAGAGGCATTTTTAACCTCTATTATTATTATCATCTTTATTTTATTTTCTCTGAAAACAGGATTCCTCGATTCCAGAATATCCGTTTTGCACTTCAGCGATCTTTTCTTGTTCCTTTTCGTTTCCTCTTCAAAATTCTTAACAGCACCTGTTAAGCATCGTTGATATAAATAATTTCATTGATACGATTTTTCGAGCAACGAAAGCAACTAATATTTTTTAGCATTTTGCTACAACTTTTTTGCCCCATTTTAGCATTTTTGCGACAGCATGTTTTGAGCCAGCTTAAACCCTGATTTAAAACTAATATTTAATCTAAAATTCACTTTTAAATTGACACTAGGATAGTGCCATTAATTAGGGCTCGGCTTCCAACAGTGCAAAAAAGTAAATAAAATAAATAAAAAGATTAGCTGCTCATCGTAGTCTAGGATTTGGTTCACTATGACCTCAGAGCTTTTGATTCTTTTGGAAAACGTAGAACCATCGCCTAACGGTGGAGCTGTGTCAACACACTCGCCTATCACGCAACTAACTTGGGTTCGATTCCTAATAATATCATAGAACGCGCATTTTTTTTTCTTCCTGCTCACCGTATCCCGGGTTTAATTCCTTTGCAGCAGGGGTTCA
>QLNU02015360.1:31969043-31988194 GCA_006491805.2 Dysdera silvatica
TATGCATTTCCGCACCAATTTCCCTCCAGGCATCTTCCTTTAAATTTTTTTTAAATGGTCTTTATGTTTAAGATCCCGGAGTAAAGATTTGGTTTTATAAATATCAATTAGTTTCATCATTATTTTTCTCCGCGCTGTATAGCCCAGATGCTCTTGCGCCATAAAAAAGCCAAACAAACATTTTTCTCCAACTACGCCATAGTTAAATAAAAAACGAGGGAACAAAATCAATAGGCACAAAATAATTATAACTAATTTGGCGCAGTATAGCCCAGATGCTCTTGCGCCATAAAAATCCAAACAAACAAACAAAATAATGTACGATGAAGCACTGGCGTACGCAGGGAGGTGTTCATAGGAGTTATAACCCTCTCCCATTGCGATGAAATTTTGTATTAATACATATGAATATGTGGAGTTGTAGCTCTATAACACCCCCATGGAGCCGATAACCCCTCCCCGCTTACGAACTTTTTGCGTATGCTTATGCGATGGAGCCTGGAGGTTCGCGAATAGAAAGAAAAACAACGAACTACATACGACGCCGTCCCAACGTGAACTGTGAACGCCTTGTGATCGTTAGAGAAATTGACAGGAAGCGGATCACCACGAGAGGTTCATAAGTAGTTCGGTCGGCGCTCCAAACCCCGTCCCAATCGCGCGAATTAACGGTTCGGCTCGCAGATGTATACGTACCATAACAATGCCGGCCTTGAGATGCAAATATATATTTTTGTATGCTACATTGCACAAAAGTAACCATAGACTCCACAATATTTCTAAAAAAAACCAACAAAAAAACCAACAAAAAAACCAACAAAACCCAAACCTAGATAGCTTGAAATAGCTTTATATAAATTGCTGCGTATGGATGAACACTTCGAATATTTGTCAATTTCCTATAAATTGGTAATCTTGTTCTTGCGTACATGATTAGTTACAGTTAACCCAAATAAAAAACGCAATCTCGTGGCGCCATTTGAGTTATCGTTTAATCTCTGACGATTTCCTGCCAAGATTCTCTAATTGTAAACATCCGAGCTATACATATATCTTTCCTAACTTGCTTCTTAAACTGCCATTAATCTAAAGTGGGTTCTTATATACCAGTTACATTTTGAAACTCGCTCTCTGCTTTGAAGCCTATCTAAACGTAAGTGTATTTTGTCATTATACATATAGATCGATCATATAATGAATAGCAGGTTTTTAAAATTATTCTGTTCCTCATTCCTAAATTAGATCGATATCTTATAATTTTCATATATTATACACCCTCTAAAAATGCAGTAGTCCTGTAGAGTTAACTCCTATGGAGGATGTATCTACGAAGGATTATCAAATGCCATTCTTGAAAACCTCAAAGAGGAAAAATACTTTCCACGAGAAATTTATTAAAAATACCTTCATGTAGAATTTGTACATATCGTTGTTTTTTGTAAAAAACGTATTATTCTATAATAGTACGTGAACATTAAAGGCGCGCCGAATTGCTCATGAAATAATCGGTGGCGTTAGACAAAGATTTATGATATATGGCGCCTAGTGGAGCCCAAGATTTGGCCCCAGATAATATTAATTATTTTCAAAATAATTCTTCTTGAGGCGCAGATTCTTTTAATTTCTAGGGATCTCCTCAATGGGCTATTGAATCTTATTACGAAAAACATTGAATATTGTTACAAGACAGAAAGCCAAGATGACAATAAAAAATTCCTTACAACAAATAACATACAATTAAACGACAAATATTTCTTCTGTTGAGTCATAAATTAAATTGTATTAATATAAAAACTAAAGCCTTGCAGGAATTTCAATAATCAGGAATGTCCTCTATACATTCAGACAAACCATCCAATTTGATGTAATTTTCATCTTCCTAACTTCTTACTTGCTGTGTCATATTGTATCATACGAAGGATCCGCACACAGTATTCATTTCATATTTGCCTAAAATTTTTCCAGTTGGTTTCAGAAAACGCGTCGAAGTAAACATAATCAAATATTGCATTAAGGGAACATATAAAACATCAATTTTATTCATTAAAGCTTATTTAAGAATAAAGGCATAGATGATTAAATTAGATTTGGTCTTTCCTGCACTTCGGAGTCATTAGATCAATTTGGCGTCACCCTTGGATTGGGCTCAGTGTGACGGCACCGGTCGCACCGCAATTAATACGTTACTGCTCGTCTGTCAACATTAAAGTATAAAGAATTTTTTAGGTAACGTAACACATTTAACTCGCATTTTACACAGAAGGGAATCTATTCTAAAACTAAGAAAAAGGGCTTCCTTTGATAATGTTTTAAATCCATTTTCTCACTTAAGAAATTCTACATCGAAACCTTATCTTTTATCTCACTTGCATAATTTAAATAATATTTTCCTAAAGCCTACACATACATAATAATTTCTCTTAAGCCAATGGTTCACTTCTCATTCACTTTTAAGGAAATTTCTAACATTTCACCGACTTTTAACCCCATTCGAAGCACCAGGTCCCGAGCCCAAGTCCCCGTGCACGTACAAGCCAACTTTTTTTTATTTTTTTTTTTTATCAAATTTCACCAGTTTTTCTAGCCATAAATTACATCAAGATGATCGTAATTTTCCGAACACGATGCATATTTCTTCACATTTTTAAGAAGCATATTTTATTTTTAAATCCATTTTTATGAATATATGAAATTCTCGACTGAAACACTAATTCTCAAATAATAACTAAAAGAAAAACGCTACCTCTCATCTGTCAACGTTAAAAAATAAAGTATTTTTTAATACCACGTTTGAATATTTAGCTCGAATTTTAAACATAAGAATGTCCATCCTTAATAACTTTTCAAATCTATTTTTCATAACTGAGAACTTCAACTACGAACCCCTGTCTTTTGTTTCACTTGCATAAATTAAAGCATATTTTTCTATAGCCTGCACACTCATAACAGTTTCTCCAGAGCCGACCGGGGGGAGGAGCAGCAGAGGCTGCATCCCGAGGGCCCTGATGAAGTCCAGGGGCCCGCGCTGGCAAGTACCTATGTTGCGTGGGGCCCGGTCCTAAAAAAATTATCTATGCCACGGCCTAGGGAAGGGCTCGTGGGGGCCGCGTCGGCTCCAGGAGGCCCTGAGTCTCTCTTAATCCAATAATTCACTTTTCATTCCTCTTTTTAAGAAATTTCTGGTACTGCAGCGGCCTTTAACCCCATTCAGAGCACAAGATCCCGGGTTCGAGTCAATATTTCTTGAACAAATTTTTGTTGAAAAGCATAATTTCATGTAGAGACAAGTTTTTATTGAAAAGCATAATTTCATGTAGAGACAAGTTTTTATTGAATATTTATAAATAATTTAATAGTGAACATAACGATTAAGTACCACAGACTGAGAACGTAAAGAAGTGTAACTGTCAAAAATATACAGCGAACACTTATTATAAAATGAGAATTACTTGGATGTATTATTATTGGATACAATCCCTAAGGGAGCCGTGGAAAAATCCTATTATACAGAGAGCGCCGTGGATACACAAAGATGGCTGTGAACCGAAAATGCTCTGGAGTCACTGGGTTAAGCGCATTCTATTTGCAATGAATATTAAGGAAGATGAGGAAATTGGATTGAAGATTTTCATAAAATTACTTTTATGGATTTTACGATAATAGGGAAAAACACACACATTAAATTATATATTAATTCTATGTTATATATTCCAGTGTTTTGAATTCTTGTATGAATGTTTGTTTAAATCTTAATAAACATATTCATTATTATGTTTTCACTTTTCAGACAGAAAACAGTTCAAGCAATGGGATCGTTTCGTATTTTGTATGGTTTTATATGTTTATTCTTCAGTTTAAGTTACGCATTATCGGGGTGAGTGATTACTGGATTTACTATTTTGGAAATTTAATTGTTTTTGCTGCAGTGAATATGTCTTATCGATTGTTTGCCTTAGCTCGTCTTCGTTCTACGAAAACGAGAGATACATAAGCAAACACAATTTAGTTTAAAAGTTGAATTAGCTACGCTAGAAGAAGGATTTTGTTAATCAACTCTAATATTGTAAGGTTTTTTGGTTTAAATATTTCCTTGTCTCTCATCATACACTCTGCTTGAAACTTCACCACAACTTACAATAATTAATTAAAAATGCTCAAATAAGAATCAAAACGTCACCGACATGGTACTCCGGAAATGATATGAAGACTGAAGAGAGAGAGAGAGAGAGAGAGAGAGAGACAAAAAGAGAAAGGAAGAGAAAAATTTCTTCGACAAATCGTTGTCAATCCAAGATATCAAATTTTAGTGTCCTCTTCCGACTCTTTTATCAGACTTTTCACCAGTGCAGGACTTTCCGGGCAGACTGCAGTCTAGAAGTTCGAAATCTAGGGGCCTCCGACCAAAGTGCACGTTTTAGACACTGTAATAGGCCTTTTCACAAATGCTATATATATGCTATATATATATAGCTCATTGCAGTTTTTAAACAACACTTTAGTAATGTTAGGGCATTCATTTCAGCATAATACTCTCTTAAGCCATTAACATTGATTTTGCCAGGGACATGTCAATAAAGTTTCGTATCTGTAGAAAACTTTTTCCACGAAAAATATTAGTTAATGTCACCTGCTATTTGAAAATTTATTATTTTTTAAAAATTTTTAACGCATATACGTCCGTCTAACACCACAATACGCCCCCATTTTATCTTATTTGATGCCCCTTCAACTTCTGACACGAAGCAGTTGACTCGTTTACTGACCACTGGGCACGGTATTGACATCTCATGTCGTTTAGAACAGGAATTGTAAATTGTGGAATCTTAAACACCCATCATCATCTTCACTGAGAATTTTGTTTAAAACATGCTTCTTCATTTTTCTACAGTCGGGAGGGTTGGGGGCCCTCACAACGAGGCGATCAGGATCTGAAGATCTCGTGAACCAATCATAAGACATGGCGGCAGGGTTACCAGATCGAAATACCTCGCTCTTTTTGGTATGCAAAACAAACGAGCTGCGATGGTTTCCATTGTTTTTTTTTCAAGCATTTTAAACTTCGAAGTCATTTCAAAATAGGATTAAAAAAATCAATAAGTTAACATTATCTTTCTAATATTGCCAGGTTGTTGGATGTTAATTTTAATAATAATAATAGCTGTTGACTGATATATTTATGAGGAAAACATTTCCGTAATATGAAAAAGTTCACTTATTTTTCATGTATCAGCAGTATATGGGGGGGGGAGGGGCATTTTTCTAATTGGAAAATTGTTTGTGAGAGCTTTTAAAACTACACAAAATTTTCAAATCTTGAAATTAGCAAAAATATTTAATTTTATCGTTTAAATACAAATATTGATATAAAATATATGTCTCATTTAAATACAGTCGAAATCCCTTACACGCGTATCGATATGCGTTTAAGGGATCATAGCATACCTCCCTCGTTTTAAACGGAAGCGTTTTGAAAAATTGCTTTTACATGTAAAATGCTAAGAGTATGCTATGTTTTTTTTCAAATATTCCTTTTTGTGTAAAGGAGGGAGGGGCGGTAGTACAGGATGTGCCTAAGGGCGGAAAATTTATAACTCCGCCGCTGCCCTTATGGTCGACAATTGTTTTTCATTAAATATTTTTTAATTTCATGTGCTTTAATAATTGGATCTAAGAGGGAAGATTATGATAGTCGAAATAATATTTATTACTTTGTCGTTCAAAAAGACAATTCTTCAATAGATATTTACGTGGATTCTAATGTTTTTTTAGTAGTTTCCTCTATTGGGTTAGATAATAAACCTAGAACAAATAATGTTTAATTTTATAAAATCTCACTTAAGTAACTGCTTTCAGAAATGTAGCTGTTTTTGTAAATAATTATACTGCTTTCAAAAGCGAGAACCGTATGTATGTTGGCTCCTATTTAATTATTAAAGAATTTAATTAAAAATATACACATAGTAGCAAGTTGTTAAAATGATATCTATTTATCTATAGTGTAGCCGAAGAGGATAAGAAAAAATTATCACCACCTGAAAAAGATGGTAAGACAAGTTTACATTCTAGCTAATATGAAATATTTTTTAACTCACAATATTACATATATGAATATATAGATGTATCCTAAATTACAAGAGTGAATCTGAGACAATGATAGAAAAAAATACATACACAGAATAGTCAAATCATTTTAACCTCCAGCGATTTTATGGAAAATGGCTATTTCATAGATATTGCTGATGTAAGATGCTGAATTTGTATAAGAACGGAAAGGCTACGCAAAAAATTAATGAAATGCATCGTTACTAAATTAAAAAGTAAACGACGCGTTTTGACGGATTTTGAATGTGGGAGTGGGATAATTGTGGGAGTTGTTAGCAGTGGTATGAACATTATCACCAGGGCTGGTAAATTGTTCGAGGGCAGCTGTTGACAAAGTGTACACGGTGTGGATTCGCAGACAAGAAATTATGGCTGGTCGTAAACTGCTATTGAACGCTTGAATGGAATGGCAGAGTATGTGGGAGGACTTGTTAAGTCCAACCGACGGGTAATGGTATATTTTAAATTATCCGAATCAGGGAAGAATTGTGATTATCTACCAACAATGGTACGTCACATATGATTTCTCATGAACTAGATGCAGCAGAAGGGGTTGGCCGTACGTCATTGATCTCTACTACAAACATTATAAAGCGCCACCAGTTTGTTCAGGTATGCAAGAATTGGGCATTAAGTGATCGGAAACGACTCATGTGGTTTGACGAATCTACGTGCTCAATTACACCACACTAATAGTAGGGTGAAGGTAGGGAGATGACAGCATAAACCTTCAGCTTAAATCCTTTTTGCATCGTCATGACTTTTCAGGCCGAAGGAATCACTATTACGGTATAGAGCACGTTTTTATGTGTAGTAGCACGTTGGAGCGATACTTTACCTGTATGCATAGTTGTATAGAGGGAAAGTAGCGCGCAGGGGCGACTTCTGGTACATATTAAAGAAAAGTTGGAGAATCCTTTTAATGGACGAAAAACGAATGATGTGATTATACTTCAAAAAATTCTCCTTAGTGATTGGTTTACCCCAAATGTGGGCTTATTAACCCAAATTCTTCTCCAGATAAAAATTTTTACTTTCAGGCAGGTTCTTGTGGATCACACCCTGTATTTATTAGCTTAATTATTGTTGTTCATGCTCTTTTGTATTGTCGAAATTCGTCCACATCTCAAAAATTGTTGAGCTGCGACGCATAGTTGCATGAATCGTTTTACTCCTCGCAGCAAGACCTTCTGAATGACACCACTTTTATCAAAATTAACGAGTCACACTTCTTGAATTTCCCTTGTAAATATAAATTCTAAGATAAATATTATTTTACATTTATCTAAGAATTTTTCTAGGAAAATTGTTTTTTTCTAAATTTCGAAAACTTACTTCTGAGTAATTTTTTCACAAATAATAATATTCCTTAATGAGATAAAAAGTTTTATTATACTTTTTATTCTCTATTCAAGCGCCGAAAGTTGATTGATTATTTATGATTAGAACTTCATAGTTCATTCTTAAGTTTAAAAAAAAATGGGCTGATCGTGCTTCAACCAAATTAAATTTTATTTAATTTTGGAGCGTTAAAATTATATATTTTATGATGTGTAAATTGTGTTATAATGGTGTCTTAATGTGTTTGTATAATAATGAGGTTTGTGATTAAAAATGCTTTTTTTATTATAATAACACTAATCTGCATTTTTTCCACACTTTTTCTGTTGTTTTGAAATAAAGAGGTGCATCGGAAAGAATTTTCAATGTAGATTACGAAAATGATCTTGAAAAATTCGTATCACGTCAGGTTTTTTCACAAATCACGAAAATGTGAAAATGTAAAAAAGGTAATTTTTTAATGACACTGATATATCACAACGTTTGTGACCCATGCAAATGTTCTCTGGCTGCACGGAATGCATGTGTAACGAACAGATGCACACAAATATATCGCAGATTAATGAAAATGAGTCATACTCTCATATCCAGGCATGAAAGTGAGCCAAAAATAAAAAAAAAGAATGCTGGAATTTTTTTCTATTTCATACGACAAATTTGAAGAGAAAAAAATAGAGAAATTCTATTAGCAACATTTCCTGGATTAGTGTGCAGTTTTAAATTATACATAATATTGTAGACTTTTTAAAAAATGGGGTCAACCCGAATCTAACCTGCAAGGTTTCAAGGCAATACCAACACGAAAGAATTAAAGTCAACCCGAATGAATCCGACCTGCGACGAAAAAAATATTATAAGTGACCCAATGTAGGATGTAGTGCCATTTCTTGTGCCGTGATGAAGCAAACGGAAATCTAATTTCATTTAATATAGTAAATGGCATTCATCTTTTTTCCCTATGTCCAGATATATGCATTAATCCACTTATGTAGAAATTATTTATGAAAGTAAAATTCTAAAAACATTCCTGAGCAAATATTTTTGAAAAAGTGATTTTTGATGCTGATGAGAATTTTACAATTTTCCTTTTCGAAAATTTTTTGTTTCAGTTCCGGTTAGTAGTGCACCAACGATTATTGCTTGGGGGAATGCCGAAAATGTGAATTTTTATATTTATGTGGCAAATTAATATTTGCTGCACGGATAGAAAGGCGGAAGGGGAGGGCTAATTCACCAACCCGTCTAGCCAGCGTGGTGAAATTATGGCTAATTCCTCCATTATGTTGACACACCAGAAACCATGGCCCCTAGTCTCCAGGTGCTGGAGTGCTCCTGATCAAGGCAGCGGTCAGTGTGGCATGAAAGCAGGGGGTGCTAAGAATCACTGGAATGGCCCAGGCTGCCGTTTGTTATTGACCTTGGCTACGTTTAATGGACGATCCCTTGCTTCTGAAGCAAAACTTCAGGAATTGGAAGAAGAACTTGACAAGATCAAATGGGACATTGTAGGACTCAGTGAAGTTAGAAGAAAAGGTGAAGAGTTGGTGGAACTTAAAAGTGGACATTTGTTTTATTATAGAGGAACGGAAACTGGAAGAACAAGTGGTGTTGGCTTCTTAATCAACAAAAGAATTAAAGACTACCTTCTTGAAGTCGAAAGCACGTCAGATCGAGCAGCGAGGCTCGTTGTTCAACTAACCCAGCGATACCAACTTCAAATAGTACAGGTATATGCACCAACATCAAGCCATACCGACGAAGAGGTTGAAGAATTTTATGAAGAAATCAAAGAGTTACACACCAAAGGGAAACAACATATCAAGCTCATCATGGGGGATTTCAATGCAAGAATTGGACAACAGGAACAAGGAGAGACATCGGTTGGTAAATACGGATATGGGGAAAGGAATGAACGTGGCGATCAACTCATCGAATTTGCAGAAGCTGAAAATCTTAGCATCATGAATTCATTTTTTAAGAAGAAACCGCAAAGAAAATGGACATGGAAACACCCAAATGGGGGAACTAGTGAAATTGACTATATCCTGGCAAACAAGAAATCAATTATTGAAGATTGCAGTGTACTGAACAGATTTAATACTGGAAGTGATCATCGAATGGTGAGATGTAAAGTGCACTTAAATACTAAATTAGAACGACAGAAGCTCATTAGGAAACAAGTAAGTAAGAGGGTGGATTTAAAGAAATTAAAAGAAAATACCGAGGCATTCAAGTTGGAATTAAAAAATCGCTTTTCTGCACTGGAAGGACTTATTGATGAAAGTGATATCTCAGAAGCAAATGAAAACATTGTTAAGACAATAGTTGAAACTGCTGGGGAAATTGGTGGTGTAACCTGTAAAAAGCACAATAGCAAATTATCTGAGAAGACGAAACAGCTCATGAAAAGGCGAAGAGATATGAAGGTGGACAATCAAAATACCAGTTCCAGGATTGAGTACATAGAACTTTGTAAAACTCTGCGCAAAAGCATGAAAGAAGACATAAGAAAATTCAACTGTGAGCTAGTAAGGAAAGCCATTGAAAATAACAAGAGCCTTAGGGTTGTTAAAGGAAGTTTATCTGTTGGGAAGAAACACATCATTGCATTAAAAGGAGAGGATGGCACCGTAACAAGAAATAGGGAAGAAATACTTAGAAGAGTTGAAGAATTCTACAAAAATCTATACGAAAGTAACAGTGGATTAAACGAAGACTCTGAGATAGTCGAAGGAACAGCTCCTAAAATCTTAAAAGAAGAAGTTTCATTTGCAATAAAAAGTATGAAGAAAGGAAGAGCCCCTGGTGATGATGGTATTACATTAGATATCCTAAAAGAAGCTGGAGAATATGTAGAAGACATACTTGCAAAATTCTTTACCAAATGTCTTAACAGCGGTAACATACCAAACCAATGGGATTCTGCAACAGTAATTCTTTTGCATAAAAAAGGTGATAAAGAGGATTTGAAAAATTACCGACCAATTAGCTTGTTACCTGCTATTTATAAAATCTTCACAAAAGTGCTAACACATCGCCTGCAGAAAAAATTAGATGCAGCTCAACCAAGAGAACAAGCTGGATTTCGAAGTGGATTCAGTACAGTGGACCATATTCAAGTATTAAGAGAATTAATTGAAAGAACACATGAATATGAACTTCCATTGTGTGTGGCATTTATTGACTATGAGAAGGCCTTTGACTCTATTAAAACATCAGCAGTCATCAACTCTTTAAGATCAACAGACATTGAGGATGTGTACATTGACATGGTGAAACGTGTGTATAAAAATGCAAGTGCAAAATTTCGGTTACATAAAGATACCAAAACTATCAAAATTGGTAAAGGTGTGAGGCAGGGAGATACCATTTCTCCAAAACTTTTTACTTCAGCTTTACAGATGATTTTTCAGCAGATAAATTGGAATAACAAGGGAATAAAAATAAATGGTGAATATTTAAATCATCTGCGGTTTGCTGATGACATTGTTATTTTTTCAACGGACCCATTAGAACTCCAAGACATGGTACAGGAGCTCTCAACTAGAAGTAAAGAAGTTGGACTCAAGATGAACCTACAAAAAACTAAGATCATGTTCAATAATTTCGTAGAGGAAACAAAAATACAAGTTGACAACATTGAGCTAGAAATTGCTGATTCATATATTTACCTTGGCCAGCTGATTTCAATGGATGGCAACATTATGAAAGAACTCAACAGACGTATTAAACTTGGCTGGAGTGCATTTGGAAGAAACAGTTTTATCCTGAAGGGGAAATTGCCTTTGTGTCTAAAAAGAAAGGTCTTCAACCAGTGTGTATTGCCAGTCCTCTCTTATGGATCAGAGACATGGAGTCTAACAGTTGGAGCAATACGAAAGTTACAGACAACGCAAAGGAGCATGGAGAGGTGCATGCTTGGAATAACTAGGAGAGATCGAAAAAGGAACACTTGGGTGAGAGAGCAAACTAGAGTAGAGGACATCATTGTTAAAGTAAAAGGGCTGAAATGGCGATGGGCTGGGCATATTGCAAGAAGAACTGATCAACGATGGACAACAGAAATTCTGAACTGGATTCCAAGAGACCACCGAAGACCTAGAAAACGTCCTCAAACTAGATGGGTGGATGAAATAAGAAAACAGGTTGGGGTGACGTGGAAGCGAATTGCTCAGGATAGACTTGTGTGGAAAGCATTTGGAGAGACCTTCATCCAGCAGTGGATAGATAATGGTTGAATATGATGATGATGATGATATATATATATGTAATAGTTGCTACTTTTGACGCATTTTCCATGTAAATTTTCAGCTTAAGTTCGGGCCCGGGACCCATCGCCTCCCCTGCGGGTGCGCCACTGGTTCCGATAAATGTGTTATCTTGATTTAACGAATTCCTTGGTTCAACAATTATTTTCGTTAGTCCCGCGAATTTCGTTAAATAGAGGTTAGACTGTATATGGAATGAATTAAGCTAGTAATATACTGATATCAATACGGATAAAAAATTATATATATTCAGAGGGAAAGAGAAAGAGAGTGTGGGGAGGTTTTTTGGCAACAGTTTGTTGTTTTTCATAAACAATAGGCACGCACATAGTTAGAATATATGTGTAGTTATAGTATATCCCTCTATTTCATTTTTTCCATTTTTTCTGGATTTAACTTTCGTCTGTTAAGTTACATGAACACGTGTTTTGAAATTTTGGGTTGCGAGCAGAAAGGGATGGGAACCGCCAGCGCCAGATTAAGAATTTTGCGGGCTCTACGCTGAAAAAATAGAATGGGCATCAGAAGAATACGGCTTCGCGATATTCAGTCAAAAAGTAGTGAATTTTTCTTTGTCATTATCTTTAATATTTAGATTTATCAACAGTGAATTTCTGGACATTTGTAAATAAACAGGTTTAAAATAACTCTCAAGTTTGAATAACATCAAGGCCCCTGAGGGATCCTAAAATCGCGGGGCTCTAGTCCCGGACCTACTTGGCCTACACGTAAATCCGCCTCTGGGAACCCCTGTCACAGCATGTACTAAAATGAATCCAAAAAAGTAGTAGTATTTAGGTTAGCTCTTGTAAAACAAGGTCTTTGTTGGTCTTTCTTTTCCCTTTCATTAAGTATCAGATGCTATACACTGAAGAGCAATTGAATTAGGGATAGCTATCTAGTATCATATAGCACTACCTTCCGCCCTGCTGACAGCGTCGATTCGTCTCAGTATTGACTCGACAAGGCACTGGAAACTTTGGGAGTACGCTGTTCAAGCGTCCTGTCTGGGATTACAGCGCCGCCTCCGGCGGCCACCCTTCCCAATGAAACCCTTGCACAATTCCTCCTCCTGGAAGCGTTGGGAAGCTATACGGATCCACGAATCCTGAAGAATCTCTTACAGTTCACTAAGATTTGATGGTAGCGAAGGGGGTCAGAGTCTCGAACATCTCCCTCGATTTCGATGTCAACCCAGATGTGCTCGATGTATTGAGGTCAGGTGACCTTTTAACCAGGGAAGCAAGTTCATGTCCATAAAGTGCTCATGCCAGTTGGCCCTGGCAGGGATGGTTTTACTCAATCGACGTACTCACGGTACAACCTTGACACAGTAGCTCATGAAAATGCCAGTGCCTGCACGACTTCCGAGATGGAGTTGCTCATTTGTCGGGTTCCGACAATTTGCTCACGATCAAATGCACTTGGACCATTCGCCTTACCCATACTGCATCCGACTATTAATGATGCCGTGAGCCTCACTCTTTATATTTTCGCATCGCTGCTTACGTCATTTCCTTTCCACTTATAGATCTGCCCACAGCACCAAATATGCATAAGGCAAGCTGTCTCTAATTCAATTGCTCTTAAGCGTATTTATCAATGTTCATGAGTTCTTCGTGATATACTAAATGCTTTACTTGTATTTGAAGGCAAACCAATCAAAGTGGAGTCATCAATGTTCATTTTGGACGTCAGTGACATAAACGACAAAACTATGGTAATAATTTTACATTTCTCTTAGCAATAATAACAAGATGTTCCTATATATCTTGGTTACTTCTAATTATTATTTATTGAACATTTCTTTGAAAAATCGTTTGTCATTTTGGTTCTATTGTATTATACTTTTATTTATACTGTCGAACTCGGTTATAATGACAATTCGGTTATTACGTGAAAATTTTGAAGTCCCTTGCGAGCCCCATAGCAATGTTATTATTATCGCCCCTTGATATAAAGTCATACAATTTCCACAAAATCTTCATGTTATGCGCGTAGAGTTATATAGGCCCATGGAGGCCAAGCTGCCCTTAATATTTAAAAAAAATTGCAATTTTGTATATATTGTAATAGTGGCCTAGGAAAATGATGGGCTCAGGCCCCCTATTGGATAACGAAGTACAATGTTTTCTATAAAGCCGAATTTTTTATCCCTTTTAAAGCTATTTGAACCTCTATATTTTTTTAATTGCTACGCCCATGCATTGGAATGTGTAAATGTACATAATATGGGCTTGACCCCACCCCCCACCTCAATAATTTTGAACGCTCTACGTCGATGCCTCATTTACATGTATGTCGGAATGTTTCGTTCTGTTTCACAGCTTTTTTTTTTTTTAATTTGAAGCTACAGAACGTCTTGGCGCTCAACTAGGCATAGATAGAAAACGAGTTGTTGACTTATTTAATGGTAAAGATGGCTACGGTTACTGTGTTTCAGTAATTTTTTATACAATGCAATCTAGTTGCAAATCATGTAACTATTTTTTTTTTAATACATGGCAAACTCATTCTTTAATGTACCTGTTGCCAGTATCGTAGCAATTCAAAACCCATGGAGGGGCTCAAGTGGCTTCAAAGAAGATTATGTGATGCGGCCTTAGAGAAAATAATGTGTTTTGATATGGGGCTTAAGCAACTTGGGCCTCCCCCCCCCCACTTTCCTAAGCCACTGTCTGTTGCCTAAAGTTTTCTTCATTACGAGACTTAGAACTCGCCCCAAATCTCTCTAAATAAGGATACTTTCGTTTTAGCCTATAATTTATTGTTTGTTCTGCAATTGTTCCTAATTTTAAAATGACCACGACGTGGAAGGCTTTTCTATTGGAAGATAGGTTGAGAGGTAACAAAGAGTAAATATTAATGTTTCTCAGTTTTACATTGTCATATTTGAATATTTTATTTAAAATAAAAACACAAACCATGTATGCACTAATAATTCCATTTACTAAATTTATAATATTACGTACAAGGTTCGACTACAGATAGAAAACAGGTGATCTATGCTTTCGAATATTTTTGTGATTTTTTACGATGATCGAAATATTAGTTGACACAGTATTTTAATCTCTTAGTGATGAGATAGCTGAAGTTTAGAGCTTTCGTTCGAACCTAATATAAACTTGGATGTTTTTTAAATTACGTTATGTAAAAGAAGGCGGCATTCATTTCTCAGTCATGGAAATGGTACTTGGGATATCCATGCAAGGCATTTTATAAGTAAACTAAACTGAGCCTATATTATAATAACCAGGGGTGCACTGGGTCTACTCAAAGGGCTCATACCTTGGATTTTCGGAGGGCGCGAGTCCTTGCCTATTTGGAGGCATGAGTTCTATCACTCATGAAGGGGCATTGGCCTAGTCTGCCCCTGTTAAAACTAAAGTATAATTTGTTTCTTCTCTTTACTCTCGTAAAATTATACGTACTGTGTGTGAATAACAAGGGAACCCCTTTTGCTGTTCACTGCATTTTGAGATCAGACCTATGGAAGATGATAATGCTTGACTTCCTGATCACGAATATGTAATCATTTGTCTGCTAAAATGATATGACAATTTTTTATGAATATTTGAAGTGCAAAAATGTCACTTTTTTCGCCAGGTTTGATATTTTTTAATCGCACTGTATGTGAGCAAAAACAGGTTTGAAGTCGGTAAGATTATGAAGGATCATCGTATTTAACGGATAAAAATAAAAAATTATGTCTCAGCTAATTTAAACAGTATAAAAAAATTAATATGAAAAATGAACTTTTAGCATAGATATTTGGCGAATTTGGCGACAATTTTGAAGAGTTGGCGGGACATTTAAGTTTCGCATTCCACTAGCTATATAAACTCGTCCGCAAGTGTAACGTCAATATAGTTGTACGAGTTTCCGATTGTGAGAAAATGAAAAATATAGTGAACATAATTCAATCCGTTTTGAATTTGGTCGTTAATAAATACGACACGCTTCCGTCGTTAATAACTGATCAAGAACTTAAGGAAAGTCGGGAAGTATTGTCGAAAATCGAAAACATAATTTTTAATAACAATGTCAGTGAAAATATCAGTTTAGATTTTGAAGACAATTGTGATTTCCGTATCGACGAAGAAAGTGATATTAGTATAGTCGGTGACGAATATTATAACTGTACTGTAAAGGGCGATCAATTGGCAAATGAATTCAGTTTAGAAAATATGCAAACAATTGTTCAGTATTTTGACAGTTGTCAAAAAAATAAATTCCAGAAAACAAACAGGAGATATCCAACAGTAAAATACCCTACTTATATTTCGAGGTTTAGAAAATATATATCAAATATGGGCACAAATATAGAAAAGTATAAAATAATAAAAAATGAAATGTTAGCCAGATTTACAAAAGTTAGGGAAAATTATTTACCTGTTCATGATATAGATTTGAAAAGATGGGCGATCCTGAAATGCCAAGAGTTGGGATTTGGGGATTTTAAATGGTCCGATTATTTTATAGATAATTTTAAGAGCCAAAACAAAATAGTTGTTATTGTCCCTGTCAAAATGCAACGTTTGATGTGACGCATAAACAAAATATTGAAGAATGCTAGGGCATGTTTCGAAAGCTAACCGACTCGTTCAATCTCAAACCAACCCTAACTTCGTGACGTCATGTAAGGTCGATAGACGCCAGGTTCGTGCCTGGTAGGTATTGAGAATACCATGTTCAAACTAACTGCTTTCCGAAAAAGAAAGTTAAAACGTTAGTAGTCGGCGGCGTTAAAATCGTCGGCGTATGATACTGAAGTAGTCAATAAATCCCCTCCGTAGTTAAAGACATACACACGTATATCGCCATATACGATGAACAAAAGAAGTTCCTGGAATTGTGGCTAGCCTAAATCCCATCACAGTTTTTTTATCTTTTCAATCATTTGTTATCATTTGTTACACAGAAGTACAAGGATTCAAATGGTAGACACAACCCCAGGAACAAATAACATAGGAACTTGACTTCCTTATATACTACATCCTTCGCATCACTTTTTGTCGACTGTTTGCTAATGTAAATTTCATTTCTTCCCTATAAAATTAAATTTTAAATATTTCTTGCCTTAATTTGTTTTCATAATAAGGAAAAATTAATTAAAAAAATATTTTAATGTATTTATATTTGTCGATCATATCAGAAACGTCACTAGATGGCGGCACCAGTAATCGTTTAAAAAGGATGGTTTGCACTCCCATACCAACGTGAGACGTTCAAAACCAGAGTGGACTATTTAATAATTTTTTGAAAAATGTATTTGAAGTTGCTAAATAAAGAAAATCCCGCTGTCTGTCTGATGCACTATAATAATTGTCCAACTTTTTCATCTGCTAGCCAGTTGTAATTTAACATTCGGATTTTAAACTTTTAATGGCGTTTTTCTCAGTTATGAAACCTGTCTGCGTTGACCCACTCTGGTTCTAAACCCCTTTTCATATTACGTCAAGATCCATTTCTTTTTGACAAAAATGCAAATCATATATTAAAATGGAATTTTGAGTTTAAGAATCGTTTTGAATTATGTTTCATGTATTTTAATTTCTGACGAGTAGCATGTTTAAAATTTGTCCTAGATTTTTTGTGACATTTCTGTCCTTGGAATCTTGTATTGAATTTGAGGGCAGGAAATGCAAGCTCATTTAAAATGTATAAAAACGCAAATTATGTTGCTAAAAAACATTCTTGCTTTATGATGTTAGGCAGTGTAACCCGCATAAGTACACACACCACACTTCTTTCGACTGTTTGCTAATGTAAATTTCATTTCTTCCCTATAAAATTAAATTTTAAATATTTCTTGCCTTAATTTGTTTTCATAATAAGGAAAAATTAATTAAAAAAATATTTTAATGTATTTATATTTGTCGATCATATCAGAAACGTCACTAGATGGCGGCACCAGTAATCGTTTAAAAAGGATGGTTTGCACTTCCATACCAACGTGAGACGTTCAAAACCAGAGTGGATTATTCAATAATTTTTTGAAAAATGTATTTGAAGTTGCTAAAAGGAGGAGGAGGAGGTTGTTTGAGGATTTTAAATGTTCCGATAATTTTATATATAATTTTAAGAGCCGAAACAAAACAGTTCAGTGGAAAGTAACAAAATATATAACTCAAATATACACCCAGAATATGGGCAACATAGAAGATAGTGCCATAGAATTTATTTTGATAACGAGAAATGTTACTGCTAATATTATCCCCCAACAAATTTTTAACTCTGATCAAAGTGGTTTTAATTATTTTCTTCCAAATTAAAGGCAGCTATCGCATAAAGGTGAAAAACAGACATTTTCTTTAATAGGGTCTGATTTTGGTAGAACATATTCATATACAATAATGCCAATAATATCAATGAATGGGGAACTGACAGGGAAAATGTTACTTTAAGAGAAGCTGCGGGACGATTCGGCCTGACTGTCAAAAAGAATTTATTTCAACCTCCAAACTTATATATTACATGCTCCAAGTCGGAAAAAATGGACAAAATCAAAATGAGAAAGTGGGTAGAATGTTGTATGAAACCCATCATGTCTCCTCCTTCCTGTGTTTTACTAAACTCATGGACAGGTAGTACAGACCCAAACACTTATTAAGATTTTCCGGAAAATTGTATATCCTTGCAAATACCCCCCAAAGCAACATCCCTCATACAACCGCTGGATGTTTATTTCTTTCGACAATATAAAAAATTTGTACAAAAAAATAATCAACAGAATAGCAATCGATGAAATGGATATTGACATACGACATCGAAATGAGATAATAAAAATGCATTCTTTGGTTCACAATCAATTACAGTCTAAAAAATATCGCCCTATATTACAATATGCTTGGTTTAGGTGCTGTTATAGCGATCATGATCCCGGAAAATTCAAAAATGTTGAGGAAATTTCTTTTGAAATTGAATACAACAATTGTAGCCGAGATAATTGCAAAAATCTGTCATTCTTAAAATGTGCCCACTGTGATCAATTGCTTTGCTTCACTCTTTTCTTTTTTTGTACTGTAACACTTTTACGACATTCCTGAGATGTACACAGTTTAATTTTTCTCATTTTTAAATAAAGAGCATAATTCAACAATTAATCCACAATTTATGGTTACATAACTTCATGAAATTTTGTTCACATTTTTTCTAATTACAATAAATGCATTTTCAAATAGCCTACTATTAAGTTTTGTTCACAATTTTTTTAAATTCCATGGTTGCAACAGCATGTGATATGCAATGACCACATCCAGGTTGGGTAAATATAGCAACTTTGCATTATTCATACACGTCATTTATTCATACTCATATAGTCATTCATCTCATACATGAATACTCATGTATTCATACATTTCATTTATTCATACTCATTAATTCATTCATACATTTCATTCATTAATTCATTCATACATTTCATTTATTCATACTCAT
>QLNU02015360.1:32002597-32014437 GCA_006491805.2 Dysdera silvatica
TGTTACCTGCTATTTATAAAATCTTCACAAAAGTGCTAACACATCGCCTGCAGAAAAAATTAGATGCAGCTCAACCAAGAGAACAAGCTGGATTTCGAAGTGGATTCAGTACAGTGGACCATATTCAAGTATTAAGAGAATTAATTGAAAGAACACATGAATATGAACTTCCATTGTGTGTTGCATTTATTGACTATGAGAAGGCCTTTGACTCTATAAAAACATCAGCAGTCATCAACTCTTTAAGATCAACAGACATTGAGGATGTGTACATTGACATGGTGAAACGTGTGTATAAAAATGCAAGTGCAAAATTTCGGTTACATAAAGATACCAAAACTATCAAACTTGGCAAAGGGGTGAGGCAGGGAGATACCATTTCTCCAAAACTTTTTACTTCAGCTTTACAGATGATTTTTCAGCTGATAAATTGGAATAACAAGGGAATAAAAATAAATGGTGAATATTTAAATCATTTGCGGTTTGCTGATGACATTGTTATTTTTTCAACGAACCCATCAGAACTCCAAGACATGGTACAGGAGCTCTCAACTAGAAGTAAAGAAGTTGGACTCAAGATGAACCTACAAAAAACTAAGATCATGTTCAATAATTTTGTAGAGGAAACAAAAATACAAGTTGACAACACTGAGCTAGAAATTGCTGATTCATATATTTACCTTGGCCAGCTGATTTCAATGGATGGCAACATTATGAAAGAACTCAACAGACGTATTAAACTTGGCTGGAGTGCATTTGGAAGAAACAGTTTTATCCTGAAGGGGAAATTGCCTTTGTGTCTAAAAAGAAAGGTCTTCAACCAGTGTGTATTGCCAGTCCTCTCTTATGGATCAGAGACATGGAGTCTAACAGTTGGAGCAATACGAAAGTTACAGACAACGCAAAGGAGCATGGAGAGGTGCATGCTTGGAATAACTAGGAGAGATCGAAAAAGAAACACTTGGGTGAGAGAGCAAACTAGAGTAGAGGACATCATTGTTAAAGTAAAAGGACTGAAATGGCGATGGGCTGGGCATATTGCAAGAAGAACTGATCAACGATGGACAACAGAAATTCTGAACTGGATTCCAAGAGACCACCGAAGACCTAGAAAACGTCCTCAAACTAGATGGGTGGATGAAATAAGAAAAGAGGTTGGGGTGACGTGGAAACGAATGGCCCAGGATAGACTTGTGTGGAAAGCATTTGGAGAGACCTTCATCCAGCAGTGGATAGATAATGGTTGAATATGATGATGATGATATATATATATATATATATAATTTTATTATTATTAATTCATGATGATAACAAAGAAGTGGTTTTTCAGCAATTATATTTTTCAGTCTCATTAGTTACAACAACTTTTCTGTTCAAGCTGACACTTTTTTGCAATAATTTTCTTCGTATAAATATCTTTTTTAAGATAATAGCCTGTAATTATTTACAATAAGCAGAGCCATAGCCAGGCTAGGGCTATGGGGGCTGATCCCGACTGGCAAATAAGCTTCTGTCAAAATAAATTATTTTACAATTTTATTTTAAATTTTTTGTTTTGTATAAAATTGTACATGACAATGGAAATTGTTCTTTGATGTTAAAAATATATTCAAAATAGATTTCTACTCTAAGTCTTGGGTATATCATGTTGTTTACAGAAGTTAAAGTTCCTGGGTTCACTTATAGAAGGATAAGGAAAATATTAAATTTAGTATACCTCTGTAAATTTTTAATTTTTAATGCAAAATTTAAGTTAAGAAATTTATTCATTAATGTTAAATATATTAGTCTACTTCGACATTTAGAATTACTAAATATGTTAATAAAATATAGGATAAATTAATGAATTTTAAGCCCACTCTGTAGCTTTCTGGTCCCCCCCCAATTTGGAAACAGGAGCACCCCTCTGACAAGAGTCTAGCTACGCGCCTGACAATAAGTAATGCTTTATTCTTTGTATGACATATAAATCTGTGTGTGATAAATTAATTCATAAAATTTAACTATTTTTCACTGTTATATCCAAGAAAATATAGAGTTTCAGATATTGAATTTATTAAAGGTAAATATGTAAATATTTTCTGTTAATTTTATTCGTCCATTAATTCTTAAAAAATTCAACAACATAAAGATTTTCATACGTTTTATTTTTAATATCCTACCTGATTCATTACAATATATTATCGTTGTCACATGTTAAGTCACATGTTATTTAGCTTGAAATTTAGGCCGTTTTTCGCAGAGGATTCAAAAGGTATTTTCGCACCTGGATGGCGAAACCCAACGGCGTCCCTATACCTATTATTATATCGCTTTTTTATTTTTAAGTCAAAGACAATAATAAGAATCTTCGTTCCATTTTATGAAAATTAAAAAAAAATTGTTTTGCATGGTAACTATTTAAAACTATGGATATATGGATGTAGAAGTAAGCAATGCGTATCAACTTCTTAATTAAATAAGATCAAATTATATAGGCCGCAATAATATTTTTGCATCTGAGCATCCAATAACCTAGCAACTGTCCTGCACGAAATAATTATTTACATAGTAGATTGGGCTAACTATCATGCATTTGAATTATTTAAACTTAATTATGCAAACTTAGTCAAATAATTACGTACGTACTTATTATAAAGCGACATAATATACGATCATATCATCAGCTTCATTTCCATGCGGATTTTATTGTTTTTAATAATTTATTTAACTCTCATTATTTGATGTGAATATACTATGCGCAACTATTCATGTTAGGGAGAATGCACAAAATTATTTTCTTATTATTTTCCTTTCTTTTAAATTTATGCAGATGGCTTTACAGCAGACCATGTGGTGTTAACTTGGGAGACAAATTCAAGTTTTCCGAGTATCAGTATGGCGGACGAAATTGATTTACCTGACTTCGAAGTGTCCAACTTGATATACAATGAAGACTTCATTACACTTTCAACAAGTGAGTATAAAGACCAAATATTATTGCAACTAATGCGTAAATATATATGATACCATTTGCAACAAATATGTATAAAACTAAAACCAAACAACATTTGTACAAACCATAAAATATCAATAATCTGGTTATGGTTATGCAAATTCTTTTAAATGTATATTTTGTTTATTTTAACAAGTACAAAAGCACTTGAACAACTCGTATCTTCACTAAATTATAATATGATGTGTTTTACTTTTCATACAGACAAATACTGTCGACTGTCTGTGGAATTAACTTTCCAACGAAAACTTGGTTTCTTTTTGACGAAGATCTTTGTTCCCTACATTTTATTGGTGATCACATCCTGGCTTGCATTTTGGATTCATCCCAGGTTTATAATCCAGAGACTATCCATTCTGTTATCCATTCTTACGCTGATGACTGTCATCGCCATGGACTTGAGCAGCAACATCCCTCCATCTCCTTACACAAAGGGAATTGATGTCTGGACGAGTTTCTGCATCTCACTTGTGTTTGCTGCCTTCTTGGAATTTATTTACGTTAGTATAAAGACAAAGAAAGAGCGACCCAATTCTAGTGATAAAGCCATTATCGTTTCTGAGCTCGATTTGGAGAAGAATGAGAAAAGCGTGAGTATATTCTCAATATCTTAACATATTTTGGCATATCTTGCTTTGATAACCACAAATACTTCGTCCCAGTCATTATCTAATGAACTGTACATATCCACATTAATAACTGAAAAGTCGTCTGATGATGGCAAGTACCGATTATGTAAGGAAATAGTTAAATCTTACAAAAGTATATGGGTTATTTAGAATGACAATAAGAAGGTTTCAGACATGGAATATTAGAGCATTGAAAGAAATACCAGTTGTAAGTTAGTAAAACATTGCTGGTACACAAGTCGCAAAAATCATTAGAAATAGGAATATTAGATACTACAGGACTTCAAAATTCAGAGGAATAAACACCTACAGTACAAACCGAAAGGCAAAAGACAATATTATAAGCGCAGCGAACGTTAACCTTTACTTTTAGTGCTCTTTTAACATTGACTTTTCGCTTTTAAATTTAAACTGTTTAGTGCCACGTTTTTAAGTTACCTTGCACCTACAATATACTCAATTTAACAATTATTGAGGAGCACCAAACTTACATTGTGGATGCAGCAATACTCCAAGTGACGGACTTAAAATACTATATTTGAAAAATAATTATGAAATAATATACAAAATGTCCATCTCCCCACCGCAAAAGAAGCAACATTAGTAGATATATTATGCGAAATACTATCGTATATCACATCTATTTTTTATAGGAAGTATGCTAAATTTTCGATAGACAAAGTTCCCAAAACGTAGTTCAAGGTCGCACTTTAGATGATGTCATATGCAACTATATATTTACGATTTAGAATACTATGATACGGAATTTTTTTTTTGCTTCTATTGTGTATAAAGTTCGAATTGAATTACTTTTGCCACGGGTATATGATATACTTTTTCTTCTTCTTTCTTTCTTTTTTCTTTTTCTTCCTTCCTTTCTTTCTTTTTTTTACGGCGTAAGGAAAATAGAGGTAATCTGCGTCCGAATATACAGGTTGGCTAGGAATCCGAACTTCAGTCGCCAAGAGAACCAAACTCTGGACTACGGTGGGCCAAAAGGCGGCACGTGTTCTAAGATACTATTAGGAATCAAACCCGAGTAAATGACACGATAGATAAATGCGTTACCGCTTCGCCACCACAGGGCAGTGGACCCACATTTTTCCGAGCCCCTTAAGGCCTAGTGCACTAACCCGGACTAGAGTGAGCCAAGATGGTTGGTGGATATTTAGAAGGTTTTAAGTACGATGTCGTGGCAAGTATATTTACTTGGCGCGACTAGTTTTTAAGAGGAGTTGCCAAATACCACACCCACTTCTGCTCTAACGTCATGCAAGCAGTTTAGTACGCGTCAGATAATACCTGAATCAGTGGATGCCTAATGGCGGCTGGACGCTTCCCATACCCTCCCACGACTTGATATTGTTAGACTCCAGAGAAGCTGCCTGAATAGTAAAATTGTTGAATCAGTGTAATACAAATAATTTTAAAATAAATGGGACATGACAAACTGCTTGCTCAGAACATAACTATAAAAAATATGCAAAGAGAGCTAAATCAACACTTTCGCCAGGCCTCCGCCAAGTCATCGTACTTAAAAACTTTCTGAAATTCCGTCGCCCGAGCAAAATAGATAGCCGGAAAGGCGTTTTTTAACATTGGGGTCGAACCTGGATTAATGACACGCAGGGTGAACGCGTTACCACTGAGTCACTGTAGGACCCTACGTTATAATGAACACAAGTACGTTTATTTTTCCGCACTCTCTAAAATTTTCAGTAGAATAACGTAACACAATGGACTCGCATTTCCACGAACAACACTTTTTGTGACCTGTTGAGTTAGCTCCGAACAATATCCTATAAAGAATTGCTGTTAATTTAAAGTTACGGACCTTCTATTTTACGAACTTCTTTTTTCGATGTCCCTTCGAGTTCGTAAAATCGAGAGTTCACCATACTAAAAAGAAACAAATATTTTTGATAATTGAATCGCAGTAACTTGTTATTTTTAGTTAGCGTTTATTTAGTATATATTTTTTAATTTTCAGTCCGACAAAGGAAGATTTGTTTATTTCGGAAGACAGATAACTTCTCACAGTTTCTTCCGAGCATCAAATCGAATGGATTCTTTGCTCCGTGTTGTCTATCCTATCACGTTTGCGTTCTTCAACTTGGTTTATTGGTGTTATTACGCTGCTTAAATGGCTTTCCCTTCCACGGCAGAATGTGTCAGAAAATATATAAATGTAGTACACGGAAAGAGTAACCTTGGACGTTCCACATATCTCTATGTACAATAAATGGTTTTGTTTCATATGCAATTAGTTTAATAAAGCTTTCATCTACGCATGGCATTTTTTACTTTAAAATGAATTAACCGTAACTGTATTTTAGAAGGAGAATAGAAATTACTTATACATAAAACGCGAATCATAAGTTTTTGATAAAAATTAGGAACAATAGATTTGTTTACGTTTTCCGACGTAAGGATAGTATCTGGTTGCAATTGGACCAGCAGTTTTAAGGGGAATTTAACTTTATTCTGCATGACAATGGTGCCCCATAAAATTGTTAGATGTTGGACAATGGTGCCTATAAAGTTGTTAGATGTTGGACAGTTGTTAGATCATCTTTTTATTTTATAACAGTCGAAATCTTCCATACAATAATATAACAATTAGACCAAACGAGTTTCCAAAACATAAAAGAATTCATGAATTTTTCTAATCGTAGCAGTAATAAACTAAGTTTTAGTATCATCACTGTGAGTTACCTACGGCTCCGTGGTTCAGGGGTTGAGAGATTGCTTTTGGCCCGCTGGATTGTGTTCGGCTCCCAGCAAACTTGATTGTTTCGCAAAGTGTTGGGATGTGTAGGTCACGTTAATCCGTTAGCCCTGCCCTAGTAACACACAGCGTAGCTTTGGAACGGACTAAACGGAAAACTATAGACTTCTCCGGAAATGATCCGAAACGCTGCAACAAAATTTCAAACAGAAGTGATAAAACTATTTAAAACATATCCTCCCCGTTGTATATTTAATACGGATCAATGCGGATTCAATGACGAATTAACAGATAGTCGAACGCTTTGTTTCCGAGGGGAAAAAATAACATTGGGTTGTGCATCATCTCCAACTAATCAGTGTACTCACTCGTACACCGTTCAATATTTAATAAATGCTGATGGCGAAGTTGTTGGTGATGCATTTTTATGTTTACACGAAAGCACAAGCCAATTTGGAAAAAGAATCCAATCTTCTCTGTTTAAAGCGACAAATGTAACTATAACTTGCAGTTCATTAGGAAAATTAACGACAAACCTATTCCAGCAAATTTCGGACGAGCATTTTTTCAGAAATATGACTGAAAACGTTGTCCTTTTGTGCGATTCTTGTAGTGTTCATAAAAATCTGTAGATTTTTGAAAAGAGGTGTAGCATTGGGGGAAGCCAGATGGGGTAGTTAAAATTATTTCTGAACAGACAATTCCCATTTGCCAACTTTTAGATCGCTTTTTTTTAGAGAAATAAAGTACATAGCGCGAGAAATATGTCGATACTTTAAAATATCTGCTCATGGTTCTGAATTAAAAATTCGAAATAATATTATCCAATTACAGTCCTTGATACACTTCCAAATGTGTTCCGATATTTTTCAACCCATGATCAATAGCATGGATTACATCTGGGTTATCAGAAGACGAAAATCCTGATTTTTTAAATGTCCGCTAAATGTGTTTCACATTCACAGGAAATGTTTGTGATAAAATACCTAATTGTAAAAATTCTCCTTTTATTCGATGCAGCCAGCCACTGCAGGAAAAATTCATATTTTTCATGATTTGGGATTTTCATACAATTGATTGCTAAAAATCGTAATATTCGATAAAAATTGTAATAAATAGATTTCTCCTTTCTTAAATAAAAATGCAGAAAGTTCAATTTCATTTATGTTCCTTCCTTCTAATGATATAAATCTCGATTTTCCTTTATTACTTTAACTCCTTCAACCATCACAATTTTTGTTATTTTTATGTCATTATCATACCATAAGTATACAGGAAAAAGAAATGCAACATATTATATTCGCCAAGCAGCCAACAAGTTGGCGAATTCTTGCGCTGTACTACTCGTTTCCGCGTGCGTTTTATAACCCTTTAAAAACATTATTAATAAGTTACGTCTCCAAAAACCGTGAAACGCGTATCCGATGGATTTCTGCAAGGAACATAATGAAGCAAAAAAAAAAATAAATATTCAATACTTTTGAAAATATGATAACATAAAATCTCTGAAAATAGTCCCATTTTTGCTCCCTCCGGCCCTATAACACCTATATTTATGGCCATTCTGAAAAATGCCCGAATATGTGTCTAATGAGTTTTTAAGAACTTTCAAATGAGCCTAATGTCATTAAAATCGTCTACCCTTCGACCTTCCCTTGCTATAACAAGCATCACGCATATATGCTTTTATTTAGGAAATAAAGCTAAGCATCAAAAGCCATTTGGCATAATGGTTAGCTTGTGGCACTAACTTATAACAGATCCAGTAGGACAGTATATAATAGATCCAGTAGGACCATATATAACAGATCCAGTAGGACCGTATATAACAGATCCAGTAGGACAGAATATAACAGATCCAGTAGGACAGTATATAACAGATCCAGTAGGACAGAATATAACAGATCCAGCTTTCAAAATTCTAAGGGATTTGTATATCTTACGTCTCAAGACTGAGCTATGAGACATTTGGGACGGCATAGACGGTTTAACGCGACCTCCAGATCGCGATACATTTAAGAACAGCCATATTTACTTGGAGGCGAATCCCGTCAAGTTGGCGACGTTTATGACCATTGGGGCGCAAAAATTTAAAGAAATTTGTACTTCTGTTTACGTCAAACCATAGGTTGTTCACTACAGAGTTGGCAGCTTGACTTAAGTAATAACTAGTTCTTATTATTTGTTTGTGCTTTACAGCGCAAGGGCAGACAAGGTCATGCTGCGCCGGGACCTACTGTTTTCCGAGGAATCTGAACCTCTTGAAGCCTAGGAAACCAACCCCGGCCTATATTTGGCTGGTAAGCGTTTTTTTTTTTGGCATCGTTGGGTATCAAACCCATGATTAAGAGCCTTTACTTTGAAATTCGGACAAAGTGAAATAGTTGTATTTTTTGATTGGCTTGATTTTTTTACAATGAAGTACATCATGGGAAAAAAACACCGTGAAATTTTGAGACCATGAAAAAATTTTCCCCCCACTGTAAAAAATGTTAAAGTTCGAGGTCACACATCACGTTTTCCGTGAAAAGTGAATTGTGAGTATGTTTGGAGTGTTGTAACTTCAGCTATGTTTTTTTGATTTCTTATTTTTTCTTAAAACAACATTGTCTTCTTATAAACGTTCACTTGTTTCTATGGTAACTTGTTGCTTTCCAGTTTTATGCTGCAACAAAATGCGTGCAAAACGCCAATTTTGCCCGTTTACGGCCCTTATTAACTTGATTAAGCAACATCCTCCCAATAATTTGTTTATTGAATATGAGAGCTCACTATTAGGAGAATCTGACATATCACTTTACTGGAATATCGAAGTTGTTAGCAGATATAACCAAATAAATATTAGAAAATTGCAAAATCGACAATTTTATAATTAGGCCTATCTCAAAAAGCATCAGTGCAAAAAACAACGAAATATACTATCTTGTAGCTGAGTATATGTACTAACATATGGAAAAGAAAAAAACAGTTTGGCCTCATGCCATTTTCAAGAAAAAATAACAAACCTTACGATAAAACAGTCAATGATCACACTTCCTATCCCAAGGCCATGAAGCAGGCGTAGTGCCATCTCCTGTAAAGTTAAAAACGACGTGCCCGACATATAGCCGTGCTACCTTGAAATATAAACTTTAAACCTTTAAATTTTCCCAGCTAAGGCCCAATTTCTCCACAGTCAGAAAATAAACCAGCTCTTTTCTCTTCTCCCCCACATCCTTTGTTCCAAATGGTATAGTTCATGCTTTGAAAAGTTATGTGACTGGGTTTTGTGCATTCTTTTGATGGAATAGAAAATAAAAAACCAAGAATATGACAGTATAGGTGAGTATATGTACTACTAACACCTGAAAAAGAGAGAGGAAAAACAGTGCATTCTCATGCCATTTTTAAGAAAAAAATTGACGACAAGGCATATATTTCTGAATAATGTATTTATGTAAATTGATACATGGGAGAACTGTTGAGAAACTTCTTACATACGAAAACTGGGTAACAAAAAAGAAAAAAAAAAGAAAAAAAAAAGAACACATTTTGTAAATTACAATTTTTACTTAAAAATTTACCTTCGGAGAAGTAACAGGTCAGAAGCAGACTCCTGAACCAGTTCCGTCTGCAATAGCAACTGTGATATGATAAGGAAAAAAGAGATTTTACCCTAATGAGTATCTGTTAAAAAATCCAAATAATACTGAAGATATATAATAATAATAAAAATAATATTTTTTCAGACCATATATTACGTTTACATATCACAATTATTCATTGCATAATTACATCTATTTAAATGTGATTAACATCATGTATATATTAATCCAGAGTAGACATAATTAACTTCAGTTATTTAACATTATACATAACATGCAAGTAATAATTCTGTACAGCGCATTTTCTGTTTAAATTACCTTTTAACGTTAAATTACCGTTTAATTTAATTACCGTAACGTAACTTAATTTGGAGCTGAAACGGGTCCAGAGTGGTTATGCAGTCCAACACAGTCAAGGTGTATACGAGTAAATGATCTTTAGACCAAAAATACACTCATCTTGGACGTTTTTTCCTTTGTGCAAAATAATGCCCCTCCTGTGTTCTTTTTCCTTTCTTTTTTATTCTTATTTTGTTGAATTAAAATGCAATTAGTTTATAAAGGTTATGCCATTTATTCTCCATTATTGTAATTTTCATTCATTCACGCCTACTATGATATTCTTTCATATCGTTCTGTAAAAGCCATTCTTTTAATTTTTTTTAAACATATTTTTATTATTCACCGATTTTATCCTTTCTGGAATTTTGTTCCACATATTTGGCACTTTGTATGTTAGGCAATCACGTTTCGACTCTCTTCTTACTTTTGGCAGTTGTAGCTCTATTATATTCTAAGTCTATATCTATCTATATATATTCTAAGTCTCTTAAAGTTTCGTTTATTCTGTATCTCAATTATTTCAGCGTTCTTGTTTTCCTTTATTCTTTCAAACATTTTAACACAAACACAGTATCTATGAATTTTACATGTTACAGTTTATAATTAACAATATATAATTTACAAATATTACAATTGATGGTCATTTTTTTAAGTTTTAGCTTGAGTTCTCAAGTGTAATCATGAATTTTAATGTATTAATTTAATAGATCGCTTTTGTAATCCTCTCAGTCTTTGAAGATTCTCTCTCCTTAACTTCCCCCCAAACACTATTACAATACAGTATTTGGCTGTGAAGTAATAATGCTTACTATAATTCGATTTTATTCGAATTCTAATTCCTTTGCTGATTTTATTGAAGGTTAGATTGATGTGGTCATTCCAGTTTAGTTTGTCAGTAAGTGTTACAGTTAGAAATTTAAGCTTGTCCACAATTTCTATAATTTTTCCATTTATTTTAATATTTACTCTGTTTTTAATATGCTATATATTTTGTTTCCTATTTGTAAAAACCATTATTTTAGCCTTATTTGCGTTTACTTGCATCTGGTTAGATATAAACCATCTTTTGTATTTTTCTATTTCTGTTTTCGTTTTTTCTAATAACTTTCTGAGCATCGCGTTCTCCGTTATTATTATATTAGTGTCACCAGCAAAAAGTGTAACATTTGCTTGTGTGAATATATTTAATATGTCATTTACATATAGTAAATATAGAAGTGGTCCAAAGTTGGATCGCCGCAGGACCACAGAATCATTATTAAGTTCATCTGAGCTTTCACTTTTTATGAAAGCAATTTGCTTTCTATTAGTTAAGTAATCCTTTATGCCTTTTATTTTCCCTCATAATCCATATATGCTCATTTTTTACAGCATAATATTTCTATCAACTGCATCGAAAGTCTTGCTTAAATAGAAATAATTACTAATAGCGTATGGTTTATTTTCTATCGCATCAGCATGAAAGTGAAAATACCAAAGATGATAATAAAGAACATGAAATCACCACACAGGAAGGTTTGAAATCTATTTTATATTGCGATGGAAGTGAGTACAGTGTCACA
>QLNU02015360.1:32014537-32055436 GCA_006491805.2 Dysdera silvatica
TACTATCTTGTAGCTGAGTATATGTATTAAGATATGAAAAGAAAAAACAGTGGGGCCTCATGCCATTTTCAAGAAAAAAAATAACAAATATTATGAAAATGCTATCACGATCACACTTCCATCCTGCCATAGCCAAGGTGCGGGTGGGGGTAACACTTCCTCAAAAATGGAAAACGGCGGTCCAAGATACAGCTAGCATAGGCATTAAAACATAAACTTCAAACCTCATAATTTTCCCAGCTAGGGGCCCAATTCTCCCAGTCAGAAAATAAACCAGCTTTTTTTTCTCCCCCATCCTTTGTTCCAAATGGTATAGTTCATGCTTTGAAAAGTTATGTGACTGGGTTTTGTGCATTCTTTTGATGGAATAGAAAATAAAAAACCAAGAATATGACAGTATAGGTGAGTATATGTACTACTAACACCTGAAAAAGAGAGAGGAAAAACAGTGCATTCTCATGCCATTTTTAAGAAAAAAATTGACGACAAGGCATATATTTCTGAATAATGTATTTATGTAAATTGATACATGGGAGAACTGTTGAGAAACTTCTTACATACGAAAACTGGGTAACAAAAAAGAAAAAAAAAAGAAAAAAAAAAGAACACATTTTGTAAATTACAATTTTTACTTAAAAATTTACCTTCGGAGAAGTAACAGGTCAGAAGCAGACTCCTGAACCAGTTCCGTCTGCAATAGCAACTGTGATATGATAAGGAAAAAAGAGATTTTACCCTAATGAGTATCTGTTAAAAAATCCAAATAATACTGAAGATATATAATAATAATAAAAATAATATTTTTTCAGACCATATATTACGTTTACATATCACAATTATTCATTGCATAATTACATCTATTTAAATGTGATTAACATCATGTATATATTAATCCAGAGTAGACATAATTAACTTCAGTTATTTAACATTATACATAACATGCAAGTAATAATTCTGTACAGCGCATTTTCTGTTTAAATTACCTTTTAACGTTAAATTACCGTTTAATTTAATTACCGTAACGTAACTTAATTTGGAGCTGAAACGGGTCCAGAGTGGTTATGCAGTCCAACACAGTCAAGGTGTATACGAGTAAATGATCTTTAGACCAAAAATACACTCATCTTGGATGTTTTTGCCTTTGTGCAAAATAATGCCCCTTCTGTGTTTTTTTTTTATTCTTATTTTGTTGAATTAAAATGCAATTAGTTTATAAAGGTTATGCCATTTATTCTCCATTATTGTAATTTTCATTCATTCACGCCTACTATGATATTCTTTCATATCGTTCTGTAAAAGCCATTCTTTTAATTTTTTTTAAACATATTTTTATTATTCACCCATTTTATCTTTTCTGGAATTTTGTTCCACATATTTGGCCCTTTGTATATTATGCAATCACGTCTTGACTCTCTTATTATTTTTGGCAATTGTAGCTCTATTATATTCTAAGTCTATATCTATCTATATATATTCTAAGTCTCTTAAAGTTTCGTTTATTCTGTATCTCAATTATTTCAGCGTTCTTGTTTTCCTTTATTCTTTCAAACATTTTAACACAAACACAGTATCTATGAATTTTACATGTTACAGTTTATAATTAACAATATATAATTTACAAATATTACAATTGATGGTCATTTTTTTAAGTTTAGCTTGAGTTCTCCACTCTAATCGTGAATTCAATGTATTAATTTAAGAAATCGCTTTTGTAATCTTTCCAGTCTTTGAAGATTCCCTATCCCTGACTTTCCCCAAACACTATTGCAATAGAGTACTTGGATGTGAAGTAATAATGCTTACTATAATTCGATTTTATTCGAATTCTAATTCCTTTGCTGATTTTATTGAAGGTTAGATTGATGTGGTCATTCCAGTTTAGTTTGTCAGTAAGTGTTACAGTTAGAAATTTAAGCTTGTCCACAATTTCTATAATTTTTCCATTTATTTTAATATTTACTCTGTTTTTAATATGCTATATATTTTGTTTCCTATTTGTAAAAACCATTATTTTAGCCTTATTTGCGTTTACTTGCATCTGGTTAGATATAAACCATCTTTTGTATTTTTCTATTTCTGTTTTCGTTTTTTCTAATAACTTTCTGAGCATCGCGTTCTCCGTTATTATTATATTAGTGTCACCAGCAAAAAGTGTAACATTTGCTTGTGTGAATATATTTAATATGTCATTTACATATAGTAAATATAGAAGTGGTCCAAAGTTGGATCGCCGCAGGACCACAGAATCATTATTAAGTTCATCTGAGCTTTCACTTTTTATGAAAGCAATTTGCTTTCTATTAGTTAAGTAATCCTTTATGCCTTTTATTTTCCCTCATAATCCATATATGCTCATTTTTTACAGCATAATATTTCTATCAACTGCATCGAAAGTCTTGCTTAAATAGAAATAATTACTAATAGCGTATGGTTTATTTTCTATCGCATCAGCATGAAAGTGAAAATACCAAAGATGATAATAAAGAACATGAAATCACCACACAGGAAGGTTTGAAATCTATTTTATATTGCGATGGAAGTGAGTACAGTGTCACATACCGGATTACCGCTTAATTTGATAAGATCCTGGAGAAATTAGTGAAATTGAAGATAATGACATCAATGTGAAGTGTATGAAAAGGCATGGAAAAAATACCTTCACGATCTCAGAAGGAGATATTTACTGGTGCAAGAGTGAGCAAATCTTATGCAAAATATGTGCCCCATTTCCATTAAATGCAAGATTTTTTTTTGTCTTTCTGAAACAGATTTTAAAATTGTTTGCAAATTGCGCGAAGAAACTGACAATTTTAAATATGAGTTGTAATTTACAAAATTTCTTTTTTTTTTACCTAGCTTTCGTATGTAAAAGCTTCTCAATATTTCGCCCATGCGTCAATTTACATAAATATATTATTCAGAAATGTATGCCTTTTCATCAATTTTTTTTCTTAAAAATGGCTGGAGAGTGCACCGTTTTTCTTTCTCTTTTTCAGGCGTTAGTAGTATATATACTCAACTGTACTATGATGTTCTTTGCTTTTTTCTTTTCTATTCCATCAAAAGAATGCACAGAACCTAGTTACACAACTTTCCAAAGCATGGACTATGCCATTTGGAACAAAGGATGTGGGGGGAGCTGGTTTATTTTCCGACTGAGGAGAAATTGGGCCCTAGCTGGGAAAATTTAGAGATTTGGAGTTTATATTTTAAGGTAGCATACTTTAGCTGTATCTTGGACACGTCGTTTTCCAACTTTTGACGGTTAAGCCTTCCGCCCCTTGGATATGGCCTTGGGATAGAAAGCGTGATCATTGACTGCTTTTTCGTAATGTTTGTTATTTTTTTTCTTGAAAATGGCATAAGGCCTCGCTGTTTTTTCTTTTCCATATGTTTGTACATATACTCGGCTACAAGATAGTATATTTCGTTATTTTTTGCACTGATACTTTTTTGAGATAGGCCTAATTATAAAATTGCCGATTTTGCAATTTTTGAATATTTAACTAGTTATATCTGCTAACAACATCGATATCCCAGTAAAGTGATATGTCAGATTGTCCTAATAGCGAGCTCTTATGTTCAGTAAACAAATTAATGGGATAATGTCGCTTAACCAAGATAATAAGGGCAGGAAATGGACAAAAATCGCATTTTGTACATATTTTGTTGCAGCATAAAAATGGAAAGCAACAAGTTACCATAGAAACAAGTGAATGTTTATAAGAAGACAATGTTTTTCTAACAGAATATGGAAACAGAAATTTAGTGTGTAGTTTTTTTCTAAAGTTACAGCACTCCAAACATACTCACAATTCACTTTTCACGGAAAACTGGATATGCTTTGGGCGAACTTTGACATTTTCTACAGATTAGGTAAAATTTGTTCATGGTTTCAAAATTTCACAGTATTCATTTCCCATGATCAGCTTCATCATAAAAAATCAAGCCAATCATTCCAAAATATCATTTTCTTTTGGCTGAATTTCAAAATAATGGCCCTTAACGACACGTTAGACGAACGTGTTTTCGCTGTACCACCGCGGGGTCTAATAATTCGATAAAAAAGTACTGATTTTTATACATTTTCTTTCATTATTCATGCTTAAATGCTTTAGGAAGCATGAATCTACATAATATAAACAGCTTGTTTCTTTGTGTTCTATGGCGCAAGGACAGTTAAAATCATGCTGCGTCAGGGTCAGGAAATTCAAATAGCTTTCGCTTAGGAAGTCAAACCTCGGACTACGTATCTGTAAAAAAAACAAAAAAAAATCGGGCAAGCGCTTTGTACCTGTTGGAATTATACCCGGATTATTCTGATGATAGCCGAAAGCGTCACTACTACGCCATCGCAGTGTTGCATGTCACATAAAGCATCTTATTCATTTTAGCGTTGCTTAGCAAATTGGGCGCTATTGCTGTAACAGCATGCGAATATTTATTTCCATGTGTGCAAAATTCGAGGATAATTGGTGCAGCATGATCTTGGCTGTCTTTGCGCCACAGAATTAACTAAATGACAATCTTCAAGGTCATACAGAATTCATATTGTACGTTAGAAACTATTCCTTAGAATTAGCCAATATGTAACTATACTTATTTAGAAGAAAAGATCAAAATAGTTTTGTAAACAGCACGAGAAAGCGTCATGAGAGCCTCTGAATGGAAAACACATGCTTAGCTTTGTGTTCTGCTCCTCCTGTGTCCAGTGCCGTATTTCCCAATAGGCTATACTAGGCTATAGACTAGGGCGGCAAAATTTTGTGTATTGAGTCTGATATAACAAAATCAATACCATACGATGATATAATCAGGTGTTTTCACAAGTAGAAAGCTGGACGTCATGCTTTCCATTTAAATACCAGTGTTCGATAGGCTTTTATTTTTTGCTAAAATTAAAATTTATTTCAATAAAATTGAATTTGATTTATTATATACCAAGAAGAGATAATACTTCAATATAAGTTAATATTGTTTAATGTTTATGTTTCAATTTATGAGTTTGTTTTTCAACGTATTTACTTTCAATACAAAAGATTTTGGCCTACTATATTGAAAGTAACACTTTTTATGTTGCTACCACGATTGGGGTGTATGGACGTTTAGGGAAGGCAGATTTCAAGTATTACGTAAGCACTTTGCGGAGGGGGGGAGGTTGAAATGGCCAAAATATTGCTTACGTAATACTTGAATTCTCCAAAAGGCGGCAAAAAAGTAGCATCGGGGTGGCAAAAAACCTAGCCTAGGGGCGTCAAAATGATAAATTCGGCCATGCCTGTGCCGCTATCTATACAATCTCTGCAAGTCCCAAGATAATAGTGGAAGACTATTTGGAGTTCCTAGTATAATGTAATAATAAAACCGTTTTCTAAAATACACCCATTAACATTGTGTTTTCTTAATAAATACAGTGTTACTTCTCAATAAAGGGCACCAGTTTGTCCTTTAAATGGGGGGATCTCTTTTTCGGGGGTACGTGTATCTCTATTCAAAGGTCATGGGGACCAGAGGAAACAGTCGTCACTTAAATATAAGTGTCCTTTACTAGGAGGTGTCCTTTATGGGAGGTAATACTGTATTATTTTTTAAATTTAAGAACAAGCATACCCGATCACATCTATACTTATAACACAGTCGAACCTCGTTAACATAAACTCCAAGGGAAATCTGTTCGTATTAAAAGTAATTCTTATTACCTATAAGGATGGGAAGGACCATAGCACTAAGTTATTTATTTCACTTTTGGTTACCATATACATATTTTTCTATTGTATATGTGTTATTGATTTATTATTGCATTTTATTGTATTTCATTAGTATTAATACTTGATTATAGCATGCACATTTTGCACCAAAAACTATAGTGAGAAAGGTTTATCCCTGAAGAAGCTACCCCTGAGAAGGGTAATAATATCTTGCAATCATGTATACGGAGGAAGGAAGTCTTCGTTCCCATCCTTGATGGCCTAGTGGTCAAGGCGCTCGGTGCTCAACGGAGGGACCCTAGTTCGAACCTAGGACGGAAACAGTGTCCATTTTTCTCCCATACCTAAAAAAAAGCTCTAGTCCTAGCTAAAGCGTAGGTGTCATAATTATTTTGTGTAATTATATTGTTCAAATAGCGAGTTTTAACCCCTTGTGCGCGGTCTTGCAATGAAGCCTCATAAATGGAAGGGAGCTCATTCCACACACTTAGAATTTCGCCAATAAAGAAAGGTTAACATCAGCATTCTAACAATAATTAAATTCAAAGCGAATGAATTTCATTTATAATCGTTTAATATGATAAATGCCTCGAGAGCTCCCAGCTGGGAAAGAAGGAATAGCGTTGGATGCAAAGGGTCTAGTTTTGGAAGAGGGCCAGCTGTACTATTGCCAAACGAAAAGGAAGATGAGAGGATGGCCCTCGTTTATTATTCGTATTACATCCCCTTTTCCATTTCCCACATCGCCATTTCAGAACTATTTTACGCACCACCCTGACAATCGGTTTGATATAACCACGCACGAAATTATGGCGCGGGGAGGAGAACACTGTACACACATACACACCATGGACCCCACTCCCCCAAAAACGATCTACAAACCCCCAATTCCGTAACTTTCACATCAGCATCAGTATGGAACTGCGCATTTTGCTTTGTTCGTTTCAGTATATATTTGGGGTAGCTCTTCAATAAGTTAGATCACGCTGCTCACGACAACGCGTGATTTCCGAAAATCAAAATTATAAATTTTCAGACAGCTGTGATTGCTTTTGACATGGCATGATGTTTGTTAGAAGACTGTATTGCTGAAGCATAGAAGTCAGTAATATCAGGTTTTCCAGGTAACGGAGAAATTATATGCAGTGTACATGTACACAGGGTTAGAATTCGAATCCAGGCTAAAGAGGATGTTTATAAATATTTCAAGCTCTATTCCGGTTATCAAACCTTAATTTAGGAAAAAAAATATAATATTCGAAGGAAACAAATACACTATTGCTATTTTTTTTATTTAATACTATATAGAAGCAAATAAAATACAATTTTTATGGTGCAGTTATTTAAAATCGTTAAAACGATAACATTGCTGATAGCTATTTCGATAGCGTTAAACAGCTACCGTCGTCAGAGCGAATGGCGGCTTCTGTTTATGCCAATGCTGTTGGGCGAAAGAGTTAAGCGTATTTGTGGAGACGCCTTTAGCCGTGAGACACAAAAGATTTTTCCAAGTGGGTGAGATAGAGTTACTAAGGAGTTCATCATTAACTGAAACGTTGATGTTTGATAGAATGTGAAATACCTCAAAGAAACTGAGATCAATTGTTGAGTTGACTTTTTTATTAATACGTGCATTGGAGAATAGAAACTGATGTCCGAATTCCCATGAATGTTTTGCCAGAGCCGATTTATGGAATTCTTGCTTTCTGACATAAGCTTCGTGTTCATTTAGTCTGAGGCGCAGTGCTCTCCGTGTTTGACCGATATAAATTTGGCCACACTGGCACGGAATGGAATATATGCCGCAGCTGTCAGAATCCGGGATGGTGTCTTTAAAATGAGAAAAGCCAATTTTGTTGATTGGAGTGAAGGTAACGCGAAAGTTGAATTTGTGCAAGATGGCAGCAATTTTGGTAGAAATTTTTGGAACATAAGGAATGCAGACAATGTCCCTAGGAGCTGAAGAATCACTGGAGAGAGAAGAGGCCGGTTTAGGTTTAGTGAGTTCTTTAAAAATATGATCAATAATTGTTGGATTGTAGCCACGGTATGAGGCAATTTGTCGAATGTAGCTGATTTTCTTAGTCAATGCGTCACTTGTAGAAGAGAATTTGATGACATGAAACACCAACCAATAAAACGAGCTCATTTTCTGGCTTTGTGGATGAGCCGATAGAGCGTGAGGAAGAAGGCTAACGGAATTAAGTTTTCGGTAGACACTGATTTGGACGCTAGTAGGTGTTCTATGAACTAAAACGTCGAGGAAAGGCAGTGTACAGTCCTTTTCTTCTTCGAAAGTAAATTGGATGTTAAGATCAATGGTGTTTAGGAGGTTGATGATCTGTGAAGGATTCATATTGCTAGAAATTAGAGTGAAAGTATCATCCACATATCTTATCCAGAATTTGAATGGGATGAGCGACAGTATTTTATCTTCTATATAGTGCATGAATATATCACACAGGATTGGGGAAAATGGATTTCCCATTGCAAGACCACTGGTTTGTTTGTATAAGTTATTTTCAAACAAGAAACAAGTTTGGTTGATACATAGTTTGGTAAGGAGAATCAGTTCGTTAATTTCATGATCTGTATAATGGAACTCCTTCAATCTCCGAGTAAGTGAATCAAGTGAGCTTTGGATGGGTACGATTGTAAATAAACTCTTCACATCAAATGAGACCATTTTGAAGGAATTAGGATCGAGTAGCTTTTATTTTTCAATGAAATTGGAAGAGTTTTAACTGTAAAAATATTATTTGTTAGTAGAAGTGAAAAATTTCCGGACAAGATTCTGGACAAGAACTTCGTTCTATTATCAAAGACATCCGGCCTAAACTTGCTTATATTGAAAACGAACTCTATCCTCTACATCTGAAACTGTCCAAAGAAGTCTCAAATTTTAGTGTTTGGGAAGCTAGAGTTTATTCACGATACCAACGCATTATGGAGAAATGCCATTCAACTCATTTGAAAAAATTCTCTAAACTTTTCGATCCTCCAACCGACCAAGAGCCTTTTACCCAAGCTGCGGTTCTGAACCTTTCGAGTACTTAACTTTCAGAGCATCAACTTAACTTACCTTCCTTAAACTCAAATTTTACAATAGCGCGACCAATACATCATACCAATTTCATAGCGTCTATCGAAAGAGCATTAAAATGTAGCAGATTGCATTTTGGCAAAAAAGAATTTTTTTGTCATTGCATTGCGGAAACATTATCCTCCACAATAATCTCAATTTGCATAATATTTCTTCTGTTGATGCCCGGGAAGTGAAAAATTTACTCACGAACGAAGACCTCATTATAACTAGGGCTGATAAATGTAGTCAATTTGTTATAATCGACAAGAAACAATATTCGGATGGGGTGAATCAACTTATCCAGGGTGGCCCTTGTACAACTGTAAAGAAAAACCCTTGCACTGCTCTACTTTCCAATGTCAATAAAACTGTCCGGAACTGTTTTTTCATAGATGAGAAGATTAAAAAGTCAATTGTACCGTCGGTTGCTATTTCCCGACTTCATGTCCTGCCAAAGGTCCATAAACCGGGAATGCCATTCCGACCAATTGTTTCAAATATTGGTACAGCCACCCATCCACTGTCCAAATATCTTGTCCGGAAATTTTCACCTCTACTAACAAATAATATTTTTACAGTTAAAACTCTTTCAATTTTATTGAAAAATTAAAGCTACCCAATCCTAACTCCTTCAAAATGGTCTCGTGTAATGTGAAGAGTTTATTTACAAACGTACCTATCCAAGACTCACTTAATTCCATTATACAGATTTTAAAATTACCGATTCTCCTTACCAAACTATGCATCAACCAAACTTGTTCTTCAAACTTGTCTTTTTCCTCACGCTCTCTCAGCTCATCCACAAAGCCAAACAATGAGCTCATTTTATTGGTTGGTGTCTCGTGCCATCAAATTCTCTTCTACAAGTGACGTATTGACTAAGGAAATCCGCTACGTTCGAAAAATTGCCTCATATCGCGGCTACAATCTAACAATTATTTATTATATTTTTAGAAGACTCACTAAACTTAAACCTGTCTCTTCTCTCTCCAGTGATTCTTCAGCTCCTACGAACATTGTCTGAATTCCTTATGTTCCGAAAATTTCTACTAGGATCGCTGCTGTCCTGCACAAATTCAACTTTCGCGTTACCTTCACTCCGATCAACAAAATAGGCTTTTCTCATCTTAAGGATAACATCCCGGATTCTGACAGCTGGGGCATATATTCCATTCCATGCCTGTGTGGCCAAATTTATATTGGCCAAACACGAATAGCACTGAGCATTAGATAAAAAGAACATGAAGCTTATGTAAGAAAGCAAGAATTTCATAAATCGGCTTTGGAAAAACACTCATGGGAATTCGAACACAAGTTCTTATTCTCTAATGCACATATTATTAAAAAAGTCAACTCAACACTTGATCTCAGTTTCTTTGAGGCATTTCACATTCTAGCAAACATCAATGTTGCAGTTAATGATCAACTCCTTAGTAACTCTATATCATCCACTTGGAAAAACCTTTTGGGTCTCACGGCTGAAGACGTCTCCACAAATACGCTTTACTCCTCCGCCCAATCAAGTTTCCAACCGACGTGATGGCAACACCGACCAACAGTACGGACATAAACAGAAGCCGCCATTCGCTCTGACGACGGTAGCTGGTTAACATTATCGTTATGGTTTTAACGATTTTAAATAACTGCACCATAAAAATTATATTTTCTTTTCTTTTATTAAATAGTGTAGTGTGTCACCATTAAACTGTTTACTATTAAATATTTAATAGATTACAGCACAGTGTAAGTAAGTTTTATAAACATTGAGAAACCAAAAATTTCGCATGGCTGATTTTTTATTGCGATACTGGCTTTATTACAGTGGTCTGTAACAGAACCCGCAATATCTCCGAACTACTCTATGCCTGTATACAGCAAAAAGTACCTAAATTAATAAGGTTTTAATTTGGTAAAATAATGCTCAAACTAAGATGAAAATGAATGTTTGTTAAGCTTTTATAACACTATAGATTCAGCGGAGAATATATCATTAAGAGATAGCTGAGTATTGAGAATTAGAGCTTTGAATATTTCATGGCCGTAGGTGATACTTTGAATACTGGTGCTCGCATAGAATAATATCCTATCAGGAAGATCGGAGAACATAGGACGACATATAATTACTGAATAGTTCGAAGGACAATTGTTGCCCGCTACCTTTAATGATAATGAGAATGAAATTAAAGTCGAGTAAGACTTCAATAACATTGAAACTAACCATACAAGGGAAAACTCATAGCTGATTATATCAGCTCCAATGGGAGCCTATATATAGTTGATAAAGGAAAAGTTCTCTTCCTTATCGCTCTAGAACATTCGCATTTTTTAGGTTGATTCAAAAATAAAACGTTGCGTTTTGGAAACAATCCATTCCCCATCGGCGCTGATGGCATAAAAATATTGGAGGGGACAATACACCAATGTAAGGCATTTTGTTTAAAATTGGATGGGGATATGGGACCCTAATACCAACACATTGGGGGGACGGTTCCCCGTGTCCCCCACGCTAACGGCGCTCCTGCCACTCCCCTCCCCTTTGGAAAACCCACATGGGCAGCTATGTCAACTCTTCATGGTTTACTTTTGCTTTGAAGAGGACACTTAACTCTAAAGGTCGAAGCAAAATTTAGGGATTTTTTAAAATTAGATATTATCGCCACCACCACTAAGTTTATCTATTATCAAGACATTACTGGATGGCGTCTCAACAAGTTTTTTCCATGCATATCATCCACGAGTATGTCTTGATAGTATTGAACATATATCCACTCTGTTCGACAAATTGGTGTGGATGGATCTTCGAGTCCCTTTGCTCTTTTTTCAAGGATTCAGATGAAAAGGTGTTCCATGGGAAGAATTTCGACTTATGCCACTAGGAAGCGAAACAAGACACATTGAACCACGCAGGCTAAGTAAATTCTAAACGTCTTCAATCCAGTTGAAGATGGACAAGCCTTCCCAGGCTGAAGCTACTCGCTATTAGGCCTGGATTTGCGGCATAAAAAACGACGAACCGCTTTCTACAACAATTAAATTCAGTTCTGCGAATTGTTGTATCCTAAATTCGGTAGCTGAGAGGAATGTTCCAGAGAACATTTGTAATGATAAAGTTGTTATTTATCACGAAAAGCAAAAATTACGAAACAGTAATGGTCATTAGGTTGAACGTGAAAGAGTAGGATAAAAGGAGAAATTAAAGCATGGAAAAACAAATCTAAAAAATAGAAAAATACTTACTCTACAGATTCTGAAGGATGTCTGTATTCTCGCGTATGAAATGTTACGTATGATAGGAGTGCTATCTGATCCAAAATCTGTCCATTTCAAGCCACATCTGACATACATTGCATATTTTCTTGGCTGCAAGGGGGACACCAAAATTCTTTTTTCTCGAAAATGCGAGGTTTTCACTTACATATATTGCTTTCGCTTCTCTGGAAAATCCAGCGCTTTCGTCTATTGGAATTTCTCACATCTTCCTATGAAATCTTTGGCAAAAGACCTGTTCAGCAAGCGACATATGTAGAGTTTGATATGATTTTTCAACAACGCCATGGTGGGAAACTATAATATGGCCTACACATATCTATATCCGCTACTTTTGTAAACTTAAGAATAGTACCACATGCATTTATATTGAAAAGGGCTATTAGAACTTACTGATTACAATTCTAATTCAATTTATGTACTATGTAGGTAATTAGAAATGACGAAAATTATTGAACTTTTAAAATTTTGTTGAAAATTTTATTTGACTCCCAAAAATCTACAGCTTTTAGAATCTGCATTCGTTTTTTTTTTTAAATTAGCTAATTTTTTGATTATACAATAATTTCACGGAGGGACCCTGGTTCGAATCCAGGATGGGGAAAGCGTCTCTTTTTCTCCAAAATTACATAAGCTCTAGTTTGAGCTATAATTAATACGTGGGTGGCAAAAATTATTGTATAATAAATTCCCCCACGAAAACTCACAAAAATCTCGCCCCGGAGGCTTTCTTGTGTTGACCATATTTGGCAATTGTGTTATCCCTGCGGAGGGTAATAATACCTTAACATCTAATTATTTGAGTTACCCTCTTTTGTGAACTGTTTGTTTTCTATATATTAATTACGACTTAAGCTTTACATGTTTTATCTGCAAAACAATTTTGAGTCTACATCGTTTTACGTGGACTTGGTACTTTTAGTTCTATAATTACCATGTTTACACAAAATTTTAGAAGTACAATATAGCTTATAATTGTACCCTGTGCTATGAATGATAAACATTATATATATATATATATATATATATAGTTTATAAATAATTCCTGATTTGAATACGTAAAACTGCAGTTTTTCCTAAAAAATATTTTTAAATTAATATTCTTTGTCTTAAAATTTATTTTCAGTACAAATATTATTCTGGTACATCTCATAGGGAAGAAAAGTATACCTTTCAATTTAAGTTGCATCCAAAAATTAAGCGGAAACAAAGTTACGTTTGAAAATCACTGATAACTATACATTTATAATTATATAATTAGAGAATAATTAGTGTGATGGTGACCTGTTACCATATGTTCCCTGGCTCTCAAAAGGGTTCAGTGGTTCAATACGGTCATGGGAGGATGACATAGGGACAAATATGTTTGAAACGGGTAGATAAACATTTCTAAGGGAGAATGCTAGTGGCCACGTTCAGAGGAGGAAGTAGGCTTGCTATCGGGTGGATTCGTATCGCGATTGCGCGGGTGACGAGTGTCCCCACTCCCAGTCGGTCAGGGCCGTGTCGAACATTAGTTAACTCCTCTGGAAGCGGTTGCTGCCGTGTAAGGCCAAATACGAGAAGTCCTTGTTGTACTGCATATTTTAAATTTATGACATAGTCGTGGAGATAATGAAGATACGAGGAGTGTCCGTGGTTTCATCATTATACTCGCAATCGCCATGCGCTTTGGACTTCTGGGATTAGACCCGAACGCAAACGCCTTATAGCGACACCAGGTTTGTGACTATAGGCTTGTAGCCAAGCTGGAGAGTGGCCCCAATTGCCCCTTACTTGTGTCCCAGCTGCCCCATATGCTCTTTGCCTTATCCCTAGTTGCCCTTTCATCCTGGCTATAGGCATCGGGCACGTGGTGGCTGTGCACTCTTTTTCATTTCAAAACCAATACAGAGAAGGAAGGGTTAACTAACACCTCTTTCTACCGCAATTTGCAATATTCAATTTTTTACCATTTAGTATCTTTTAATTGTAAATATAGTATAACAAACAAAAAACGAAATCCAAAATATACCTTAAGATAAAAGTTTGCAATAATACAATGTTCTCCTCATGGAGTTTTCTATCTGTCGGCTCTACTTTTCATTATTTGCTATTTTTGCAGATACAAATTGAAAATAAATCTAGTCATTGCAACATACAGTGCGTCCACGAAAAGTAGTCCGATGATACCGTTAGAATTAACGGGAGATGACGTCACAAACGGGCTAGTGGATTACAGCAGAGAGGGAAGGGTGTCATTTCAGAACTGATTCTTACCGAACGTTTGTCTGCGCCAAAAACCAGTTCTGAAATGACGTCCTCCCCTCTGCTGTAATCGACTAGGCCGTTTGTGACTTCAGCTCCCGTTATTTCTAACGGTACCATCGGTCTACTTTTGGTGAACGAACTATACAGTGATTAATATTAAAAACACTCAATTGTCGTGTGGGGTAATTTCAATGTCGTGCGATATACATTCACCGCTGTATCTTTTCCTTATTCTTCTATGATTGATTGTGTCTTATGGCGCAAGGATAGTTGCGATAATGCTGCGAAAAGACTTAAAATTTTCTGAGGAATCCGAACTTTTCACGCATAAGGAATCAAAACCCCGACCTGTGATCAGTTAAAAAAATGCTGGGTGCTCATTGGAATTAAATCCAGATTCTTCTTGTAATAGTTTCCATAGTCCAGGATTTCGATTTTGACAGCAGAGATTTGGATCCTTTGAAAAACTGTAGGTTCTGGCCCAGTATGATCTTTGATGTCCTTGCGCCATAAGGACACAAACAGATTTTTAATTTATTGGGATGTTTATTTTTTCCTTCATCTACTGTCATGTATTTTTAAATGTGCGGATAACCTACAAGCAGCCATTTAACTATGATCATCCTCCTTATACAGTTTAATATTAATAAAAATTTATTAATAATTATTAATAATATTATAATAACTAATGCTATCACTAATAATCAGTTAAAGCAATACTCCGCTAAATTAATATTTTAACGACAGGTTTCTTCGTGCCCTGTGGTGTAACAATTTTATCCGCTGCCAGCTCGGCTGGATTCCACTCTCAGTAAGACTGCTTGTGTGTAAACGCATCGTGATTTGGAATTCATCTTAAGCCGTTGATCTCGTCGCAGATGACCTCTAAAGTCCAGAATGGGTACGTATACAAACAGATTGCTTCCTCTGTGAAAATGCAACATCAGTCTGATTTACGTGAAACCTTTCTCAATTCGATTTAAATTTCCTTTCATCTGTTATATGTAGGTCAATCAAAAAGTTAGTCAAAAAGTCAGCTTAAAAGCGGAAGGTTGTAAAACAGTGGCACAAACGGACTACAAGCACAGGCATAACCAAGTAGCCAAAATAATACACCAAAAACTAGCCATCAGAACTGGAATAATGATATCTGTTTAAAATATTGGAATGCGTCGCCGGTAAATTTCTTATAGAAGACACAACACTATTATATATATATAAAAAGTTTTCCTCGCCCATTCTTGGCGGAAACAGGCTTTGGGACGGGCAGAGCGCCATGTTCCCAAGCCTCTTTTTACATCACTTCTTAATGTGCCATGTCTAGAAACTTCCTGACAATGTGACACGTGTTTAGGATTGTGGCTTTTTGTATTTCAATGTAGGTGTTTGGGTCAATGTTGAGTATCTCCAAATTCGTCGCAAGCGTTTTTGGTACTATCCCTGTTGCTGAGATGACTAACGGGATGATGAGGATCTTTTCCATACCCCATATATCTCGTACTTCATGTCTGAGATCTTGGTACTTGGTGATTTTCGTTGTGTAGGTTGTCTGTATGTTATTGGTGTTGGGTACTGCTATGTCGATTAAGTACGTGGTCTTATTCGATTTATCGACGAGGGTTATGTCAGGACGGTTATGTGGGACTGTCTTGTCTGTTATGATTGCTCTATCCCAGTAAAGCTTGTGTGTTTCGTTCTCATGCACGGTCTCTGGCTCATATTTGTAGTACGGGCATTTTTCTGTCAGAAAGCCAGCATTCGCTGCCAATTTCTGGTGGACTATTTTCGCTACTTGATCGTGTCTATGTTTGTAGTCTGACTGCGCAAGGATCTTGCATCCTGCCATCACGTGTTGGATTGTCTCCGATGCCGCATGACAGTGTCTGCATTTGTCGCTTTCTATGTCTTTTCTCTGGATGAATTTCTGATTGTTCCTTGTTGCGATCACTTGGTCTTGGATGGCTAGCATGAATCCTTCTGTCTCTGGCTGGAGAGTGCCTTTGGCCAGCCAAGAATTTGATGCCTTTTTGTCAACGTGTGGTTGTTGCAGGTCATTGTAGTGCCTGCCATGTAATGGTTTTCCGGCCCAAGTTCTCAGTTTCTGTTCGTTGGCTGTTTCCAGGACACGCTCTTCGGTACTACACAGGTTTAGTGGCGTGTAATTTGCATCTGCTTGTATTATGGCTTGGATGAGTGGCGATCGGGGACTCTTCAACTGGAAGTATTGCCTCATGCTCTGGATCTGCTTGTCATGTAAGTCTTTGAGGTCCGCTTGTCCGCGTCCTCCTTCTTCCCGGGGTAGTGTTTGCCGTTCAATTGCCGTTGCAGGGTGTAGTTGTCCGGCTCTTCTCTGGATGGTTCTCATTTTCCGCTGGAGTTGTTCTAGTTCAGTGTTGGACCATTTGATGATCCCGAAGGAGTAGGTGAGCACTGGTACCGCATATGCGTTAATTGCTTGCGTGGTGTTCTTCCCGCTCAGTTTCGTCTTCACAATGCTTCTAAGTCTTTCTTGGAATGCTTGCGTGAGCTGGACTTTGACTTTCTTGTGCTCCTGCTGCCGTTTTTGCATTATCCCTAGGTATTTGTAGGTTTCGCCCTCGTCCAAGGTCTTCAGTAGTCTCCCGTCTTCGAGTTCGATGCCTGGTAAATCTTCTTTGCTATTCTTCTGTATTTTGCACTTATCGAGGCCGAATTCCATTCCTATGTCCTTGGAGAATGTCTCTGTTATACTGATGAGTTGTCGGAGTTGGGTGATTGTTGGCGCGTATAGCTTGATGTCATCTACGTACATGAGGTGGGAGACTTTATGTAGGTTTCTCTTGTCTTTCTTCAGCATGTATCCGTATTTACTTGTGTTCAGCATCCTTGACAAGGGGTTTAACGCCAAGCAGAACCACTGGGGGCTTAGTGCGTCTCCTTGAAAGATTCCGCGGCGGATGGGGATCTCGGCCGTTTCTATTTTACTGTCTGGCGTGTTTAGCTGTAACCGGGTTCTCCATTGTTTCATGCTGCTCTGTAGGAATCGGATGATTGAGGGATGCACTTTGTATATGCTGAGTATTTCAAGGAGCCACGAGTGCGGAACAGAGTCGAAAGCCTTCTTGTAGTCTATGTATGCGGTGTTGAGTTTTCGCTTTTGTTTTCTTGCTTGTTCCAGGATAACTGAGTCGATGGTAAGCTGCTCTTTACATCCCAGAGTCCCTTTCTGGCATCCCTTTTGTTCTTCCGTCATTAAGTTGTTGCTTTCGCTGTGCCGGCTTATTTTTTCAGAGATGCACCCCGTGAGTATCTTGTACAGGGTGTTAAGGCACGTAATGGGTCGGTATTTCGCTGGGTTACTGGTATCCTGGTCCTTCGGTAGGAGGTAAGTTATTCCCTTGCAGAGGAATTCAGGCATTTTGCTGGGGTCTTCAATTATCGCCGTAAGTTCCTTGGCTAATGGGCCATGGGCGCTGGTAAATTTCTTGTACCAGAAGTTGTGTATGCCGTCAATACCGGGTGCTTTCCAGTTGTGCGTACGTTGGATTACCTGCTGGAGTTCCTCTATTCCTCTCGTAGCCTCCATTTCTTGCTGAATCCAGGGGGCGCTTTTGTGCTGTACTTCATTGGACCATAGTGTCTTCCAGAAGGTCTCTATTTCTGCTGGCTTTGGGGCTTCGTACTTGTCTTTGTTCGCTGGGGTCTCTCGAAGCTTCCTGTAGAAGGCCTTCTGGTTTGCTTGGAATTGCATGTTCTGTTGTTTTCTGTTGGTATAGTCTTTGTATCTTCGGAGTCTTCTGGCGTATACACCCAGTTTTTGTTTGAGGGTATCCAGATATTCGCTGATGTGTTTATTGGGCTCTTCGTGTCTTGTATGAATCCTATTTCTCTTAAGGGCCATCTTCACTTTCCTCACTAATTTCTTACTCCTATTTCCCTGCATGTACTGGGTTATTCGCCCTATGCTGCTGCGGAGCTCTTCTATTCTTTTTTGCAGTCTCACTTGCCATGGTGGTTGGGCTTTGTTTCCTCTGTTACTTCGGCCTTCGTTCCTTACTTCGTACCCATTGGCGCGTGATGCCGCTACTGCTGCACAGTATATGGCGGTGTGTATTTCCTGTAGGGAGTTGTGTTTCTGTAGGTGTAGTGGCAGGGTATGTTCATTGAGGATATATATATATATATATATTTCATATATGCATATACAAATTAATTTTCGTAACAGGGGGCCCCAAAAAATTATTGCGGGGAGCCCCGAGATTTTCCGTTATGCCACTGCCGTTGACATTATCCCCTTGATATAAATGACAATATTTTGAAAAAAAAAATTAATTTTGGACCTTGTAAACCAAAAGGTCCTTTTCCATACGACGAAAAAACAGGTGCTTCTCGGATATATACTATTACAAGAAATAGAAAACCATTGATCACCAACCCATTTATCAAACAACAATGTCAATCAATCAACGTTTATTGGCGTAGTGATACCAACGCCGATGGTATGGCGTGATTAGATGGTGAAACGTTCGAAAGAAAATAAATATTTTCGCCTTCAGGATCGCCTGGAACCCACGACTCCACGCCGGGCGGGTGCCTCTACCACTGAGCTACGAAGGACAATATATAATCTCTTTACGAACGTATATATATTGTTGCCAGTTATTTCGCAGAATGGTGTAGTACATAGACTACTATTTAAACCAAATTGCAAAGAGACTGGTATTAAATTGATCGAAATGCACGTTGCAGCATATGTATTTATTTTATATAAATCGAACACTACGCAGATTAAATCAAACAGCGATGTCGATCAATCAACGTTTATTGGCGTAGTGGATTCAGGTCCCACCGAACGCAGAAATATTTATTTTCTTTCGAACGTTTCACCATCTAATCACGCCATAACATCGGCGCTGGTATCACTACGCCAATAAACGTTGATTTATATTATTGTTTAATTTAATCTGCGTAGTGTTCGATTTATATAAAATGGATACAACCCATTTATCGTTTTTCGTTATGCTATTCTCCGAAACTGAATAGTGCTTATTATAAGCCTTGTTGGCTTTTTGCCGATAGAGAATCCATTTATTATAATCCAGCTTTGACTAAAGGCATAAACGATTGGCAAGAATTACCGAAAAAAGATAAACAGCACGGATTTTCATATTGCCATTTGCAAGCATGCGTTATGTACGCTTCCTGGAAAAAAGGACTGTACTGTCGATATCATTTTAGATGTGGATTTTTGAAAAGAGATTTTAAAGAGTATTATTGACTCATAATTTTGTTTTTCGGCTATAACTTCTGAACAAATCATGATAGCGTAATTTCGTAAATGTACAAAATTTCACAGCCTATCCACTGGTGTAAAAAAAATCGTTTAAGAAATATGATGAATTATAAAATTCAATTTTCATATTTTTCCACAGGGGAAGTAGCGCGTAGGGGCAACACCTTTCTTGTGTGTACAGCAGCTATGCAGGGAAGTAGCACGTTAGGGGCGACACTACCCCTACATGCGTAGCTCTACGCATGGGAAGTAGCTTATAGGGTATATTTCAGGAAGTAGCTTCAGGTATATTTCCAGGAGGAAGTGGGAAAACCCCTTTCACAGGCGAAAAAGAAATTGTGATTATATGTACAAAAAAACCGTCAGTGACTCTAGTTATCCCATAAATATTAACTTATTAAGTCAACTGCCTCTAAAGACATAAATATTTGATTTCAGGGAGATTTTCGTGGGTCACACTATATCATGTACTATAATTCGCCGTGTATATGAGCTGTGTTGTCTCTAATTATGAAATTTATGGCATATATTATACGTCTGTCCTTTGATCCGTAAAACTTAAAAAACCTGTAGATCTGGTAAATGTGTTTCTCTAACAGGTCATTGCGTATTAACTTTTAATTACCCTGCATCTGTTTCAATTTCCTTTTTCTTCCTATTTGTGAGTATTTTACAGTTTCGTAATTAGAGACCACATGGCTCATATACACGGCGAATTATAGTGCATGATATAGGGTGACCCACGAAAATCTCTCTGAAAGTAAATATTTATATCTCCAGAAGAAGTTGACTTAATAAGCTCATATTTAGGTGTTAACTAGAGTCACTGAAGGGATTTTTTTGTATATATAATCATATCATTTGTTTTTCGTCTGTGAAAGCGGTTCCCCACTTTCTCCTGAAATATACCTCAAGTCGTCCCTACACGCTATTTCCCCTGCTTACAGCTATGCATGCAGGAGAAGTGTCATCCCTTGCGTTCCACTTCCCCTTCTTAGCAACTGTGCATAAAAGAAAAGTGTCATCCCTAGGCGCTACTTCCCTTGTGGAAAAATACGAAAATTGAATTTTATATATCATCATATTTATTAAACAATTTTTTTTACGCCAATGTATAAGCTGTGGAATTTTCTACATTTACGAAATTACTCTATCATGATTTGTTCAAAAGTTATAGCCGAAAAACAAAAATCTGGCCGATTTTGGAGGGGCGAGTTCACCTCCTAACAATATTTTTTAGCTGATAAAAAAATATGTATTCAATATTTTGGCCCTCGCTACAAATCCTCTCAATTTCACTAAAATCCGTGGGGAACATATGGGTTGCTTTTCTTGCAAGAGCTACTTCCCTTGCGGAAAAAAACAACAAAAAACGAAAATTTTATTTTATAACTCATTATATTTTTTATACAATTGTTTTACACTGGTAGATGGGCTGAAAATTTTTGTACATTTACGAAATTACGCTGTCATGATTTATTCGAAAGTTATAGCCGGAAAACAAACATATGACCGAGTTTCGAGGGGCGAGTTCACCCCTTAAACATATTTTTTTGCCGATAAAAAAACACATATCCGATATTTTGGCCTCCTCTATAAATACACCAAATTTCATTAAAATTGGAGGGGAACACATGGGTTGCTTTCCTTGTTAGTGTTGAACGATGCTATTAACATACCTCAAATTAATTTATTTTATGATTATGTTTAGAAATTGTATAATTTCTTTAACCAGAGCATTAAAAGATGGAAACTTTCGGAAAACATAGAAAATTTTAAGCAACAAATTCCAACTTTGAAGAGATTATATCCAACTAGATGATCATTAAGGCACGATGCTGTTTTGGCTATTCGCTTTAGATAGGCGAATATTATGAAAGCTGTAAGTCACATCGTAACGTCAAATAATAGTAATCAGAAGAAAGAAACGAAGCTATTGGCATAAAAAAATATATGCAAACATATGAATTTCTCTTACACACCGTAATTCAAGCACAAATATTAGAAACAACAAATTTAGTATCTAAGGTTCTTCAATCATCAGGCGAAAACCAAATTAAAGCAGCCGAAATATTAGGTGAAACTGCAAAAAATTTAAAAGATTAGTGGAATTGTTTCTGTAAAGCAAGAAAAACCGCCAAAACCATAGCTTCCTGTTGGGGCCTCGAATGCCAGTTTTCGAAAAAAGGACAACTAGACAAAAGACATAGCAATCCCTAACACAAACAACACATATGCTACATATTAAACAAAAATGACAAAATACCAAAACTTGAGGTAAGAAATCAAAACATACGGCACATGGAAAAATCGACATTTTACATATAATTCAGTTAGCTACAGGTTTAAATACCCACTACACTCTGGGAAGGGCAAAAATGTCCAAACTATAGTCTACGTCGTGAGTTATGACTTGCACAAAATTTCCTGAAACAAAGACAGCAAACCCGGTGGAAAAAATTCAGAGCATCGTCTCTCCGCGCGTCCAAGTGAAAAACAAAACCGCAAAACAGTCAAGCTTCATTCAGCTCGTCAACTACTACTGCTTCAATTTCAACTCCACAGAAATCTAGAAATACTCGAGATTGGCCCAAACACCTACATCGGGCTGCAAAAGGCCACAATCGTGAACATATGTTTAATAGTAAGGAAGTTTCTAGACACACCATCTCTATAACGTTTAGAAGAAAGTCTTCAGCACATGGCATTGCTTGTCTGAAGCCTATATTGCCAAGTGCGAAGTCACATACATAATAATTATTTCATCCCCTAAAAGTGTGTGTGTGTGTGTGCATAGTTAAATTTATATCTTAATTACTTAATTTATATCTTCATATCTTAATTACGCCATTCTATAGACACAAATTAAAAGTATACTCGAGTAGTTTAAGTTAAAGATAATTGATTTTTACGGCGGGTTTAGCTTTGTTCCAAAATCATCCAATTTAATGGTTGTTTTTTAATCTAATTTTAGGGGTTTGCCTTACAAAATTTGATCTAGCAATATTACTAAGAACATAGATGCTAATAGGAATTTAAAATTTCCCTTTTATCGTTACGTACTGAACCTTTGAGGACTACACGATAAGACAACTAAAGTCGATATCCAATTCTTTATTTTATACTATTCAAAATATAAATAAGCATTTTCTGTAATATTTATGCGAAATCAAATTTATGTTTGTGCAATTTTAATATTATTTGGAAAAGAAATTTAAAGAGGATGATCTCTTTTATATAACTTAATTTGAGCAATTTCTAAGGTAACTGAAAGGGCAATTACATCTCTCTTTCACGTCGTACTTTTTGTATTATATTTCATATTGTTCCATAGTCTGTCCATGGATAATATATTTTATTTATAAACCAATTGCAGAGTCGCTAGCTGGAAATAAAAAGCCGAGGTGTACCCTCTCATTATTTTCCCATTAATTTAATTTTAAATAATGTCACTTTCTCGAAGACACCCGCTTAAATGAGTTTTTGAACATGTCAGTGATTAATTTTGAAGTCACGGTGTCCTGTTACCAAAATCGAGAAGAGGAACTGAACTGCAAATAAAAACTTTAAAAATTTCTGGATAGATCTAATAAAAAAATGAGAAACAGGAGAAGGTATGATTTGAAATAAGTTTGTTAAGAAAATTACAGTTTGTAGAAACTAGAAAAAATAGATATATTTAAAAAAATAAAGTTTGCATGTGATTAGATCGCTTCTTAAATTAAAAAAATATTTAAAATCCCTGTTTAAAAAAACCCTCATGGGCAATTTAAACCCGTCTAAGTAAATATTTATTATGGGTTTGTAGATTTCTTATACCAATATTTTTATTTATTTTTTAGTTTTGCATACTCTTCTGTCAGTTTCGTTCTCCGTGGATATTTTCACGGTTTTACAAAGAATGCTTTTGTCTATTTCGCATATGCAATTTTTTTGCCAGTTTCCTAACTAATTAAAAAAAAAAGAGGATGAAGTTCCAATTTCGGGGACTGAACTAAGGACCCTGTACACAGTGACGAAACTTTATTTCAGAAAATTAATTTATCTGCTGTTTTCAGTTGCCATATGTTCTGCTTTCTTTTTATGACGTATGAATTCAGTCGCTAGGACAAAATAACTTCTTTAACAGAATAAAAAAAATAAGGAAGGCACTTTCAGGATCAGACTCAGGATAGACATATTTTTATAAATATAGTAGTCATACTTCAGTCACTTCAAATGTTCAAAAACTTGATTTTGGGCAACAATTCCGCAGATTTTTTCAGTTATTGCACTCTAGCTTCTGATTTATAGGACGGTAATGGAGGATAATATTTACCAAAGCAAAATTATATTTAAAAAGTTAAAAAAAAACAACAACGAACGATATTTTTACTTCCAGTATGGAACTCCAGACTCTATATACTGAAGAAACTTGAATTTGGACAGAGTAAATGTGAGAGACTACTCAAATAATTATAGGCCGAGTCCTGAAACGGGATATCTAAGGCTCTCTTAATTTCATCAAGTTTAGGAGCGGAAAGTTGATTTGATTGAAGAATCAAGTGTAGGGTTGTGGTGACGAGGAGGTATTAATGAAAACGCGCCGTGCTTACAAAGAACGAACGTAGCACAGACAGGTGATGTCGCTGAATTCAAGAGCTTCGATGCATGGAGGAAAGATAAGACAGTGTTGGAGGAGAGGGCGATCGTAATGTGCTGCAAACTGCAAAGTGGGCTTTACGAAGGTGATACGTTCAGTTAGTCCATGGGTTTTTTCTTTTTATGGCGTTTCATTTAATTTGCCATTTGCCAGAGAAAAACTTATTAGTAAAGAAAAGAAAATGGGCAACGTTCACACTTCTAGGATCAAATGTGGGGCCCCATATAGCAGAGTTTGGCAAGCTACTGCCTACATGGCAAGCTAATGCTACACATGGCACGGGGAGCAAATTTTAATGTCACCGGGAGTGATTTAGAAGCAAAAATAAAATTCCGAAAATGGTTGCTAAAATTTAAAGAAACAATTTTGTTTTCAAATTACCGTTTCCTGCTTCCACATATTTTAAAGTGGAATGTTGCTAGACAATGGTCAGAGAAGTGCATAAAACAGTAAAAAGTGCATAAAACAGTAAAAAGTGCATAAAACAGTAAAAAGTGTATAAAACAGTTCCTTCCTGTCCCTTCAGCCAGACTAATAGATCTCTTGAATGATCGCGTCATTTTTTTTCCATCCGCAATTTCCTTTCCTCTCCTGGTCCAGTGGCGGACTCACCAATAGACAAAGTAAGTTGAAGCTGACGGCGACAAATTTTCGACAGGGAAAAATTTGCGAAAGTGCGGCTAAATTTTTTCACTGATTGAATTATTAATGTCTCAAAAATGTGTCCTAATTATTGAGATAAGGCACGGTTTTTCCGTGACGGCTTTTCATTTCTTTTGTGAAAATAACGCAACCGCTGAACAGGTTGAAAACCAAGGAAATTGAGATGGATTCAGTGTTTTAGTTTAAAATCACGTTTAAGACTTTTATATTGAAGATATATCAACAACCGATTCTTCGCTTGAAAAATCGCTTTCTTGTTTGAAACGGATAAAAAATTGTTTGAGATTTGTATGTAGAAAAATAGATTGAATAACTTAACAGTTTTATCAGTCAAATCGGATATATTTGATTCAATTTTATTTGACGCTGTTGTTAAAGGTTTTGCAGAAAACAAATGTAGATGGCATTATACATATTTCCAAGTATCTGTAGTTTAACATACATATTTGCAATAAAAAAGACATATAATTGCAAGAAAAAAACTAAATATATTTGCAATAAAAAGCGATATATATTTGCAATAAAATAGATAGTGTGTGACAGTTTTTATTGCAAAACGATAATAGTGTGAAAGTTTTTATTGTAAATATATAGACATATATTTGCAATAAAATACGCGATATTTTTAATTGATTGGGATTACTAGTTTTGCTTTATAAGTAATGTTTAGCTTACACTGCTAAAATGCAATGAATGATATTTTGTTATATTATGAAATTCTATTTATTTTTAAAGATTACAACGTTCCTTTTATATTCTTTTATGAAGATTTAGCCTTGTTCTATATACATATCTTTTATATATCCAGTTTTAGATATTATATTCAGGGGCGTAATTAGGCATTGGCAGAGAGAGAGAAAGAGAGCTGCCATATAAGGGCCTGCGTCCGAATAGGCTCAAAAAAGTGCAAAATTCACGAATGCTTGCGAAAAGACGTATTTGCAATAACCGCCAGGTGCGCTAAAACCTTAGTTACGCCTCTGGTTATGTTTAGCAAGATAAAGCGGCAAAATATATTAATCTGTCGGCAACAAAATATATAAGCCTATAGGCGGCAAAATTTTAACTTGGTTGTATTCAGAAACTGTTTCTACTACATTTTCCTAATAATTATTAGTTAATGGGCAATTTTATTTTTTGGGAGATTTCAGTGCATCAGTGAGGCAACATTGTCATTTCATATTTTTGTGGTATATATATATATATATAGTTTGTTATTTTATAAAGCCTGCATTTGCTGTTGTTTTGTAGCTTTTGGATTTTGGAACTCATTACATTGGTTTACAGTGCTTTTTCTCGTACTGCAAAAGCAAGTCCTTGATTTTTTTCGAAGTTTTCAGTTGAAGTCATCGCCAGTTTCCCCTGATTGTCAATTTTTGCACAATTTCTTTGAAAGAAATAAAGAGAGAAATGGACACTCATATAACTTTATTTTTAAGATTAATTTATAATAATAATACTAAACACCTGCCGAACAGTCAGAAAATTTTTAAACTTGGCACCAGAATGAAACATACAAAAATATTTTCACACTGAAGGTAGACTTGAGAACTTGGCACCACCCGTCTTAAGCCTAATCCGCCAAGTGCGAGAACATACACAATAATAATAATAAGCTTCGATTATTAATTGGCACCTGTGCCAAAAATATAATGCTACAGTCAATAAGAACTAGTAGAACCACAAGACTGAGAAGATTATTGAAAATGACCAAGTCAAAATCCTGTAGGACTTCTGTATCCAAACTGACAAATACCTTGCATATAATACACCTGATCTAACAATTGTGGAAAAGAATATGTTGGATAGTAGATGTGGCTGTTCTTGGTGACCCAAAAATTCAGGAGAAAGAATTTGACAAAATCACCAAGTACAAAGATCTTCAAATTGATGTCGAAAGGTTATGGAAAAAAAGCCGTTGTTATTCTCATAGTAACAGGAGCATTGGAAGTAATTCCATCAAATCTTGGAAGCCATCTTAATGCAATAGGAATTGACAAAATGGTAATGTACGGACTTCAAAAGGCTGCTTTGCTTGGAACTACCCACATCCTAAGAAAATATCTTTCATATCGCAGGCCCTTGGGAAAGGCCCGATATTAAAGCATATACCCAGTCGTCAAATTCAAGATGGACTGTGTAAATGCATAATAATAATAATAATAATAATAATAATAATAATTTTCCATTAACGATTTTTAAGGTGGCGGCGAAAAAACGTCATTAAACAGAAAAAGACGTCAATATCTCAGAATATGTGTTATTCAATGAAGCATTTGCGGGGACAGCAAAATACTGTCATCCGACAAAAATAATCGTTAATTAAAACGACGTTATTAGAATAGTTCACTGTGTTATTATTATTATTATGGTTAGTTTTCGTTTCTATGGTAGATTTTATGTTGCTCAAAGATTGTTATTAAAACTCTTCCCTTGGAAGTTAATTTTCATCAAAACTTAATGCTAAAATTCTAAAAAATGCAAATAACCTATCACATACTGGTTACTTAGTTTTTATTTGATGCATGAAATATACTACATGCCACTGCTTAGTACTAAATTTAAGGGATAATTACTTAAACTAGCGATTCTCAAATTCTGTTCCGCAAAAGTACTCGAAATAAAATAAAATAAATATAACAGGATTTCAAAATTGTGAATTTGTGCGGCCAAGAACTGTATACAGATAAGCACTGGGTATAAAGTATTTGATAAATAAGTTATTTGTTAATTATTTTTTACTTATTTATTAGTAAATAAATAGCTAAGTAATTACCTTTTATCAAATATAAAATCGTAAACACATACTCTGCTGCACCGAAAAAGTCACCTTACATAGCAACAGTACGAGCATTTAATTAATTAATTAGACAACACATTCTGGGATAAGAGAGAATTTTGCAACTAAGAAGTTACTATCAAAATTTAGATGTAAGGTAAAAGACTAATTTAGAGTTCGTCGGATAAAATAAAAAATCATCCTTTTGACTTTGCAACGACTTATATATATGAATCAGAGTTATCTGTCTGTGAGGTTACTAAAACGAAATACGGATTTCCACTTCAATGAAAGAAAGATATTTGGTTGCATCTGTCTCAAATGCAGGAAGAATATTGTGCAAATAAAAAAAGCACCATTCCTCTCACTTCCACCAAAGTTCTCAATTTATTCTTTTTTGAGATACCAAGAAATGATTTTGTCTTCACAAATGAAAAAAAGAGCGTTTTTAACGCATTTATATGTGAATAACATAATGTAAATTTAGAGTGTTTGGTTTAAAATTCGTTCTTAAACGCTTTACTTTAAACTTTTTTTTGTCTGAAATTGATGGAAAAAATAGCATTGCAAATGAATAAAACCTGACGTTTAACATGTCTAAATATTAAAAAAAAATACACTTTTAGATCAATATTGCTGTCAATTTGGTTTAGTACTTATGTAGGTTGCTAAATGAAAATATCGTTCGCTTCTTGTGACGGTCCGTTCCTGCGGACATCATAATTGATAATAGTTGTACATACTGTGGTCGTTAGAGCGGCACCTTTTTGACCGAAACAAACCCATTAGCTTAGGCTAAATGACCTATCCTTTATAACGAATCCTTGTCGATGTCAGATGGGTCGTTACTGATCGTTTTTTTTTAAGGTATGTCGTTCAACAATTGGGTAGTTTACACTTAAGTTTTCATTGGTAAAAGGAAATGCTTCTCTTTGGCGGAGATCGCTTATCGTATAACTATTGTAAACTTTATTTCGTTGAGTACAGCTATAGGGCAAAAGATGTATTTAGTTACCACAGACACAGCAGCCTGTCACCCATATGTAAGATTAGAACCCCACTGACGTCGTTAACGTGTCTAATTCTTAGAAGTAGCGTGGGAGCAAATAAGGTTCGTTTCCCCGCCATTTCACTGATCGGATTTTTGTCCCTACGTAATAACTTAGTTTAGCCAATCAGAGGCGTAGCTCGAAAGAAAATTCTAGAAATCCATATGAGAGAAGGAGAAAGGATGAAAAGTTTCTCGGCCAATGCTTGTTGGAGTTTGAGAAGGATTTGGATGGTTTTTTATTTTGAGTCTGTAAAGATGAAGTTCTAATTCAAAATGTGAAAGGCTGTAGGAGAAGGCCCTATGGGGTCCACTGCGGGCCCATTTCTGGTGAGAGGTGTTGTGCATAGTTTACGCATATGAGAAAATTAATAAAAATGAAGTAAGTCCCTACCATACGTTTACGTGACGGAAGATGTCATAGAAGATGATAAGCCGTACTCTATCCACGCACGCGATGATATAGAAGGACGCCCCTGAAACCCCATGTAAGTCCTATTACGTTTAAAACTACTCTCAGAGACTGGTAGGGAGTTATGGGTTGGGATTTTAGATAACTGACAATTAATTACATAAGTTATTGATAAGCCGCTGATATAAGAGTAATAAAAATCGTACAATGGGTTAACATATATACAGTAGGAAATTAACATATTTTAAAGGAAGTAGTCCTATCATTATTTCTTGTAGGTGTATTTAATGTAAATAGTTTTAATAAACATTTTAGTTCGTTTTATACTTATGAATTCCGATCTTATTCTTATTGAACATGTGGGATATTTAATATGTTAAGCAGCCAATATTTTTTTATTCTCTTGTCATAAAGTTTAATTTGCGTAAGGGCACCAACTAATTTTCTCCCGTCACATACGTGGTGCCGTACCTAAAAGGCTCCAAAAAAATTAGTACCGTGAATAATTTTGCGGAAATGGCAAATTTTGACGAATAAAGTTGTAATGATATATTAATAAATGGTCTTAGATAATTCACTATAGATCAGTAACGTTGTCAGAAATATTAACTTATCTTAAATGGCGTCAAATAATTTAGGGTTGATTTCTATTTATATGTTTAGAAACGTTCGAAATTTCTTTCGCATTTGAATTTATGTTACATTAGATTGCTTCGCCTTATACTGAAAGTGTGTTTTTATGATTTTTGTGAAAAAGTTTCGAAATGTTTGCGCTTGAATACGAAACTATGTGTATTTGTGTATGTCATTATGAGAAGCTAAATTATTTGGTTGAAACTAAGGCATGGTTTTGAAGTTAGTGAAAATTGAATTGAATTTATCATTGTATGTCTCGCGTGAAATTTTGAGAAAAATATGTGGTTGAAGTTTATTATGAAAATTCTCTGAGGGAGTTTTATAAAGGAAGGGAAAAAAACCGCCCTAACGTAGCACAATAATTTTGAGGATTTTTGCCCAAACTTTGGATAAAATTAGCAATTTGTTTGTAATATTGCGCTTATGTAGTAGAAGTGCCTTTCCGTTCTCCTATAATAAGTCGGGGAGCAAAAAATTGTATTTACGTGCGTCTATATTACATGTTTGAAGGGATAAAGAAATTGTATTGCTGCGAAAGTTCAATCCAATTGACATGATCAATGAACATGATCAAACGAACAGGAAAGAACATTGAATTGAAAATTGAATTGAAATGTTATCATGAAGTGAATTTGATAGTAAGCTAGTGTTGGGAATTGAGAATTTTGTTTAGAAAAATTAGGAACTTTTTAGAGAGTTTGGTAATTGGTATGCGCGGAAAATGGAAACACTTTTCTAAAATGACCATAGTACTTTTCAAGTTGTGGTAATTGTATTTTGGCTAAAGTTAAAATTCAACTTCACTCACACCCCCGTGAGTTTTTCCTTCGTTATCGTAAACGCGGACAATGGACAGCAAGGGGCATTTAAGCTCCGAGCGAAGGGTTGTAAAAAATTCAACTTCTTACAAACAAATTTTCGCTTTTGCAAAAAGAAGTGTTCCTTTCACTAATTCTAAGATTTGAAAGCGTCAAAGGGTACGTCCACAAAGTACCTAAATTTAGGGATCTTTACAAATTGCAGAACTTTATTTTGCATATATATTATAGACGTTAATCATTGTGTATATGTTACTTGACCTTCGGGTTAATTATGCAAAATTGTTTCGAAAGTTTATTTTTAATTAATGTAGGTTTATTTATTTTTAACAAACTGTTGACGTTGTTTAAGTAGTAACTGACATTATAGTATTTTTAGTTTTATCCGACATGAATATGGTGTGATTGCTAGAGCATTATTTGAGAATAGATGCATATTTTTTCAATGTTGGAGTTTTGAAGTTAACTTAGAAAGCTTTTGGTTGTATTGTTATTTTTAGCAAAAAAAAAAAAAAATCAGTTTAGTAAAACAGATGTATTTAGTTTTAAGTTTTAAGAAAGAAGTTAAAGAATTAGATTTGAGAAATTAAGTCTTGTCTCTGAGAGTTAGTAAATATGGGCTGTGAGAAGTATAATTTCATGTGCTAATGCACCTGTATAAAGAAGTTAATTTATATTCATTTAACCTGCAATAGACATTTATTTTACATTACTACCCACTACGTTTTACCGAAAGTTCAGTCATTTCCGTAAAAATTACGAACTCTTTAAAGCATTCATACACCGCCACTTTTCTGAAGGAGCTGTTTTCTAGTCGCTAGATGCTAACCATTCCTTATGAAAGATTTCCTGAACATTTTTCCCGTCTTTTCCATGCCGAGCCTACTTTTTCTTCCGTCTTCAAAAGGGGACAATAAATATCCGTTTGAGTGCTGAGAGTGAACTTCGGGAATTGGAGAAGAATTCGAGATTGCAAATCACGTGCCAATCCACAACCGCGAACAGTAGTTGAAGGTATCTTTTCGAAACGCCTTGAAGAAAGTGTGGATCCTCAAAAAGGGGGTAGCGTCAAACAAGCAAATGAAAACCAAAATCATTTGCCTCTGCAAAAAGGTTCTTCAACACAAGCATTATGGTAAATGCCATGAAGAAGAAAATACGCCTAAACTTTTTCGAGGAGGAGTATCGGTTCAAAATGCCATCCATACAACGCAAGAAGCTAACTGGATGTCGGGTCGAAAATATTGTGCCTTGGACAAGAGGTTGACCACTAATCACAAGATACACGACAGGAGAAGTAAATTTTGAAAATAGAAGAAATAGAGAATCAGCGATGGAGCAGCATAGTAGTAAGGATTGTTACGTTGGTTGCGTCATGAATTTGCATCAGATTTAAGGGTTTTCTCCGGTTCCGACGATATTCTGTTGCCTATAACTTCAGTGTTGTTTTCCCAAAGATTCAAGAAATGCGCATATTTCGTGCAAATTTTTTTCGATATTGTCTTCACTATATTTTTCCTCGATAATTAGATGCGTCTGCTTGACAAAAAGAATCCTTCAGTATTTCATCTGTGTAAAAATTAAGAGATAAATTAATTATTTTTTTTAAGTGAAGCTTTTTTACACTTTGCGCTTCAGGACAAGCTCTTCATCACGTGTTTTGTAGTGTTGCTATGTTTTTCCAATCACATATGCGTCAATATGCCTAAATATTAATGCTAATCAATAGACTGATCCACCAAATTTTCTAAATACTGTACCGAAGAACTATCTTTTACGAAATTTTAAAACTACAAATAGACACACAATTATGTAATAGAACTTTCGTGATTCTGCAATTTGAAATTATTTAAGATTGGATGTTGTCACTTAAACCTTGTTGATGATTAATTTTCAGGACAAAGCGTGGTATATTTATCCAGTTTGTTTTTCAGATGACAACGTTCATCCATGAAAGATGTATTTTTCTAATTCAAAATTTTGTTACAAAAGGTTTTTATGTGATTTTCAGATGATTGTTTTAGATAACAACATGTTTTTTTTCCACATGCGAATCTTAATTAATTATTTATTTTTTCTGGTTTTGGAAATCATTATAAAATTAGAAATATTTAGAATTCAAAAATATGTTATTTTGGATAATGGCAATGAACTATGTGCGTTAAAATGCTTGTAGTTATATGTAGAAGGCATGCTTATAGCAAAGCATATTTATTGACAAGATACGGTTGTAAAACAAAAGGGTTAAAAGTTCGAATGAGGTAACGAGAGTATTTTTACGTTTAACATAATGATTATTATGAAATGTCAAGATGATTCTGTATTAAGGCAGAAATAAGCGAAAAGTGAATAATAAATGAGAATAGTGAATATGGAAACATTTTTTCTTGTAAAGATGAAGTGTATTAAGGGAATTATGTGAAATAATTAAGAATTGTAATCTGAATTCGCTGTGAATTGATTTTGAATTTATTTTAAAATGAATTTAAACTTAATGTGCTTGTGATTTTGCAAGTGAAAGTATGTGTAAGTAATCGATTTAATTAACGAAATTCTGAGTACGTAGCCGTATGCTTAGTAGTGAGAGTAAAAATCATCAAACTACTTGTAATATATTTCAGAAAGAAATGACTATGTACTCTTAGGAAGAAATTTACTGTTCGGTAAGAATTAAGTTTTACATTGAGAAATGTGAGTCATTGTGATTTAAGTATTTTTATTTTGAGTATGTTTTTGTGTTGTACAGCATTTAATTGTTTTGATGTGATTGTTTAAGTAATTAAGACTTTGTGTTTAGAAGTAGATGAAACTAGACCTTAACGAATACATAATGTGATGTTACAGAGTTTTACAAATTGTTGTTCGAGGTATTACGATTCTTGTAGTGCAGTTTAATGTTAATTAAGCTATGGTACTAAATGACGATTATGTTTCAAGCAGACGTCATGTACGATTATATAATTATCGCCAAATGTCATACAAAGGTCATTTTAGAGGTAGGAGTGAGTTGATAAGATATTCTAATGTAAAGTTATGTATAGGTAATTCTGGAAAATGTCCCTACTGTGAACACTCGATTAAGTATATGTGGGATTCCATAAAAAAAAAATGTTTTCTGCTTTACCAAAAAAACATGATTTTTATTGGGGAGGGGCTTATATATGTGACGGTCCGCCCCTGCGGATATCTTAATTGATAATAGTTGTACATACTGTGGTCATTAGAGCGGCACCTGTTCGACCGAAACAAACCCATTAGCTTAGGCTAAACAACCTATCCTTTATAACGAATCCTTGTCGATGTAAGATCGTTCGTTGCATACCGTTTCTTGGAAGATATGTCGTTCAACAGGTGGGTGTTTACCTTTAAGTTTTCATAGGCAAAAGGAAATGCTCCTCTTTTGCGGAGATCGCTTATAGTATAGCTTTTGTATACTTCGTTTAATAGAGTACCGCAGGCATCATGTGTCACCCATATGAAAGATTAGAAATAGCCTAAGTCGTCAGTGTTCCTTTCTTTAGAATACTGGCGTGCAAATAAGGGTCTTTTTCCCGCCATTTCACTGATTGGTCTTAGTGCCCATGTAATAGCTTAGTTTAGCCAATTAGAGGCGTAAGTTAAAAGAATATTCTATAAATTCATATGAGAGGAGGAGGAGAGAGGATGAAAAAGTTTTTTGGTCTTTCTAGTTGGCGCTCGAGAAGGATTTGAATGGTTTTTGAGCCTGACAAGATCAAATTAGAATTCCAAATGTGAAAGTCTGTAGGAGAAGGCCCTATGGGGCCCATTGCGGGCCGTTTTGATGAGATGTGTCCTGAATAGGTCCCGTGTATGAGAAAGTTAATAAAAATGAATTAAGCCCCTACCATACGTTTAAGTGACAGAAGATGTCATAGAAGGTGATAAGTCATACTCTATTCACGCACGCGGTGATCTAGAAGGAAGCCCCTGACGCCCACGTAAATCCTATTACGTTTACAACTCTCAGAGACTGGCAGGAAGTTATGGGTTGTGATTTAGATAACTGACAATTAATTACGTAAGTTATTGATAAGCCGCTGATATAAGAGTAATGAAACCTGTATAGTGGGTTAACATATATAAAGTAGGAAATTACCATATTTTAATGGAAATAGTCATATCATTATTTAAGATATTTAAGATCATCCACAACTGGCAACACAATAGTCACGCAATAACACCATCTCCAGTTTTTTAATATTTATTTTCTCATTTTGTATTCCTGACAAGAGACGGCCAAGTCCGTCAGAAACGTACGTTGAAATAAAACGTTTTAACAACATTACTTACGCTTATAATGTTGTTCTTTGCTTATAAATCTAATCTGCGTAATGCTACGTCAAATTATTATAAATGCTTTCAAATATCAATATTTGTTGTAGGTGTAATTAATGTAAGTAGTTTTAATGAACATTTTATTTGTTTTATATTTATGAATTCCGATTTTATTCGTATTTAACACGTGGGTTTTACAATTGGGAAGGAGCCACGAACTGGGTATTGTAATTTTGGTGTATACTAACAGTTACACTATACGTATTTATTGCGGCCAAAACAATTCTCCACTATTATTATATGTGACTTTAAAATATTGTTAACGGCCATTCAAAATTTCTCCCACCACACTCTTATGCTAAGACGTGTATATGTAGTACTTGATGTCTTGGAAAAACTATATCTATAAAGTTCCTTTTTTTTTTCAATGGGAAAAATTAAGTTTAGATGAAAATTTAAATAATTTAGAAATCGAATAATAACGGACTCTTTTGCTATACGGCAGAACTTCGACTAATAACTTCAAAACATAATTATGTAAAAATAACCAAATGCACATACGTGCCTTTATCATAAGAGCCACGATAGTTCTCAGTGATGGATTTAACTCCTGAAAAGTGCTCCGCAACCCAAAATGTCTGAGAACAGCGGATTTAGAGAATAAGTTATTCATTGTATTTTCTAATCTTCGGTAGAAGGGGCTGTATGTAAATTTTTAAAGAGTCAGTGTACGATGTTTTTCTCGATTATCGTCATAACGATCGATAATCGCAACGCTGCTTGATTTATGAAGATAGAGCAATACGTTTGGGAGAAAAAGGGACGTCGTCTCCCCCATAGAGTCGAACCAGGGTCCCTCCGTTGAGCCCGGAGTGTCTTGACCGCTAGACGAATGAGGACAGGAATAACGCTCTCTTTCTCCGTATATAAGGATGTAAGGTATTATTACCCTCCGCAGGGATAACACAATTGCCAAATAATGGTCAACACACAAAGCCACCGGGCGATTTTTTTGTTAAAATAAGCTATATTTTTAGGAAAAGTCAAAGGCAGGAAAATTAGAATCATTTTCCAATTTTTTTAAAAGAAAAAAAAAACTCTTTAGTATATTTAAAGTCCGACTAAAATTTCAAGTCTTCCGTACAAACAAAACTATTTTTTTAACACTTTCATTTTACCAAAGAAAATCCTGGCGATCCAAAGGTTGGTAGGTGAGAAAGTTTCTCATTCAGAGATTAAAATTAAATTCGGAAATTTCCTCTTTGTATGCACGCGTTATACGCTATTTCTTTTTGTTTCGTTTATAGAATTGTTTTACGAAATACAAAATTTTCGAAAGACATACTGGAATTAATATATCAAAAACTCTAAACTAAAATATGAAAATAAAAGCGCGTGTTTCCGAAAAATGCTAAACTTAACAAAAGTCGCAAGAGCAGAGAAAAATTTTTCGAAAACGAAATCCAATATTGGCACAAACACTGGTGATTAGTATATGATTTTCTCATCTTCCAATCCTGCCAACTTTCCGACTTTCAAGAAAGATTAATATGCCTTCAAATTTGCTGTAGTGAAACAACTGCTGAAAGAAAACCGCTGTAGTCAGCGCGTAGCAGCAAAGAATTAAACACGAGGGCTATATTTAACCCTCGATAGATTTTTCGTTTAAAAGTCTCCCAATGAAACATAAATATGTATGTTAGTCTCAGCTTTGATGAAGGGTGCGCAACTGGTTTGGTTGAGAACGTGATGGAGCAATTAGAAACGCGCATGTTAAAGGAAAGTAGATTAAAACTACACGATATATTATGCTTTTGACCAGGAATTATGGAGCGAGATGTCGAATATGTTGCCGAGAGTTACGTTTTCTTATTTATTCCTATGCATTACTTTACAATATGAACAAGTAAATAGCATTAGTTTCGGGGAATTGAAGAAGGGGTGAACTTATTCCAGTGATTGTTGTCTGAGCTTCATAAACTAGACGCAAAAATAAACCAATAATCGTTCAACTTTTGGACAACGTATTTATTAGCAGCACTCAGAGACATTGAACAATTAAATATCTTATGCCAGAGAAATTAAATTTCTCTATGAGAAAACGTTTTTCAGATTAAGAGGATGAAATTCTTAAATAAAACTCAAACTGATTTAGTGCTGAATGTAGTTTAGCCCTAGGTTTACGTCAGAGCTGAGAAAGATACTTAGAAATATGTATTTTCGATACAAAATTCTTGAAAATTTGTATTTGCGATATAAAATACTTAGAAATTTGTATTTGCGATATAAATTACTTAGAAATTTGTATTTTCGATACAAAATACAAAATGTATTTTAAAATACTTTTCGAAAATATAAAATACATTTTCCAAATTTTTTTTTTACCTGACCTTAATTAACTTAGCTAGCCATTAGGCTTAATAATTTCATTATCTTAATCATATTATCATAGTAATATATAACTACATAGTTCCATAATATGTAACCATAATTTTTCATGTCACCATAAATTCGTATGTCACCATCATTTGTAAAAATATTTGATAAGAAATTAAATAGATGTTTTAGATTAGTAAAATACATAATCATCAATACAGTTAAAGAACGTAAATTTTTTCTTATCAAAGCCGATGATGGGGTAATATTAGATGATCTTTTTTTTAATATGGGATATTCTTACCCTTCACAGGGTTAGCACAATTGTCAAATGGACGGCACACAGAGCCACCGGGGCTTATTTTTTGTTACTTGCTCACAAAGGAAAGAATGCTTTTACGGTGTCTGGTAGGAACCGAACCCACCACCCTTTGGTAGTCGGCCAAGTGACACTTCTAACTGAGCTACATACGACCTGTCACCCGTAACTGTGTGCTGACCATTTGGCAATTGTGCTACCCCTGTAAAAGGTAATAATATCCCACATGAAAAAATAATCAACAATACAATTGTTGAACAAACCAAACCAAACCAAACCAGTGCTTGAGGTACGGAGTACCAGCGCAGTTTGCCCTACACCTCCATGCGTTATAATAAAGATCTTGTTTATGAGGATGATAAAGGGAGGATGATGAAGCAAAGAAAAAAAATTAGATGTTGTGATAAGTATGAAAGTTGATTTGGGGTGGTAAAGGTCTAGGTTAAGAAAATTTTCTGCCCACCACTCATCGTAGAATTTTCTTAACCTAGACCTTTACCACCGCAAATCATCTTTCATACTTATCACAATATCTAATTTTTTCTTTGCTTCATCATCCTCCCTTCTTTATCATCCTCATAAACAAGATCTTTATTATAATGCATGGAGGTGTAGGGCAAACTGCGCTGGTACTCCGTACCTCAAGCATTGGTTTGGTTTGTTTAAAAATTAATGTGTGAAAAAATTAATTAAAAAAATTGAAAATGAAATGAGGAGTTAAAAAGAATTTAAACTGAAAAAGTGGAGAAGTTTCAAAAGGAGAGAAATTCAACCGAATGCGCAAAAGGTCGGTTAAAGATTTCTAAAGATGATTTAGCCATTGAGCAATAAGAGATCTATTGAAATTACTGGAAGTTATCGGAATAAAGTACAACCGATATAAAACGCTATTATAATAAATATTTTGAATAAGTATAATATTTAATTAAATATTATATTTATATTAATATTATATTATTTAATAAATAACAGCAAACATAATAATATAATAAATATAATATTATTAATAACATGATATTTTGAATAAAACATAATTATAAATAATTCACAATGGCATACTTTTAAACTATGTTGAGTGACAGGATATATAAAAGTTGATGCTGAAAAATAAAATAAAAAAATATTGTTCTATAAAAATATTGTCTAAAAATTTCTTCTGACAAGGTAGACAGCTGTGTGGAATAAATAACCCGGTAGTTAGATAAAGGTAATTAAACTGTAAAGTCCGAAGTAGAGTCTATGGTAGCGTCGGATAAAGTCAATTAAAAAAAAGTCCAATCATTGAATTATGGCATCAAGTCGTAAAAACAGGATTGGTAAGAAGGCTCAGGTCCTTCAGGAATTGTAGAGAAGACGAGAAACAAAGTCCTAGGTACAACTATTGGTTATTATTATTCCTAACTGCATTGATATTCTTATTAAAGTAGAACAATATTGATCATAGCCGATGATATGGTAGTACGTTTGCGGGTGAAATGTTTTACTTAAATAAAAATATCAATGCTAGTCTCGCCTATGGGATGTTTGGCTTCTTTGACTTGTCGCTTTGGTTTAAAAGGAAGTCGAAGCATACCACCACTGATCGTGAATTCATTCATAGTAGCGCCTTATGCCCTCTCGGAAGGTGAAAGAAGGTCGGATGCTTGTAGCTTAATGGTAAAACACTTGAACTGAAACCAAGATGTTGTGAGTTCGTGTCTCACCTGGAGTCGATGAGTCATTCTTTTCTTTGAGAGCAATTCATCATCTAATATCATTACATCATCGGATATAATGAGAATTGTTCTATTTTAATGAAAATATTTTGATTTGTCTAGTAGCAACGTATTGCAAATTGATATTAGATGGCATACACGAGCTGGTATAATTTTTGTAATCTCATCATCATCTGTATTATCTGTTACATTATATCTATTACATTATGCGCATTATTTGTTATTTTATATATATTATCTGTTACATTACACGCATTATCTGTTAGATTATATGCATTATCTGTTACATTATATGTGTTATCTGTTACATTATATGCATTATCTGTTATAAATTATTTTTCACCTTATTTGCAGAACGTTATCAGTTGCTATTTTTGTGTTTTCTAACACAAGTGAAACTAAAATCACGTGACGCCATAACTTATAGTTTTCCAGGGAATTCCAATGGCTGCTGCTTTGGGCATGAAACCACGAACTGCGGATCGGTAAAAAAAGGGAGTAAAACCAGAATTTTTAGAATGGTAGAGAAATGCACTGCTATTACACCACCGCAAATCCCAGGACCCTTAATTTGTGACATAATTGTTTATTAATAATTCCGTTAATTAATAATTAATTTTAAATATTAGTTATTAAATTTAATAACGATAACGACGGCGATATAAAATATATAAGCATATTTTATTAAATTAGAAACTTCGAATTTAAATTATATATTTAGTTTTTATCAATGAAATACTATAAATTTATTGTTGTAATATGAGTTCATAAGGTCTAATATTATTAATTTTATAATATTTTATTCTCTTGTCGATGAAGTTTCCAAGATTCTTGCCCTTCCCGGTTTCCAGTGATAAGCAAATGAAGATTTAAGGAAGTGTGCGACCAACATTTGAGAAAAAACACAATAGAGAGTTACATATTTATCGAAATCAAACAAGCATACAACTTCGCTTACCTTCTCACTATCATGATCAGTGTTCCACTTGGGACCGATTGCGCTATACTATTAGAAATGAGTTGCACATCGAAACGGAAAAACTCTCCTCTTTACGGCTGCTAAATGAAATTGAAGATATTGGAAAATAAATTGATTACCCTATTGACTGACATTGTGAAAGAAAGCGGGTTAAAAATTTTTTTCTAGCGGAGAAGATGAGGGAATTTTCTGAGTATTGATCTAGAGACATCTGTTAGAGACGATGAGGTGAAATTTAAAACCCATTTCAGGTTTTTACGAGAACAGATCTCTTTCCTTGTGAATCTCATCCAAGATGTTTGACAAAAAATTGTGCAATAGAGTGAAAAGGCCTATATCACCAACTGAAAAGATCGCATTCAATCTGAGGTATGTAAAAGGAATAATATATTTTTAATAAGCAAAACGTTTAATGCAAGAATATTTTATTTTCAGAATATTTGGAGGTAGCAACTAATTAAAAAGATTCCCCAAAGAATAACATTATGATTCTGAAGGGAAAATGTAAGTGCTAAAATTATATTTTTAAATAAATTAACGTGCTAAAAATGAAGCGTCAAAATTACGTTTACCTTCACCATCAGACAAATTTGAATTTGTGACCTTACGCATTGTTCACATAAGAAGATAAACT
>QLNU02015360.1:32055536-32066007 GCA_006491805.2 Dysdera silvatica
GAGTTCTGGAATTTTATTTTTTATTCTAAACAATTGTCGGCGGGCCGGATTGACACTGTTGATGGGTCGGATTCTGGTCTGCGATCCGTATGTTGGACAACTTTGATATAAACTATCATAAACATAATAATATTCATAAATGTACAATTAATTCACAATAAATTAAAGCAAAAGTAAGCAATAAAAAAATTCTGGTATTAAAATAATTCAAACTCTACCACAATAACATGTAGGCTATAGTGGTGAATGATTTAATGGTGCAATTACACTAGAGCCAAACATTTATAAACAATAAAAGTAAAAAAGTTGATAAAAAAATTGTTGTTTCATTTAATAAAAGTAACATTTACCCTTTTTATAATTAGTTTTATAAAAACAAAACTATATGGTTTCTAACTATATTTTTAAAATAACGCCGTCTAAGTGTTTTTTTAGTGCAATTTCAAAACTATAACTATAAGCAATTTCGAAATTATGAAAACAAATGTTTCAAATATTTATAATTTATCATGCAAATTTTAAACAGTATAAAAGTTAACTGGGGGTTTAAACCCCAAAAACCCATAGATACGCTACTGCCTCACTATAATGTACACACCTATCCATTATGCTAAAAATAAAATATTCACTAAAATAGCAAACTTTAATAATTCAAACCATTCTGATCGATATTTTCATACAAATTTATAATGCACAGACACGACGAAAAATGAAAACCCACCCGAAAGTACGAAGAGTTTAAGGATTTTGAGCTCTTATAAATAATACTAAAACTAATAAACAAGTTTTTACTATCGCTTTTTGATGAGCTTAAACTATGAGAAAAGTATATAAAAGTATTCTTGGGTTATAGATTAATTAGAACACGATGAATCAAGCCAAATTAGTAACTTCATATCTCCAATCTGTCCCACCGCCATTTTCAAGACGACAATCTCGACGAAACATGGCGGCTGGCGCCGTTAGCCAATCACAAATTGTTACCCCTATGTCCGCTCTCTGGGTACATCTAGGCTCCCCAGTGATACGTGGCGATGTTCTGTTGCACCTCAAAACATGCTTACTCCGTAACAGCGTCGCATAACACGGAATGATAGGCGACGATATTCTGTTACGATGTCTGGTCATCAGAAAAAATTTCTCGGACATCTTTCTTTGTATCAAGGCACCTCAACCTGTCCCAATAAGTTGCTCTTTTCTTCGTAGCTGCAGATTCTGCATTATTTTCTTATTCTGTGTCTCCAGTAGTTTCTCCTAATACTCATTCACTGTATTTTACATTGTCCATCTGAAGAGAAAGAAAATATAAATGAGAATTATCATTATACAGTACTGAAATTAAAAATTTTCTTTGGAGAATGTATCACGGTTTGTAGCTTTTTTCCTTTTCTTTTACATATTTTTTGCGACAGGGATTTTTGCCATTCAGTGCCATTTTTTTTACCGCAGGTCTCCTTTTAGCATTTCTAAATTCACCCCAGAAGTACTCAAGGCACTTAAAAAACCACAAACAAAAGTCTACAAAGGTTTTTACCTCTCCCTGATCAAATTAATTGGGAAAATAGGGAAGAAGAATTCTGAGTTCGCTGGAATTTCCCAAATGCTGTCGCAGCCATGGGCCAAAAGTATTTGCAAATTGAAAAGCCTGAACAAACGTGAACTTTATCCTACAATTTTTATACAAAGACTATTTGCCAATAGTCTTCCTTGCAATGGTAGATGCGAACGACAAGTATTTTGTTGTCGATGTCGATTCCTACTGCAAGCAAAGAAGGAGATTCTGTGATCCTCAATAAATCTAAACTGGGCCGGAATGGGTAAAAATGGTACAACCACGTTCCCTTTGACATGGTTTTTACCGTATTTAAATATTTTGTAATTCCACTTCGGACCAGGCTATGAGGCCTTCAGACTGGATGAATATGTGCTATGAAACCGTGCAGCAAACGATAAGAATTGGGCAATAAGGAAAAATGAAACTTTAATTATTAATTAAGCAAGGCCAGAAGAGTTTAAGAAAATACATTTGGCATTACGTATTCCTCGTTCAGGATATTTTACGCCTCCAAATATCAAGCTTGGAACAGTAGACTTGATAATTATAGTCTGGTGTTTACACAATTTGGTAAGGAATGATTATGCTGTAGCTAACCTGTGTAGGGAGTCTTTGGAGATGGATATTTTGGACTGCGACGAGTTTAGTGTTAAGATCTGGAGAAGGTATGTTGATGATACTTTTGTCGTTCTTTCGAAGACAGAGGTGGACAGCTTTCACCGTTTCCTTAATGACTTAAACCCCCATATTCAATTTACCTTAGAGGTAGAACATGAGGGATGTTTGCCATTTTTGGACGTGAGGGTCACCAGAGGAGACGATGGAAGCTTGTCAACCTCTGTGTATCGAAAGCCAATTCATGCGGACCGGTACTTGGATTTCCGCTCGTATCATCCAACTTACCACAAAGCTTCTATTGTGGGGTCTCTGACACGTCGGGCCCTCACACACAGTCGCAGAGTTGAATTGAAGGATGCTGAGGTTGGAAGGTAAGGAGAGCGCTTGTAGATAATGGCTACCCGAGCAAGTTTATCGCTCGAAGATCTAATAATGGACATAGAGAACCTGTTGAGGAGAGACAGACTAGAGGGACGGTTGTTTTGCCATATGTGGAGAGGACTTCTGAGGAGATTGCGCGTATTCTTAGGAAATCTGACATCAGGACTTACTATAAACCTGCATCGACTTTGCGTGACCTGTTGGTGAGAGTGAAAGATCGAGTTCCAATGGATGAATTGACTGGAACAATTTACCAGATACCCTGCAAAGACTGCGAAAAAGTATACACTGGCGAGACGGGAAGAACTGTTTGTACTCGTAAAAAAGAACATCATCGTGCTGTGGAGAAAGGTGAGATGACTAATCTTCTGGCAGAACATGCCTGGGAGAAAGGTCATGTTCCTGATTGGAAAAGTACAAAAGTTCTTCATAAAAATGTAACTTCTCGCTATTGTAGACTTTTTCTGGAGTCTTGGGAGACTTTTCGAATGCGAAGTAAGGCGATGAACATCGCAAAATCGATGCCTGAACCTTACCGCATTTTTGCTAGGAGATGGGGGAAAACCAGTTTCAGACAGGGGGAATTACCGAGTGCGGGACAGTTCTTAGAAAATCCAGATTCAGACAGGGGGGAAAACCCGAGTGCGGGATAGCTTTGGGGAAAACCAAAGTTGGGGTATAAATACCGAACACCTACACTTCCTTGACACTTTCGCTTGATGAAGGGAACAGTAGTTCTCGAAACGTTGCGAATATTTTTGCAGACGGTAAATATCTTTTACCTTCTTCATTTGTATTTCGTATATTCCGACCAGTGTCAAATTTTACTAGTTATGGTAAGCCCTGGTCAATCTTCATATGTTGTTGTCAATGATTATGGTGCTGAACACTCACGTGATGGGCAGACAGAAGATACAATTAATGAACTGTCGATAGAGAGCAAGATTCCTTTGTCTGGGGTTTGTGGTTTTCAAGATCTGAAGAAATTAAAGCCAGAAATCGATTCATAGAATATTTAACAGCTGAAAAAAAAATTAAGGCTATCAACGAAAGGAAAGAAAACAAAAGGATTTTGAACGATATGGATTAGTTGTAAACTTTTTGTGTTTTTACATAGCCGGAATAGCAAATGCCATACTGTTTCCCGAGAAATTTAATTCTGCGCTACCAAGGGAACAAAAGCTGGACAACGATGGGCAGTTAATAAGTATTGATTTGTAAAGTAATTTAAAACAAGTTAAACGATATACTATAGTTTTATGCACTGTATAATCAGTTTTGAGTCCTTTTTGATGTCTATATATACTCAAATTTTACACTTCCATTTAACTGTAAGTTATGTTCTTTATACTGTGTGAACTTACTTTTTAGAGATGTAAGCAATAAAAGTAATATAAATTGTATTTATGCCATCTAACCCCTTCATTATCACGCAGCATAAAACAACATGGACTCCTCTCAGAGGAGTGGGTCTACCGCGCAGCGCCTAAGGCGCAGGTAAGAAATTTCGAAAAAAGTAGATTTCACTAACTTTTATTTACGCAACTGCAAAAAATCCATTATTTTTGTTTCTACAAATATATTCGTAGCTGAAGGCAGTAAAAATAGTTGTAATTGGAAACAATAAAAATCTCAACTAACACCGGGCACAGATAGCTGCAGAATGGACGCTGAACATTCATTTCACTGTCAGTCACGTATTAGCCCTCTGCCCACTAGTTGTTTATCACATACTTAACATGGAGGGAAGGTAGGGGAGAAAGGGAAACCTTAAAAGAATTAGGCAATATAAACATAATGTCAAGGGGTGGAAAAAGAGCCAATTCAAATGCCGTTTTTCTTTTATCGTTATCCTCCAAAAACAAAACTAAGTAATACTTTATTTCTTGCATTTTGAATTCTTTGCATCTGCAATGCTTTTTTGTTTTCATGTAATTGAATTTTTTTTTATCTTGAATACATATCTCGTTATAATGGAATTTCTAAAGGATTATTCCGTTAAATTGGAAATTTTAATACATTGTCTTAATAACATTTGAGACGGTGATTGGTGGCAATTTAATAATAATGTTTTTTCACTGTATCGGTATTCGCTGTAACCACTGGCGTATGCAGGGGTGTTGACGGGCGTTGTAACCCCCCATTGCGATGAAATTTTGCACATATACATATAAATACAGCATATGGAGTTGTAGCCCCGTAACCTCCCTTGCGAAATTTATGACTACGACTATGGTTGTAATAAGAATTGCAACCATTTCTACAGATTATACATTGATTCATCATCATCGTTTCATTTCAAATACGAATTAATTGGAAGAAATAATTGCATAAAATAAAAACAAATATTTAATTATTTCTTGCATTGTATTAGTGCCATGTGTCACCAATAAATCAATGGCGAGTGAGTTTAATAATCATAAAACATCATTTCTATGAGAAGTTTTAAGGATATGTGATTATATTATTTGCAAATTTACAGTATAGATAAGAACACGACATTACAACGATAGAGTTTTTACAGCCACATGTTCACAATAGCTCAGATCACTCTAACAAAGAACGCAAACACTTTAGGGCCACGTTTGTTTATGGAACCTTTACTCATGGCATTTGGTGTCAGACGACTATAATGCGAATAAATATTAAAGAAAGTGATCCAAAGAAATCCCCTAGATTATACTTTTGTGTCAAGAACATTTCTCTGGATTATAGCTCCTGAAAAAATTATACTTACTAAGTGAACTGAGTTATTATTTTGGGTGTTTTGGTATTACTCACATACACATACACATATGGAAAATATTCCTAAGTAAAATTTCCTAAAAAGGATAAGAAAGTTACTTATTTCGAAAAATGAAATTCCCATAAATTGCAAATAATAAGAAATGTATTTGATAAATATAAGAGTTAGATAAGATTTCGCGGGTGCGCAACTCGAAAGACAAGAAAGAGTAACGAAGTGGTATGATTGGAAATAAAAACGTGTCTGTTTCAGAAGATTAGAAAAGGATACTTAGATATGGGGAACATATTATGACCATCTGCTTCAAAAAGTTCGAAGCAGGGAACTAATCAACCAAAGAAGAAAAGGAAAACAAAGGATAACGACAGCTTCCGAGGATATGAAGATAACCTTAATCCGACACTCCTCCTTAGAGTAGGAATAGGAATGAAGTAGTGTGCAATGTTACGTATCTGATCCATATGAGTAGGAATAAAGTAGTGTACAATGTTACGTATCTGATTCACATGAGTAGGGATGAAGTAGTGTGCACTATTACGTATCTGATCCAGCAGCTGGTAAATAATAATAATAAAAAAAGAAGCTACGGTAACCAATAAGGTGGTTTGAATTATCAAATAATATTATTTGCCTTATTATGTATATAGTTTTGCATGTGCAATATGAATAACATTCAAATCCCACTCACTCACATATCCATCCATCCATGCAGTATACGCAGAACTTTGGATCGTCTTTCCAGATTTTCGTAAGAGTGAACATAAATTTCTTCTTGCTTTAGTATTGTTACATTAACGCCAAAAGCAGCTATAGTTTAATAAGGGACCCGAAAAATTTCCGTCAGTTCATTTCATCAAGGAAAATGGGGCTGCTTGAATGCACGAACCTGGGACAGTTTCATAAAGTCCAATGCCCTTGCAGTACTTATAGAATTAAGCCCAACAAACTGACAGAAGGACGTCTTATTTCTACGTCATCCCAGTTGATTTTGTTAACAGTAAAATAAGTTAGTGGTTTCAAGGCGGTCACTCCTTTAGTCACAGATGGAGCTCAGTGCTACGTAAAATTTGGAGAGTTGACGGAAATTTATGTTTCCAGTGATGTGCGGAATGTGTACTGTCAAATGATTACTCTAAAATATTCGTTTATATACTGATATTCATAATTAAAAATTTACCCTAATTTATAAAGTGAAATATATTTTTACGAAGAAAGTAAAGGTATTTTGATCCATTCGTAAATTTACTACTTTACCAATAACGATGGACAATTAAAATTTTTGAAGCTCACTTACTTAGAAAGAGTTATGCAATTGTAAGCGGTGCTGTGAACGGAAATCTATCTCAATGCATTCATACAGATTTTTTTTAGAGACACGGTCAAGAAATTTACATTCGTATTTTTATGAGGAACTGAGTCCACCATCAACACCAAAGATCACTCTCTCATCTCATGCATTGCTTGGTTTATCTGTGCACAGATATATAGTTCTACTTTTAAAAAAAAATATTTTCGATTTTTTTGTAGTTGTGATTTCGATCTCCTCCATTTTGGCCTACCAACAAATTAACTGGTTGCAGTAGGCGGCCAGATAGGTTGCCAGCTATCGTACTAGAAAATTGCAATGCTTCGTAGAATACAACTTTATAAATTTTTGATATAAAATAGGATCTTTGCATTGCCTGCTTTAAAAGAATGGAGATAATTTTTTATCTCACTTGCGTTGATTTCCCTAGTAACTAACAAAGAGCACTCTCAAAGCTTCAAATAAAAATAAAATTTCAGTATGTGCATATAAATATTTCATAAAAATTATATCACTTATATAAAGTAAATTATTATTTTAGAACATTAACGGTAAAAATAAATTTGTAAGAAAGAGACGTTTTAGCAGTCTAAAAGAACAACCTTTGAATATAAAGTGGAGAGAAAAATACGACGTACTTTTTACCTTGCTGGATTAGAAGTTGTCAATTTCCATTTTTAATTAATCGCATCAGATATGTTAAGATTTGATTTAGTAATTGATATACGTAAAGCGATATTTTTAATTAAAAACACCAAATGCATAGTTGCCTCAGTATTTTGTGTGTGTGTGTATGTGTAAGGATGCTTATACGAACATAAATTGATTGGTCAGAAATAAAGAAAAGAATTGTTGTAACCTCGTTTATTGTAACCTTAATTGGAGCATGTACCTTTGCTTTTCTTGACCTAGGTCAAATAATCAATTACCTTGTGGTTAACAACGTTTGTTCCTGTTCCGGAATGTTTTCTCTATACAACTCCTTGTAAAAGTTAAATAAACAAAAACCATGTAATCGGGGAGAAAGACTAAAGATAAAACTCCCGAAAATTAATCGAATTTAAGACACCGTTCCTGTGTAAATTTTTCACATGGGCAATTCTATAATTAGTTTAATACAATGATTACAATCTCCAAATTCGAAAGGAGGTCAACAGAACAAGATTTGTATATATGGTCTCTTTTTTTTGTAAAACGTAATTTGATCAGAAAAAATTGTCACGTTTTTCAGTCACTTGACCAAATGTGCTCTCGTTATCAGTCACATAATTAAGATTATTTTGAAATTGATGACCAGGTATCGTTTTCACACCAGACGTTTAAGTAGGACACTCCTTTTATTTAATTAAAAATCTCTCGGAAAAAGAAAATGCTAGCGATGCGCCCAAAGTTTCCTTTGGCGATTTTTTTGGCAACCTCCTCTGCGATATGAAGATGAAATTTGGTGAAAGTAGGGGTAGGTACATGATTTGGAAAATTTATTTTGTAATTAGCTCTTCCATAATTTTTACATGTCTATATTTATAATTAATTTAAACAAATATACATTCACAATTCGAAAAATAAAAATATACATTATTTCGGCTATTATTCCTTCATTTTCTGTGAAACATTGTGACGTGGTCATAGGTTTGATTTCGGTTTGTGTCGTTTACGTTCTCTGATACACATGACAATTTTTCTACAGTTGAAGTGCGGTATGAATGTGTAAATTGAATTATAAAACATTTTTAAAAAATGGCGCTGTAGACTTTCATTAAATCGAATAAGTCCGGGGTTAGGTTCACCAGGCCTTAAGCGGTTCGGGTTTCTCAAAAAGTATGGGCACCCTGCCCAACGGTCGCGTAGCGGTAATGCATTCGTTCATCGTGCAATTAAACCGCGTTTGACTCCTCATAGTATCGTTGAACATAGTAGTACGGGGTTTGGTTTCCTTGGCAACAGGGGCTTGTATTTCTCGAAAAACCTTAGGTCCCAGCCAAGTTCATGCTACGCTGACAACCAAATCCCGGACTACTTAGACTGCATGCCAGTCTATTCCGTCATTTCATAAAAAAAATAATCGTATACTACAATTTACACTTTAATATTTGTTACATATATATATATATCATCATCATCATATTCAACCATTATCTATCCACTGCTGGATGAAGGTCTCTCCAAATGCTTTCCACACAAGTCTATCCTGGGCCATTCGTTTCCACGTCACCCCAACCTCTTTTCTTATTTCATCCACCCATCTAGTTTGAGGACGTTTTCTAGGTCTTCGGTGGTCTCTTGGAATCCAGTTCAGAATTTCTGTTGTCCATCGTTGATCAGTTCTTCTTGCAATATGCCCAGCCCATCGCCATTTCAGTCCTTTTACTTTAACAATGATGTCCTCTACTCTAGTTTGCTCTCTCACCCAAGTGTTTCTTTTTCGATCTCTCCTAGTTATTCCAAGCATGCACCTCTCCATGCTCCTTTGCGTTGTCTGTAACTTTCGTATTGCTCCAACTGTTAGACTCCATGTCTCTGATCCATAAGAGAGGACTGGCAATACACACTGGTTGAAGACCTTTCTTTTTAGACACAAAGGCAATTTCCCCTTCAGGATAAAACTGTTTCTTCCAAATGCACTCCAGCCAAGTTTAATACGTCTGTTGAGTTCTTTCATAATGTTGCCATCCATTGAAATCAGCTGGCCAAGGTAAATATATGAATCAGCAATTTCTAGCTCAGTGTTGTCAACTTGTATTTTTGTTTCCTCTACAAAATTATTGAACATGATCTTAGTTTTTTGTAGGTTCATCTTGAGTCCAACTTCTTCACTTCTAGTTGAGAGCTCTTGTACCATGTCTTGGAGTTCTAATGGGTCCGTTGAAAAAATAACAATGTCATCAGCAAACCGCAGATGATTTAAATATTCACCATTTATTTTTATTCCCTTGTTATTCCAATTTATCAGCTGAAAAATCATCTGTAAAGCAGAAGTAAAAAGTTTTGGAGAAATGGTATCTCCCTGCCTCACCCCTTTGCCAAGTTTGATAGTTTTGGTATCTTTATGTAACCGAAATTTTGCACTTGCATTTTTATACACACGTTTCACCATGTCAATGTACACATCCTCAATGTCTGTTGATCTTAAAGAGTTGATGACTGCTGATGTTTTTATAGAGTCAAAGGCCTTCTCATAGTCAATAAATGCAACACACAATGGAAGTTCATATTCATGTGTTCTTTCAATTAATTCTCTTAATACTTGAATATGGTCCACTGTACTGAATCCACTTCGAAATCCAGCTTGTTCTCTTGGTTGAGCTGCATCTAATTTTTTCTGCAGGCGATGTGTTAGAACTTTTGTGAAGATTTTATAAATAGCAGGTAACAAGCTAATTGGTCGGTAATTTTTCAAATCCTCTTTATCACCTTTTTTATGCAAAAGAATTACTGTTGCAGAATCCCATTGGTTTGGTATGTTACCGCTGTTAAGACATTTGGTAAAGAATTTTGCAAGTATGTCTTCTACATATTCTCCAGCTTCTTTTAGGATATCTAATGTAATACCATCATCACCAGGGGCTCTTCCTTTCTTCATATTTTTTATTGCAAATGAAACTTCTTCTTTTAAGATTTTAGGAGCTGTTCCTTCGACTATTTCAATGTCTTCGTTTAATCCACTGTTACTTTCGTATAGATTTTTGTAGAATTCTTCAACTCTTCTAAGTATTTCTTCCCTATTTCTTGTTACGGTGCCATCCTCTCCTTTTAATGCAATGATGTGTTTCTTCCCAACAGATAAACTTCCTTTAACAACCCTAAGGCTCTTGTTATTTTCAATGGCTTTCCTTACTAGCTCACAGTTGAATTTTCTTATGTCTTC
>QLNU02015360.1:32066107-32084021 GCA_006491805.2 Dysdera silvatica
ATAATCCGGTCCATCCCATTTCTTTCGTTTAATGGGAGTCCTACTGCAAATATTTAGAGCTTTCGTCGTAGGTTTTTGTTTTAAAAAATCCGCAAACTGCTGAGTACTCAGATCTCAGATTTTTTTATTTGTTTATACAGTTTAGAGTTTTCTTGAAATTCGCTTAATGTAGAAAGGCATTGTCATTTCTAAGAACGAACGTATCGTTTTCCACCGCTGTTAAAGTGACGCGTAGTTGGTTTTGAAATTGGCAGACCAATGTAGCTGTCAAAATGTCAAATTGTCTGGATTCCCGTTGCGCTCGTTCAAACTAAATGACACAGTTGAAAACAAAAAGAGACAAGGAAACAGGCAATTTTCTTACTGCCTATTCTTACACACAGCCTTGGTGTCAATTTCAATCGTTTAACTAGAACAGTTTATAAACGTGTACATTTCAAACTAGGATCTGCGTTATGAATACTTAGGTTTGAATTCATTCCGTTTCTTGAAAGTCTTTTTTTTTGGAATTTCAGCGACTGTACAAAACAAAAAAACTAGTCTCAAAACTAAGTAAGTGTTTGTTTTTTTTAAAAAAAATATACGAAGTGTAGTTTGTGTATAACGCCCGTGATTTCAGATGTTTTATTGCTTTTGATTGAATTGATAATCGAATAACTTAACCGATTTTGCTTGTTTGAGCGACCTCTGACTTCACGTTCCGGCTGAGGATACGAGTTTTTCTCATTCATGAGAATGAAAATAGAAAGCATCCCATTCTGAACTTAAATAAAAGGTCTTTGGATTGCAGTTCTAACGCTTTGACCATTAAGATACCGAGGTTAGCTATACAATAATTTCTTAATTTAGGATGCATGCCATTGCAATGAATTCTTCCACTTTTAAATAGGAAGCCTTCGCAGTACTATGGAAAAAGAAAAAAGACGAAAAGCACCACAGAGTAGAATTTGTATGCTATATTTGCTGACATAATACGTTTGGATGATATTTGTACATTTCGTTGTCAATTACAAAACAAAATACTCTACCTGACTTAAGGTGTGAAACAATGGATAAATGACGGGTTCACGTAGGCGGAGAATTAGGGAAATTTCACAAAAATGCGGTGGAAATTGGCATAATGAGCGTCGATCATAACGACCAACCGCATATAACGGCAGAATTTTTACAAAAAGTTTGACACCCTATTTTATTTTTTTTACATTGCTCTTTAAATCCGGGTACAAAAAAGACTTGTTGTCTAAAAACTGTTAAATTGCATGTCGCTTAAATATTATACCAAACAAAATCCATATTTTCCTCGCTATATCCTTCGTTTAAGCGGGTCTTACCGTATTTTACGTCCCCACCCCAAAACTCCTCTCTGGATCCGCCTCTGATGGATACATAGACTTGATCGCAGTTAAAGGCGAACCTATGCACATTTTATGCATTTATTTGAAGAAGAAAAATATGTTTGAAATGGGCTGTTATTCTAAAACTTATTTAAATTGCAAGCAATTAACATATTTACCTGGCAGAATTGGGGTTGTTCAGCATTGGGTTGACGAAGAGTTGATTTAGCAGTGTCTCAAAATGAAAGACTAGAAAGCAATTTTAAACACACTGAAGAAACACTCACAATTTTTGCATTCATTTAGTTTTCAGAAAATAGACTGGCTACAGGCAGACCTTTAAAATTTGAGTGTGAGAAATAAATTTACAAATGATATTTATAAAAATATCTAATAATTACTGCCACAAAATCATGCGCAGTTTTAATTAAATTCATATTAAGTTGAAGGAAAAGTTGTCATTTAAATACGATGGAGAATTTGCGTTTCTTAAAGTATTTAGTGACTGCGTGGATTTTAATGTAACGTTAGTGGTAGGCATCTGCAAAATAAATACTTTTGGGTGGACGTAGTCAAATCTTTAATCTAAATACTAAGGGAGCAACTGAAAAGGAAATTGCAAATAAATGATATAGATATTTGTTCGGAATTTATAAAATATTGCAAAACCGTGAAAGTTTCAGAGGTCCTGACAAAAATTCTGGGAAACTGAAATATACAACAACGAGGGATGACAGGAGAATATAACACTTAGCAACAATAAATTTGCTGTCAGTTTGAAAAATGCAAAATAACGGGACTAAATATTTCAAAGGTCTAAATATTTCAAAGGACTAAATATTTCAAAGCCAACTATGTACAGAAGACTCTCAACTTTAAAGCATGTAAATATAGAAAGAGGGCAAAGAAAACGCCACCAAGATACAAGATGAAATTGTACAAGCAAATTCATGAAATGGTACGACGAATGGATGACAGTTCAATTTTCTGAAGAAAAATGGTTCAATTTAAATAGACCTTATGGTTTAAGTATTATTGGTAGGTGCTTTGTCATGAGTTCAAAGAATTGTCTAGAAGAGAGTAAAGCGGCGAGGTCGATATCTATAAAAGCGTGGGCTGCTTTTAATAAGACTTTTGAAAGCGCGTTTATTTTAGGTAAATGAAATGAACAAGACTATCGGGTAATACTCCAACAACATCTGTTGTCAGTAACACGTATCTTGTAAGGAGATTAAAACGAAATTTTTAACGTGTATCCACACACACGATGAATCGATAAAACGGCCGTTTGAGCAAAATTTTATGCAGAATATAGAACAAATAATAAATATTAACATCCACAGAAGTTAAGCTATGAATCCGATTGATAAAGATTGGTGCGAACCAGCCAGAAAGGCATATAGCGAAGACCAATAATTCCAAAATATTTTTCAATTCAAGCTACGATTTCTGCCTTGCTGGTGTAATTTTAATCATGCACCCACACATACCTCCTAAAGTTGATATTTTGGAATACTAAGTCTTACTTTTGAGCTTATAAACCTAAACGGAAAAACAACAAAATTTAACATAGTTAATAATTTCGACACCAATGTTTGAGCTTAAACTAGAGCTTTTAGTCATATGAGAAAAAAAAGAGACATCGTCCCCGGTCTAGGGTCCCTCCGTTGAACCTGGAGTGCCTTAAGCTTTAGGCCACCTAGGGCAGGAACAACGCTCCCTTTCTCCGTACATAAGGTTGTAAGATATTATTACCCTTCTCAGAGGTCACACAATTGCCAAATAATGATCAACACACAAAGCCACCAAGGAAAGTTTTTTGTGAGTTTTCGTGGGGGAATTTATTATACTTAATAATTTTCGACACCCACGTTTAAGCTCAAACTAAAGCTTTTAGGAATAGGAGAAAAATATTTCTCTCCTATACCTAAGAGAAGACCATTATTTGGCAATGGCTTTAGCCTTGAGAAGGGTAATAATAATATTATTATTAATGTATTATTATTATATTACATTATATATTATTATATTGTATTATTATATATTATTATATTGTATTATTATATATTATTATATTGTATTATTATATATTATTATAGTGTATTATTATATATTATTATAGTGTATTATTATATATTATATTGTATTATTATATATTATTATATTGTATTATTATATTGTATTATTATATTGTATTATTATATTGTATTATTATATTGTATTATTATATTGTATTATATTGTATTATTATATTGTATTATTATATTGTATTATATTGTATTATTATATTGTATTATTATATTGTATTATTATATATTATTATTATTATATATTATTATTATTAGTACATTATTGCCTTTATTGGAAAATGTATAAAATAGTGAGAATTTCAATTTACTTTTTGGCCTATTGCGAAGAAGTCTTTTTGACAGAGTATTATGTTACTTGCAACACCTTTTCAATAACTAAAAACTTTTTCTGTAGCTAAGATTTAAGTTATCCTCTTTACGAGAGGCCATAGGCACACGGTTAAGTGACTTTTTTTAAAATCTTATATTTTGAGGAGATCGCAGCACGGAGCAAAAAACTCATTTGAAACTTTAACGAAATATTTTGAAAGGTGTATTTATATTTCTTAATTTTTCACCTTTTAGGAAAGCGCGTCGTACTTTTCCCTCGGGGAACATTCCCAACCGAATAAATTAATCGCAACCTTCGTCATTTCGAATGAAAGTAAAATTCAAGTACGCTTTAAGCGAAGTCAAATACCGAAATGTTTTTTTTCGCAATGCACTCATTATTGTGAAAAGCTTTTCCAGCAATTTTTACTTGGCTTTGGAGGTGCATGTCACGGTAGAGACAGAGGTTAGTGCTTTTATCCCCCCAAGGAGAGTATACACAGCCCCAGCTGTTTATCCTTTCATTTCTATCGTAAAAATGATATTGTATCTGATGGCTGTAATGTCGTTGTGTCTTTCTCAATTTTGCAGCGACTAAAAGAATTCTTTGAGTTGACAATTCTTTAAATCCATCGAATGTCAGTTCCTCTCGTAGCTAAAATATATCTTGGAAAAGAAAAACAATTTTACGTCCGGCGGAATAAAATCGAAACGCCAAAAGTATGCTCGTTAAAAAGTTATTTTCTTTTATAACAGACAATTGTAGAAATATTGCGATATTGACAATCAAGACGAATTTTCTTATGGTAACCATGGAACATTCAAATTATAATTAATGCGCAAATATTTCTTCTACAATATCGAATTTGACCTAACACAAACTTGTTTAACAGCTTGATTAACTTTCTCGATACTATAGAAAGAAATTAGTAGTCAAATATTTCCCCACCTTGGCGCAAAATGATTGACCTTTGCTTTTGCATCATAAAATAATCAGACAAACAATTAACCAAACTTTTCTATAATAGCAAACTTATCCAATAAGGGATCCTGGACATTAAAATAAATAAATAAATAATTCAGTCAGTCAGTCGTTTACAGATCTTTCTGCACTTTAATTTACAAGCAGGCATGGGCCCTATGAACTGCGTAAAAGGAAATTCACCTAGAAATTTTGCACTAGAACACACATACACAATCTCGACACTATAGTTTGTATGGGCGCATCCTTGTACACTGCTGCTTAAAAGTGAAAGCTGTTTTTTTTACAAAATTACAAACAAAAGCTAAATCATGGCGTTGATGAGAAAACATAATACTGTGATGTGAAAGGATGAGCGATGCACTGCGCAATGAAATATTTGAAAACGTAATGCACACAAACGAAGTTTGATATGAGTTGGAGCTATATTTTACAATTGTTTCGGTGGAAAACGTCCACCTTCATTAGAAATTTGTCCTAACTAATACGTTGCCACTAAATCAGAAGCGAAAAAAAAAACCAATATCCAAGAGTGGCAGGCATGTGTAATAAACATGTCGCTTGGATATGTTTATTTCGTGTTTACAAGTTTTTTTACATATGTTTACATGTTTTTACATGTGTTTAAATATTTTTTACATGTGTGTGTGTGTGTATACTCCATTGTGTGGGGTGAGAAGTAAAATAAAACGGGAACAAAATTTACGATAGATTAAAAAGAAGCTTGTAGTAAGTGGGAAAATAATTAATCTCCAACGGCTCGTTGACTATTGCACCAGAATTGCGGAAGATGTGATAGGTTTTAACTTAATTAAAAAATTGAGATCTGAGGGTGAACGGACTTTTTCAATTATTTTAGCATCGGCAAAACAGAAACGATGGCCATGTTTCCATGAGTGTTTTGCAATGGCCGATTTATAAAATTCTTGTTTTTATACGTAAGATTGCTATTCTGATCTGAGACAGGCATGCTGATGTAATAAAAATAATATTAAATAAAAAAATAGAAAAACTTTTCGTAATCACAATGAACTGATTTTACCAAAAACAAGAACAGGTAAGGGAAAATGTAATATTAATTATAAAGGTCCTAAACTCTGGAATCGATTACCAAAAGAACTAAATAATTGAATAACATGAATATATTTAAAAACAGATTAAGAAAATATTGAGTCTTCAGATTGGAATATTAAAGGAAAGAGAAATAATTTAAAAGCTGATACTTAGTAGGGACAAATAATACTAGGATAGTTATTGAAGTAACTTAGGTAATACATCATAGGAAGGAAGGAAGAGTAGGAAGATATAGGAAAACAGAAGTGAGAAAAGAAGTAGGAGATGTAGAAGAAGGAGGAAAATAGGAAGGGAAGTCTATATTGAGATGGCTTCATGGTTACATATACTATGTGTAGTAACTATTTAATCAATTTATTTAATCAATGAAAAGTCCTTAACACGTTATATCATTTTGGTATTTTCTCGAGACCTTTCTTTGTATAATCAGTTTGTCAATTATTGTTACATTATCAAATTTGCTACACTTTAGTCTTGAGAAATGACACAACTGTACAAAAGAAGAACAAATAAAGTATTATTATTAATGCAAATTCTATAACAACAACAATACACTCGAATCTCTTTATAACAAGCATGCGGAAACCGTCAGTTGTGCTATGTTCTCACTGAAACCGGATAACAATTAAAATAAGTTAAAAAAAAATTTCAGAAAAGCGAAAATGAATGTCATCATTTATGTATATTTTATATCATATATGTATTTAAATCAAACAACAATGTCAATCAATCAACGTTTATTGGCGTAGTGATACCAACGCCGATGGTATGGCGTGATTAGATGGTGAAACGTTCGAAAGAAAATAAATATTTCTGCCTTCGGTGGGACCTGAACCCACGACCTTCCACTTGCCGGGCGGAGGCTCTACCCACTGAGCTACGAAGGACAACATATAATCTCTTTACGAAAGTATATATACTGTTAATACCAGTTGTTGTTTTAATACCAGTCTCTTTGCAATTTGGTTTAAATAGTAGTCCATGTACTACACCATTCTGCGAAATAACTGGCAACAATATATATACGTTCGTAAAGAGATTATATATTGTCCTTCGTAGCTCAGTGGGTAGAGCCTCCGCCCGGCAAGTGGAAGGTCGTGGGTTCAGGTCCCACCGAAGGCAGAAATATTTATTTTCTTTCGAACGTTTCACCATCTAATCACGCCATAACATCGGCGTTGGTATCACTACGCCAATAAACGTTGATTGATTAATTGACATTGTCGTTTGATTTAATCTGCGTAGTGTTCGATTTATATAAAATAAATATATCTAAATATCAAAATTTTACATATTTTCGATGCTTTCGAATACCATGATACAAGTTAATGGTGGGTGGTAGATCGGTAAGTCCTCATTACTATCACTGTTTTATTTAGAACTGTTTGCAGTTTATATGTCAGTGACAATAGTTTCAGGAGCAGGAATATTGGATATCGGAACTTCAGGAAAAGAAAGCTTCTTTTTCTTTGTAAAAAGGGGAAAATTTATTTTTAAACTCAATCAGTGGAATTCTAGCGATAATTTACTGGACTGTTGCTCGTAATAACAGGTTTTTCTCACAATAAAGGATTTTCGCCCTGTAGATTTTGAATGCATTCAAAAAATTGTTGTATTTCCACTCCTTATAAGAGGGTTCGAATTTACTACAACAGTAGTTGGAAAGAAGAAAGTGTATCATAGATGTGTTAGCACCAGAAGATGCAAGGATTGGAGACAAAGAATTTGATGAGATATCGCCAATTGCAAAAACCTGCATAGAGAAATAGAACGATTATGAAAGAAAAAGGTATATAAAAATTAGTGCCATAGAAATAGGAGCCCGTTAGGTGTAATTCCACAAAATCTTGAACACCATCTGAAAATAATTGAAGAAGATCTAATAAGAATCTACCAGCTACAAAAGGCCTCTTCACTTGAAATGCACACATATGATGAAAATGCCTTTAATATCTCAGTTTCTTCGGAATAACGCAGTACCAGAGGCAACTCCCAGTCAACAAAACAAGATCGACTGGGAGAGCATGTACATCTTAAAACAACCAAAATAACGAGAACATCACTTATTCGAGATAAAAATACTCCTGTAATGGGAAGTTCTTTCCATCGTGCATCGGCTGGGCAATTAAGTAGGAGTCTTGTTTTTGGAACAAGGGGTTAGTTCATTAGACGATTTGCTGTTTTTCTTATAATGTTCCGAAGATTCCGGAATTAAATTATTCCAGATTAACAATAAGACGATGGGAAAGCGTAGCCGGAAAAGTCTAGTCGATAATAGGTATGGCTGAAAGTATTTGTTAAGCAATCCCCATTTCCAGTTGTGTGTCCCTTCCTCCCATCCGCTGAAAAGAGCAAATGTTCTCTTTGTAAATAATTCCAATTATTGGAGAAATAGTAAACAAAACTTTGCTATGAAAGATATAACTATGAAAAATTGGAATATTGAGCAGCGAATAAGTTTTTAATTAATGGGTAAAATGGGTTTAAAAAAGAAATCAAACCGATGATTACATTGAATCGCTACTTCTGAAAATAAATGAAGCTATCGATATAAATTTTTCGAAATATCGATATTCCTGAGAGGGCGGAGTAATCATCACAGCACAAAAGCTAGGAATACTTCCGCTCTTTGGCGGTAGGCCCACCTGATTTAAAATTCAAATGCAAATCGATTTCTTTCTGCTCTTCAATCGTGAAAGAAGTAGCGATGAAAAGTAAATTTCAATGATATTTATTAAATTTTAATTATTACTTACAATCGGTTAAATGTTTATCGTTTTATCTAATAACTGATGCAACTAAGATAATTTTATCATCAAAATGTTTTATAAAAATACACAAAATACAGTGGAATCGCGTTTTCACGATAAATATACGAACTCCTATATAAGCTCCAACATACGAATTTCAAGATTTACGAACTTTTCTCGTGATCTCAAAAAATATTCCATAGAAGAAGTGTTAATTCCGAATTACGAATATTTTTAAAGTTTTCGGTCCGTATGAGTTGGTAAAATCGGGAGTCCTTTTGAACCAGTATTCTATATAAAACCAGGGCTCTCCCCAAAGGGTGCCGCTTATTTGCAAGAAATTTTGAAAAATACAGGGTACGCACCGCATACTCTCAAGGTCTCAAGAAAGTTTTCGTATTTGCTGGTTTTTGGGCAACTTTCAACAAAGTTCGGCTTTTTTCTTTTTTTTTCTAGTCATTTACAAACTTGAATGGAAACAAATGAGGAAAAACATCCTGAATCCACCAAGCCTCAAAATAATATCCTGCGTATGACCAGAAGAGGAATGAAAAACTGATGAAAGTGGCAAGTGACACCTTGGGCTTGGATAGACGATAGACGACCAGTCAAATGCTAGTCAGGGCGGCGCAATGACGTCACCAAGTCCAGTAACAATTCAATTACAATACTCTTTAATTAAGACAGCACCGCATACTCTCAATAATTTTCTTCAGGACAGTCCTGTATAAAACAATGAGATGTGAAGCCTGTGTATTTTTTTATAATCTTTGGCGCTTCATATCGCATCGGTAGTGAACCTCCTTAAAAAACAAACAAATAGTAGACCAGTTTTCCCTCTTGTTTCAAGGACAACTCTTCTTTTCGTGCCATGAACTAATTGGCAGCATATGCAGAAAACTTATATTAAAGTAAGTATGCGTGTGTGCGAAGGGTGTAGTTTTGAAATTAAACTTGCTTGTAGAAGGTATTCGAAGATTAGCCTTTCGACTTATTCTCGCAAATTCTGATTGGAAGATAATAAATGGAGAGCTTTCGATTAATAAGCGTGGAAGAAAAACGTCAGAAGAACAAATACTTACAAAAACTGTTAATTGAATTTGTAAATGTTCATTTATTTGGCTTCAAATTAGTGTATCGTTTTTCCAACGTTTTTTGAGCCCTCGTGATCAATCATATTAATTTATAGTGAACAAATACAGTATAGAATGTTAATTACTGGATTTTTTTTTTGGAAACCTTTTTTCCATTTTGCCATACGCAGTATTTTGAAAGGAATATGTAAAAGCTTTTTTTACTAACGCATGCATTTTATGAATTTTGTTAAAAAAGACAGATATATACTTTTAACATTTTTAACAACCCTTCCCAAACACTGTCTCCATTAGAACCAATTTTCGCATCTTAAAAGAAATGTCTCTAAATTTCAGTAGCGATATCTCTATTGTATCTCGAAGCTAAGACGATAAAGGCCATTAAAAGGACACAGATTTTTTTCAAATAAAAATTAAGGAACTAATAACATTTTAACGACGTCGGCTGCTAAAACTCACGTTTTGACGTGAGTTATTGGAGCTGACATTTCTCTAGTGGGTATAATGAAGTTTTATCTCCTTTCTTAAAGCTGGTTCAAAATTATGATAACCTGTTACCATCGAGAAAAAATTATATCTTCATTAATGCATCTCTTCAATTAATACGTTGTATTTGTGACGTTGAGTTTTAATCAACGCGACATTTTTCTCGTTAACTAATTGAAAAGGAGAGCAAAGGCGATTTTCTCACGTTTTCACGGGGGATTTGACCCTGTAAACAGACTCTAAAATTCTTATGTGAGAAAAGAGCGGGACTTCACGAAGAAGAAGGCGACTCAAATCCATAAAATCATAGTAGAATACCCAAAACTTTAACATAAAAACTCAGGACTAAAGAAAAACAGAAGCTAACGTGGTCTTAAAAATAGGAAAATTATAAAGAAAGTCACGAAAAACCTTTTACAGTTGTGAAGTAAAAAGTTATTTCTAAAGATTCAATTTTTTACCATTCTAAGTTGCGAACCAAGTTGAACAACAACAAACTCGTAATTTCAGATCAACATGACACTTTATCAGGGAGCAAAAGCAATATGTTTCAAAATAATACCTTTCTCCCAAGCCAATAGCAAAACGTCTCTCAAATGACGTCACTCGAACCAGCCCAGAATTATTGTTTTCTATATAAAATCAAACCAATGAGATTTCGAGGTTAGAAAAGGGGCCGAGGGAAAGAGCACCCCTTGATTAAAAAGGCGAAGCGAGAGGAGATGAGAGACAGAGAGATGGAGATTAAAAAGATAGATTTTCGGAAGGAGAAAAGGTCTTCGAAAGCTCAGGGTGCTGGAAAGTAGAAGAGATGAAAGTTGGTATCAGTTAGAGAGTAAAAGAGACGGAAAGATAAGAGGGATCAAGTTGAAATGAACCTTAAACGAGCTATAGCCTGATAATGGAAATAAAGTGCAATTATCGACAACCATATGTTCCGAGGCGGTTTCAATGTTCTGAGGATTCTGCCAAATGTGGAGAACGATTGGGTGAACATAAGCAGTAACCTCTGATTTATGCTAGTACAAATAGATTAATTTCATGATGCAACATTAAAAGTTTAGATTAATGTTATTGTCTTTATATTTAATAATTAATATTGTATTCGTAATCCTGAATTATGGTACTTATAGAAATCATACATAAGCATGGCCAGAAAATATTAGTGATAAAATAAAGTCAATTAACGAGATTAAATGTGACTATAAATTGATGATAAAAATTGAGTAACAACTATTGTATTGAGTATATTTATCAATGATGATTACTTATCTAATTGAATCCTTTTGAACCTTTTAAGATTAATCTAATAGCAAAGAATCGATTGATATACATGTTTACTTGACGAACGGTTTGATAAGTTTTAAAATAAATATGGATTCGATGAACCAATTATAGGTATTCGAAGTAAATGCCCAGAAACTAAGGTTCTAGGGTTGATTATTATTATATATTTCATGATTTATATTATATTTATCATAATATCTGTTAAATTGTAAATAAATATTATTTCACGTTTAACGGTTTCTCATGTAATTCCTTCACACCTTGATAGTTATTACACTTATTCTATGTCATACATAATTATCCTTTGATATAAATCTTACACGTTTTACAAAACAAAAAACTACACAACCTATAAAACCTAAGTTTAATTGTCCTATCTGCGCAAATAGCAGACCACGAGGCCATCACGGTAAAACAACCTCTTGCATCTGAATGTTTTAAATTTTAATATTTGGTAATCATTTAACAATAAGATATTAAAAAATGCTGCGACATAAAATAATGCCATGACATATTTTAAAGATCTTTAAGTACACTGGCTTTTTAAGATTCTAGGTATAAATGTAGATATTAAAAATTCTAATAGTATATTTTTCTTTCGCCTTTTATCTGTTCTGTTACTGGTAAATATTTTATAAAATTAGTAGATATGTATGGCACAGATATGTTTTGAAATTAATTTCAAGTTTGAAAGTGTTATTTTATATATATAGTGTTGTTGTAAACGAAGTTTTAATATTCGGAGTTCTTTAGTTTTCAAACTAATGCGCAGAATGGCACTAAAAAATTCGTATATATATATTATTCAAATAATGGGGAAAGGAACTAGCGGAAAAATAGTTCCAAAATGTTCCCATAGGGGAAAACATGGCGCTGTATAAAATATATACATACGTACGAATTTGGTGAAAATTTTCCTGCTTGCTAAAGATATAGAATTCTCTCAGTGGCGAAATTTTACCCATAACCATCTTGTGTACCTATATTTAGGCTTTTGTAAATTGGTAGAACATTTTATTTGCAAGTGCCATTCATATAAATATTCATTGACTGCATTACAGACAAATCAAAAGAGCGTTGAATTAAACATTACTTAATAAAATTTGATATTTTTTAAACTAATAATTAATTAGTTTTACTATTTAAATCCTCATTGTAAATTAATGTCTTTTCCTTGCAGATCAACATTTGTTGGAAAGTGAGGATGAAGTGGGTCTATGTTTTTACTATTACCATTATCGTGTCAGCGTCTTTGCTTAGGTAAATCATTAAGTCAATTTGAATATTAATTTTTACAAAAATGCTTTCAGTAAAATAATTGTGATACAGACTGAGCTTAGGAAATAATTTTATGATGAAAGAAGAGTCCCTCGAATATCCTTCAGTTTCCGCACTATTCACAAATTTATTATAGTTGTTTTTAATTAGTCTAAACTGTGAGAATAATAACTTATGTGCAGTAAAGGTAACATTCAGGTGTCATAAGAAAAATGTTTATACGTAATAAGGAAAAAAATAAAGTACAGTAAAATAAAAACCAAAGTAAACAAAATACTCTAAAAATAAAATCTGTAATCACAGGGAATTTCAACTTAATAGAAATATTAAATTAAAAAACTAAATTCCATTCAGTCGATCTCTAATTTTTTTACTCTGATATACACTACAGTCACACTCGATTACCCGAAATGAAGAGGGCGACGTTATATTTCGGATAAATAAAATTTCGGGTAATTCGGAAATGTAATTTCCAGTGTAAAGGGGCAGAGAAATTATAAAAATTATCCAAAAAAACCTTGTGGTTATGATGGCACGAGTTTTCTCTCGTAGGGTGAGGCCCTGCGGTGGCGCAGTGTGGTAACGCGTTCTCCTAGTGCGCCGCTAATCCGGGTTCGACTCCCAGCAGTGCAAAGAACGCTTACTCAGAGATCTCATAAAGATCGCACTGCTCACTGTAGTCCGGGGTTTGGTTCCCTAGGCCTTAAGAGGTTCGGATTCCTCGGAAAACAGTAGGTCCCGGCGTCTTTGACCCGTAAAACCAAAGTAGAAAAAGCAAGCAAGCAAGAGGTGGTTGCACTCACTTCTGCACTCCTTTTGTGATTGGTTCTAAATTCTGCTAGGTACTATTTTAATTTTCTGAAAACCAATGGAAATGACATATTTTCAAATGGAGTAGGCAATATGGGGAAAGTAACTTTTTTTTAAAATGCTTATTATGTAAAGCGTTACAGAATCAACAAAAATATACGTACATAAACATCTTGCTGTTATAATTTATTTGTTTGTATTGTTGTAGACTATTATTCGGCTTGATATTGCAAAAATGTCACCACAATTTAATGACACTGGTGCGAGTAACGTCAGTAGGAGTTCCAAGAACGAAATTCGGAAATTTTATAGTAGTTTTGAATTTACATTTAGCATTTTCAAATTGATGTCTCTATAACTTTATATCTCAATAAAAGCTAATTTTGTATATTTTAAAATTTACTGAAACAATTTAAAAGCCTACAACTATTATACCTGCGCATTGTAATAACATAGGGTGGCAGGATGTTAAAAATTTGAGTAATACAGGGGCATAAAACGCGCTGCTCGTGTTATTCGTAAATATCACTTATATACTTCAATATAGTATCAGTCATACACAGAAGTCGATTCGGTGTCTATATCGATCATAGGCGTAGAGCTATATGGGCTCGTGGGGCCCGAGCCTCTCACCTAAACAACTTGAAATAAATTGAAAATTTACATATATTGTAATGTATAAATATACATAATATGGGCTTGCCCCCTCCCCACAGTAATTTTGAAAACTGTATACTGATGTGTGAAGGCGATTTTTCAAAAGATTATTTAAACGAATATTTTAATTAATATTTTTATATAATAGCTAACAATTTTGGAGTTCACATTTTTCACCCCTCAGGGTTTGTAGACAGAGTTGTTAGGTATTTAACGTATAAAGCATTTGAAACCTGATATTATGCAAGTTTACATTAGCCTTTCACGAACAATTTATATTAGTACAGACATTAAAATTACAATAATTCTGTGTTTGTGTATTTATATTACAGAACATCTTTTTCCTCTTTGGTAAGTTTGGAAAATTTTATTCTCAAGCTCTTTACCACTGTCTCTAAACATGTGTGTCTATTCGGAAATCCGTTTCTGGATGTATACATTAGAAGTTAAATGAACTATTACTTCATCGATGTCAGCCACCCAAAATGGCAATGTATATAAACAATTGATATCAGTTGGTAAAATTTTTTAAATTACACCCAATTTGATGTTCAACAATTTATGCGAAAATGCGACGTGATTCAGTTACGTTAAGCCCTTGATCCCGTCCCAAATTGCACATCTTTTCTTTCAAGGAAATAATAAATTATTAGACAAAAATGTCGTGTTTTCGTGTTTTGTTGTTTGGGTATAAGCTGAAATATACTGCTCCCTAATGATTTTAAAATCCGTGATTTCATTCAAGGAGCAATGGGGCCCGGTTTGTTAAAAATACGTGTGGTGCATGCATATAAGACATATAGTAAACTTAGTTGACACATGGAATTTGCACTTTCATAACAACAAAGATTTTCTTAACAGTTTTGTATGATAAAAGATTGAAATGCATTTAATCTCTTATACTTAACCAAATTTATATCATAAAAGGATAACTAATTAATTTGCAATTAAAATCATAAAAATATATTACTTCTTCTGCACTCTCGCATTTCTATATCACCATTTAGTTACCAAGTGATAATTGCTTTCATTCGCTAATTAAATTAAAACAAAATGAAGCAAGTATATTTTATCTGCGTGTTGTAACAGTTTCTGAAAGAAGTAATTTAAAGACTAGTAACTACAAAAGTGTGGGAATTGGAAGGTACTTTGACTTACAGTTACTGTGTAGCCGTTGGCGTGGGGTGTGAATTCTGTGTTCACAAAGAAGATTAGGTAGTGTAAACCTTTCTCTATTTATCTTTTCGAGGTCAAACTCTGCGATTATAAAATGGTCAGAAACGGATTTACCTTTTTTTTTTACTTACATTTTGATTTATTGATATACTGCTGGTATATTATCAAAACCATAAAAAAATTCCGAGGAAATAATTTAACAAAATATAATAAAATTTAATAAAATTTAATAAATATAATAAAATTTAATAAAATTTAGTAAAATATAATAAAATTTAATGAATATAATAAAATGTAATAAAATGCCGAGTAAAAATTTTAAATAGAAAATGTAAAAGTGGAAATATGTATACAGTCTAAATTCGATTTAACGATATTCGATTTAACGAAGGTTTTTATTTGTCCGTACTGAGTAATACTCAGTCCAGTGTTATAATTTATTGAACGTAACACTATTATATTTTATTATTGATATATTTTATTTAACGTTCGTTTTCCTTGATTTAACGATAACTCTTCGTCATGAGACTGTAGCTGCAAGTAGAATTTCAGTTAGAAAATCAGTTATCATCAGAAAATCAACTTCAATTGACTTCACTCACTTGAAGCGAATGCTGATTTACAGTGTGTAAAGAAGTATTTACTGCATTTCGACATCAACGGTGATGATATTTTCGATATATTTGAAAAATTCGAAAAAGCATTGTTAAAAAGCTAACCCCTCCCCGTTAATCAGATTTCTTTTTCAGAAGCTAATTCTTTTTAGGTGTTTGATAAAATACTCCCCACAAATATTAGCAAGATATATAAACGTTTTGTTGTCATATAAAATAAATTTAATCATAACAACACCGTTATTTTGTAAGGTAATCATAACTGTTCTTTGTACCGCTATATACTGCGCCATATTCCGTTACAATTAGTTAATGATCGAAGAAATTCGGATCCGCGGTGGAGGGGGAAAGGGTGTCGAAGTGTCCAGCTTGAAGCTGCGGCTGCTATACCTATCCCTTTGACAATAAACAGTACAGAACTATACATGAAATCAGATGTTTCACCCGTCTCTTACGGCCTTTTCTTTGCAGAGATTAAGGCAAAATAGCTAACTACAGAAACAGACCATCCAGGACATAACAGATAATCGCAAGACCCAAGTGTACATAGGAAAACTAAGCAAAACTGTAATTTTCACACGGTCTCCCCTCCTATTCTTCTCCTTTCACTAATGATAGCAGAAGGTATGTTCGTAAAATGTATGTATCAAATCCTGGCTCTATCCCGTTTCGCAGTTCCTCAAGTAGCCACTCAAACAAACCAGTCCCCAGAAAAAATCTCAAAATCTAATGAAATTATAATTAATATGCTGCTCATTATAAAATTTGTAAAATATCATGAAATCGAATGTAGATAGACGAGGCACACATAACTGAACTGTAAAGTATGACTCATGTACTCATAGGCGTACGCAGGAAGTTTGTAAGGGGGGTTATAGGCTCAGAGGGGAGGGGGTTACAGAGCTACAACTCATATATTCCTATGTTAAATATACAAAATTTCATTGCAATGGGGGGTTACAACCCCCATCAACACCCCCCTGCGTACGCCAATGCATGTACTACGTCTGAAGTTTGAGCCTTGTCAAAAATCCGCTTTCTGCGTTCATGAATTTTTAATTTAACTGCAGCAATGTAACAAACTAAATAGCACGCAACAGATGTATCACTAAAAATTGCATATATATATATGTTGAATAAATTTACAGATTATCAATTAACACTGATTAGCATTTGTAAAGGAAATTAATTAATTTATAGCAAAAATCGTGACTACAAAATTTCGAATCAAGAGCAATTATAAAATTAAGTGCTTATTATATATGTAGTAAGTCCGCTTCAGGACACTGATATAATATTCATCACATTGACATGATATCCATGATATATTTTTAATCATTATTCTTGTAATTTTTAATGAAAAGTTCAAGTATTATAAATTGGATTTTAATTAACTATGTGTAACTTTTAAGTACAGAGATTGATTACCGTTATTTTAGTGCAGATATAAACAACTGTGCGTATATTTTTTATTTGGATAAGACTTAGCTGATAACAGCTGCCATCTTGTAAGATTTTTAAATTTTTTGCCAGAATAGTCGTAATCGAAAAAAGCTTTTCGAAATATGGGAAAAAGTGTTTCAGAAAAGAAAACTTCTACAATTTGGGACTATGTGTACCTTTTACTAGGCTTTGAAGATAGAGATGAAAGTGGGATATCCCTTTGCCTTGAAATACAAAACAAAATTAAGTGGTTCAACAGCAGAGTTAAAACAAAACGGATGAAACATTGCCGGATAGAATTAAAATTTTTGCAAATTGAGGGTGACTAGTTAGAAAACGCTAAAATCATCTGTACAAATCCCTATACTGTGTAGAGACTACCTGATCAATAACTACTGTGTTGCATTAGCCCATACCATGTATATATTCTATATGTGTCCGCAAGTTTCCAGCACGTTCTCGTTTTAAACGTTGTCAAACATTATTTCTAATTATCTGTATCAAATATGTAATATACGTGCCAAATTGTC
>QLNU02015360.1:32090190-32101901 GCA_006491805.2 Dysdera silvatica
GATGTCATTGTCATGTTCAATTAGCTGCATCATTTGTTCGCAAAACTGCACTTTGCGATCTGGATCGTCCTCATTTAATTCTTGATGGATTTGTATTTTATAAGGGCGAAACTTATTTTTCTTTAAAATTTTTTGGGTTCTCGAGTATGAAATTTCATGGACATCTGCAATTTTTCGAATACTCTGTATCGGGTTCACAACAAAGTTTGCTAATACGTTCACTTGCAGCTCTTCAGTTAGAACGGACGGACGACCGGATTTAAGGGATTCATTGACGCTGCCAGTGTTCAAAAACTTCTTGACAGTTTTCCGTATGTATTTTCGGTCAACAGGTCTCTCAGGAAGTACTTCATTAAGCGGGCACATACCCCTTAAGTGTTACGAAATGCCTTCTGATAGGCTGAAGTTCAACATTCTATAACTTTTAAAATAACACATATCCAAAAATAAAAATTTGCACATAGGATTATTGTATTATGAGCTTACTAAAATCATTAACAAAAAAAATCATTAACAAAATGTATTTACATATTGCTATTTTTTTATAATAAATCAAAATATTATACTAGATTTTGCTCGTTAAAATTTTTAATACCATTTTGCGCGCATAATATAATTGGTTGTTATTATCTAATTACCAAAAGTAATGTGCTAAATGATAAATAATGAGTATAGCATTCAACTAACGAAAAATCTTAAGAAAATAATGATACTTAATATTTTTTAAAACAATAAAAAATAAAACTTTTAAAATTTGCCATTTTTTCAATATTAAAATGCATCTAGATAAAAATATTATTACTTAATCTCTTATCTTTTTCGTCATTTTATTGGCTACAAGAGTGTGCCAATTTTTATTATACTAGTATAAAAAGTTTTTTCAATATCTTGCGCGCAAGGCTAAAATTTACTGTTTTAAGAAAAACGCGTTTAAAGAAAAATATTTGTCAACATTGGAGTTATTATCTATTTGCATCAACCTACCTTCATAAACTTGTTTAGAATACAACAGACGAGTATGTAGAACCCTCCTTGGATGTTATAGTTTTAAGTTTTTTGCAACTTCTGTTAGCTTTTCACCTATTGAAAAGTTTCCGCAGCAGTCTTGGAACGGTGATCAAAATGCGATATTTGTTTTTTATCCATTATTTTTTAATATATATAAAAATGTTTAATTTCTTGCAATTTTTACCATGCATTATTACAAGAGCATGACAAATTTCATTACAGCAGCACAAATGAAGTTGTAAATATCTTGGGCACAAGGGTGAAATATACAGTCTTGAGAGAAACACGTAGGGAGCACATATCCCTGGCCTCAAAAATGTCCCAAAACAGCCCAGATTTCAACAATTTATATTAAAATAACACAAACTCAGGTATGAAAAATTGCATGCAACATCATTATACAGTTTCCCTTCATAAAATGCTAGCAAAATATATCTGTTGCCATTTGTTTTAAATCAATGACAACGTCATCACCCATTCATCAATGCAAAATGCTATATTAATTCCTTGCGCGCATGATAAAATTGATTGTTGTTGCTAAAAAACTAAAAGCAAAGTTTTGTATTACAAACCTGTTTTGATGAAGCTTCTTCAAAAAGCACCAGACAAGTATGAGGGTCCTTCGGCATGCTTCACAGCTTCAGCTGCACCTAATTTTTGGCGTCTTTTCACTTGATGTCGGCATTTTGTGACATTGGTTGCACGACATAGGGAGTGTGAAATTCGTCGTCCATCAGCTTTTATTAAAATACGACTTGCCTGCACTCCAGGTTGGATGTCAAAAGCCTTCATAGTGTGGAGACGTCCTTTACCCCTTCATTGAACTGAATTATGGCTTCATTTGTAGCGATGTCTACAATTCGACGTCCTGACCCGGACGTTTTGGGGCAAAACTTCCAAATCATTGAGTTGAGAGACTCATTTGGATTTTGAGTCCTCCCTCCTAAGCAACAACTCAGTAATTTGGGATGGGACAGGTCGTTGAAAATCAGTTTTATAAACTTCATGATAGCCTGAGGTAAAGATTGTTTATGGCGAAATATCCCAGTTGCTTTTTTTGTAATAGCTCGCTGGTAAGCACACCACAATGTGTTTCCTTTGGGGCAAAAATGGTGCAGTGGATCAGCATCACTTGATCCTTTATGGAAGAAGACAGCCCATACTGCTTTCCTCATCGCACTTAAATTGTCCTTATGCTCCTTGATTGCATTCCCATAGTAGGAACTGAGTTGGTCTATCTCTTTATCAGTGAGCCGGCCTTTTCCTCCAAGACACTTGCCATCTTCTAATTTCTTTCCAGACATATGTTGTTTCATTTTCCTTAGCCTGGCTCCCATGCGCTTCTGAATGTGACCAACACATTCAATTTTTTTAATGTCTACATCATCGTATGGCTGTAAATTCCTTATGGATAAAAATGTTTTTGAATCCCCGTCTCCTATATATCCACTGTATTTAACATCTCTTAGTGCCCCTGATCGTTCAAATATACGGCACATGCCTACCGCCTCCATACTTCCCGATGAACCCGTATGGTTCTTCAAACATTCAAGTTCGTGTAAGGCCTTCCATTTATCGAAGTTTGGACCACGTCGAATACCTTTATATGCATCACACCCCTTGCAAAAAGTTGACATTACTTCTTTATCGATAACTTTCACACACTGTTCACCAATAACAGTACACACACCTACCAAAGACATATACCCTTTGGTTTTCCAGGTACCGTCCCCACTAATGATGATGTTCGATGACCCTGTAAGTAGTGCCTCATCTTCCGCAGCCTTCTTCATGGATTTTGTGGCAACTTTCGAGGTGGCTAATTCAAGGTGTTTGATTTGTCGATTATACGACCCTTCTGCATTTGGCTGTGGCAAATCCATTACAGCACAAAACATATTCATCCCCGACAATCCCTGACCCAGACATCTCATGGAATATAAAAACCGACGGTTTATTTCTGCAACACAATACTTCCGGCCAATAAATTTACTGCTGAGAAAAGAACCGATTTGTCATCACAAACACAGCTTGAGCAATTCAAAATAAATTTAGATGCTAGTCCACTGGTAATTAATTCACTGATGGTAATGCTGCAACCACATACCTTGCAAGAAAGGAGTTGTTCCAGGGCCTCAAACATCAGACCCTTATCCAATATTCGGTACCCTTCAAAAGTTTGATCTACAGGAAAATCTTCTTCAAAGCACAGCTTTGATTTTTTGCTCGATGTGCTTTCGTCCAGCATTTTATGATTTCGTGTATGTACATTTCCGGTAAATTTTCTTTTTTTTGGCCGTGTTCCGGATGCACGTTTTTTAGTGGGAATAACATTCGCCATAACACTGATAATATATAGATAATATATAGAGTAAGAGAAACGACAAAATATAAATATATGTATTAAAAAAGAAAGAAAATAGGATTTCAAAACCTGGATCGCAAAAACGAGGTCAAAAAACCAAACGTGGAACAAGCAGCAGGCAATCGCAAAAACGTGGTTTGTTTTAGGGAACACTGGTTTGTTTACAAACATAAAGTGCGTAGAGTAGTTTACTTCATTTGTCCTGCATCTGTTGATAAAATAAGAAAGTATGTATGTAGACACGTCTCCTACAATGCGCATAAAATTCTTAAACGAATACATGAATACGAAAACATCGAAACTAAATGTAAACAAACTCTGCGTCCCTTTAAAATGATATCCTTGAAGATTCAGTACTCTTTAGATTTTTTTTCGTAATTCAACTTCTAATGTAGATATTTTTAAACGGTTGGTCTTAAAATGGTCAGAAATATTTTGGCTTTCTTATAAAAAAAAAATAAAAAAAGGTAAATTTTTGAAACTTTATGGGCTATATGCCCCCTTAAATAATCGTACAGTTTCGTGGAAATTCCATTCAGCTTGGCCGTAAAAAAGAATGATATCCGTTCGCTGACTGAGTTGCCGAGCCATTTCTTCAAAGTGTGTTCATATAAAAAAGAATACCTTTTATGAGGACGCGTGTGTGATTTAAACCAACTATTGTTGCTATGGAAATATTTTTATTTCAATCAAACAACTGTTGTTGCTATGGAAATATTTTTATTTGAGTTTTTGAGGATTAAAATATTGATATTTTTAAACGATCCTTGAAACTTTACATATTGGATTAATACGAAATTTAAAATTGTTACTGATAGAACACACATTGCTTTACATTCTACAATTTTCGTTATTTGCCTACGACCTTACTGGCGTTAGCAAAAGCCAGGAGAATAAATGTCGATTTTGAATTTTGCGGACACATCGTTGGTACTACGGGCGTCGTAGTGCCATAGCGTAAACGTTATTATTCTTTTCTCGACGAGACCTTCAAAACAAAGTATTTCTTGATGGGGTTGTCATTTGAAATTTTGGAGTTGGCCCCCGTGGGGCGCCCCCTGGTGCTGAGGGTGAGTCGCGACACAGAACAAAAATTATTTCCTTTTCAACAAGCAACTTTTCCAAAAGGACGTTTATCTGCCTGAATCCACCAAAAAATTAACAGGGGGAGAATGTCCTTTGAATCCCCGAGTATAAAATTATTACATTTATATACTAAACACGTCAAACGTGTTTTTACCTTCTAGGAATGATAACTACGTTTCTTGTGACGAAGAGAGGGTTATTTTAAAGAGAGTAAACAAGTTTCTGCAACTCGTTGAGAACTGCGTGCAAACGAATATTGACACATACGTAATTGAGCGTGCTTTGTATTGTATTTCTAAGGAATTCTTGACAACGATACGGACTTATCTAAGAATTAGGATGGCGATGAATCTTTCCATAATAAGCGCTAGATGCGACATCCGTGTGTTCGTTGGGAGGAAGCGAACAATTCTTTATAATCCCATATCATTTAATATTTTCAGTGCTAGAGGACGGCACACTAAGGATTGCAACTTCGCGTTGTGGAGTTTTGATGTCGCAAAATTTTAGTATCACGCAGACTTCGTGAATAATAATACGTTTCGTGAACAATAGAACAAAGTCGGCTAATGAATTTTAATAAATAAATGGCCTGCCCACACACTGGAAGTTTTTGAGTTTGTCGATTTTAATTGGGATAGAAGGGTCTTTCGAAGTGATGTGTTCACCGTCCTGAGTTGCGGTATTTGTTTAATATGATTATGGGGCTATTTTTACAGTTTTAAAGTTGTTTATACTGAAAGAATTATTGAAAAAAAAATAAGATTTTCACTCGACAGCGTGCAACGTGGAAAAATGTTTTTGTATTAAACGGAAATCGAAGATAATTTCCAGTTGTGCAATAGCCTGAAGTACTAATCTAAGTCTAATTTTTATCTAACGCTGCAGTGCTTGGAAGCCCTGGTTCCTCTTAACCATCGTCACACATTGTCTCTCTCTATCCAAAGCTTTCCGTTACCACATTTACTTCTATTTTTCCAAATCACACTGGTGTTCAAATTTGAAACGAAGTACACAAAGCCATAATGATAAGAGTTAAATGCGATAAAAGTAATAACATAAAGTTTATGTATGGATATATAGGGTATGATATGTACGTTATATGGTATGATATGTATATTATATGGTATGATATGTGGCGCAAGGCCGTAGCCAGCCTGAGGCCAGGGGGAGATGAAGGCCCCCCCCGGAAATTTATTCAGTCCTGAAAAATATTTTTGGCTTTACAGCTATATTTTTTTGTTCAAAATAAATTATTTTATAATTTTCTTTTAAATTTTTTGTTTTGAATAAAATTGTATACGACGACAGAAATTGTTCTTTAACATTAAAATTGTATTTAAAACAGATTTTTATAGCATATTTTGTGTATATTTTGCTATTTACAAAGTTACTTGCTATTTACAAAGGTTTTATCTAGTCCAGCGGTTTTCAACCGGCATGTCGCGAAAAATTTTAAAATATGCTAGACCTAGCAATTTAGTCGCAGTCATTGATCTCGTTTCCCTAAGATTCTCGAGTAAAACAATGGCAACAGCCTACACAACTATTTTTCATTTATTTATTGTAATTTACCCATATTTTTTATCAGATCGGCGAAAAACGTAGTTTTTGGTATGTCGCGAGATGCAAAAGGTTTAAAACCGTTGATCTAGTCCAGGGGTGGGGAACCTGAGGCCTTAAGGCCTCATGTGACCATTTCGGCGGAAAGTGCGGCCTTTTAGATGAATCCGAATTTTGCAAACCAAATCCTTTTATTTTTATTAATATGATTTTGTCCATCTTATTTTTTATTTATTTACTTTATTATTATTAACTTAACATATTTAAAATACAAAAGATCAATGAAGTATAGCAAGGATAATCTAAAAATTCCATTTTTAGAGTAAAGGTACAAAGAACTTTAAAAATTTATCCAAAAACACTTTTAATTACATATTACTAAACAACTGTATTGCTAGTAGAGAATGCCGCAAAGTATATATATATATATATGCATTAGTTAAGATATCAGTTTTGTAAATAGTCAGATATCTTTGTATATACGTCATATACGTCATATCGTGGACGTAATCTGGCGGGGGTAAGAGGGCACTCGCCCCCCAAATTCTTTAGAAAGCAGGCCAAATCGTACTTTTCGCCATAAAATTTTGGGTTTTGTTTAGTTTATATTTAATCTAGCACTTTATGCTCTTATATATATATATTATTAAATCTGCAAATTTTTTATATACCTTGTCATTTATATTGTTTCTCTTAAGGCCTGATGCTTTCGGATACCGTAGAACATTCTTAACGAAAGCACTGAGCGAGTATCTACTAAAATAATAAGTATAGTTAGCCATTTCCCGGTTAAACGGAGTTCGAATATTCGAGAGATGTTGCTATATACGTGGTGGCAGGAAAGGGGAGCCGGAAGTCTCTAGCTCCCCATTATGTAGTAAAATGCATTGTTATGTTTAACGCCAAATGACGTAATCTGTTAAAAAACTACTCGAGTCTCTCCGAAAATTTTTGAATTGCTGCGCCCGTGTATCTAATCGAAATTTCTTGAACGCAGTCTTTTTCGATTATAACTAACTTAATGCGGCCGTCCAAAATGAAAAGGTTCCCCATTCTTAATCTAGTCTATAGTAAGGATAGGGGGTTAACAATGCTCCGTGTAATATTACTAATTCCTATACACACATGTGTATACGTTATGATCAGATGAGATTGTTATGTAAGAATAGCTGCACAGTGCCGGATTTACGTGTAGGCCGAGTAGACCAGGGCCTAGGGGGCCCCTCCATTTTTCCCCCTCCCCCCCAGATGCATAGTATTAATTTAATTCTAAGGTTATTTTAATCTTAATTTTGGTCTTGAAATTTTGGTATATTTCAACATTTGAATGCCCATTTGCTGGATTATCCTTACCATGCCATCTAAAAGTTCTGAAGTTCTATGATCCGTAGAAGTTACTGTTTCAGTGCTTAGGCTCCGCTTTCTTGTTTAGTCTACACCCGTGCAGACAGTAAGTTGCATGCACGGGTTTCGGAAACTGACACTGGCGTCTCTTTCTTTTTCATATCACTGTTCATCATAAAGTTTCTCACATATTCGACTAGTGTTATTTAATCTTCAAGGATACATTTCCGCGGCCCTATTTATCAAAATAACCTTACCAAAATCAACAACTGGCCATTTATTTCAAACAGCATAAAGACACTATTAATGGCGGGAAATACTCTTGTATAATTAGATGCTCATAGCCTTGTCTCTATGTTCGTTGTAGTTTATTTTAATTTGCCCCCAACTATTTTAATCACTTATGTGCAATCCTTATTAGAATAAGCATTCATTAATCAAATGGGAAAAATTGATAATAAATATGCATCTATTCTAAGCTAAGTAAGTATACTATCATCTTTGCTGATTTTTTGTGGTTGGAGTTTCATATTAAACTTATCATTCTGTCTTGGGGTACGTACGGACCCCACACACTTTAAATTCATTGCCAAACAAAATATATTTATGTCTGGATGGTCGTATCCCGTGGCACCTCCTCTCAAAATGTGTGTATTATAAGTAAAACACTTCACTGCCCATAAACCAGAGGTTGTTAGGAATTTTTTAATTTTATACATGAATGGCATATTTCTGTGACCTCCCAGGAAACACAGATTGGTGGTTTCTTTATTGCCCGCTTTTGGCATTTATATCAAAATGCTGGCAAATGGCATGCAGCATATAGGACAGCAATGACAATGGCATTTATGGCTACGGCATAGGGTGTCTCGCCACTTGCGGTCCTATTACGGGGGCCTGAAAAATTCCGAATATCAGTACTTTTTGCTGCTGCCAGATATGGGCCTTCAGCAAGTGCTACAAAAAATCATGAACATTTGAAATTTGTCTCTGCACACCGCTGCGCTTGATATATTCATTTATTATTTTGTTTGAAAAATATAAAATGTTGAAATTGGCAAAAATTCCAATGTTTAAAATTTAGAAACTTCTATAAGTTATTATATATATTCAGTTCTAAACCAACCACGGGAAATATATATTTACACGGACTTCATTCACTTATTGTATCTGCTAATGTACCTATTAATTTCTTGTTAAACAGGAATATAAAAAGAATGAGCAAAATTTGTCAGCTAAAAACATGAATGTGCCAGTTACCTTTATTGGAAACCTATTTAGTAGGTAATTTAACCTATAAATAAATAATTATATCCACCTATCAAAAAAGGCAGATAAAGATCTTTATCTGTCCTTTATTTTATCATATTTCAAAAGCATTCTTTGCAATCAATTTTAATTACATACAAATAGTATGTAGATAGCGATCGAAGTTCTGGATTCTGCTTACGAACTCCCCATACGGGCTTTCTAACACGCCTAGGAATGTGTTTGAGGAGAACGGGCACGTTAAATGTGTAGTCAAAGCCATGTGGTGAGGGATTAACGGAATGGGGAGGGTTAATGTTCGCGGTGGAGGGTGAGTCGTCCTCCTACAGTAAATGGTCAAAATTGTCGTGACAGCTATCCATGGAAAAGGTTAAGTGCTCTAAATCCGCTTAAAAGAAGGTAAGCTGCGGGCATATATGTATTCAAACCAATATTAGCTTCAATTAATTAGATACATGTTACGGCTCTCTACGTTCCCCGAGTAACACTTATAGGACTGTGTATTATGTACTATCAGCGTAGAGTTTTCAAAATTATTGGGGGTCCAAAGCATATACTTTGTAGATTTCTATATTACAGTATATGTAAAATTGCAATTTATTTCAAATTATTAGGGAGCTCGGGCATCACGGGCCCATATAACTCTACGCCTATGTCATTTATTAATATAGAAGCATTTGATTTACGAAATATTAAAATTTTAATAATTCACAGAGTTCTGGAAATGACAGAATTTTTTTTATTAGAAACAAATTATTTACGCAAGCGATCGGTCACCTTGCTGAGTTAATTGCTGCAAACAAATTTTCTCAGTAAAAGTGACAAGAGGTAAGTTATGTTAATTATTAATACGAATTTGAATACGAGTATGTAATTTTATTGTAAATATTAATCACTTATAAGTTATGATTATAACTTTTACTGTAATCTATCACTATGGAAATAAATTATTGCGACTACTTTGCAAAAATATTTTTAAAAGGGTGTATTTATTTTTTAGTTTTGACAACACCGGAATTGTCTTATGTTGATTAGAAACCGCGTGGCTCTTGTTAGTTGCACGTGATGCTGAACGTGAAAATTCTTTAGATTCGATCAGTGTTACACTAGAGCAGTGGACTGGTAAGTTATTTCAGTAAGTGAATATTGTTATTGTATTACTACCTAATTTATTTTATATCCTTAAATTAACTATCCCGGGGATTACAGTTATACAGGCCCATCGCTAACGTGCCGCACTTTGTCGCAATCGGCGTTTCAGGTAGTTTCCCGTTTTGTAAAATAAGATAGTTTTACATTGTAACTTCCATTAGAATTTTGGTGATACTCCAGAAATGCCCCGGTCGCTAAGCTCCTTTCGTCGCCAAAACTCATGCTCTACTCTTGAGTCCGGGAATTCTAAGCACTGTGTGCGAATCACAGCGCACGCAAAGGCTGGCTGGTGAACCTGCATGGTTCGTCACACGGCTGCTTTCTCCTAATTTTTTGCAATGTTGCCAAAATCGATTGGCAACAGGCTGTCAGCTTCCGCCATGTTGGAAATGTTGTTGACGGTGTTTTTTGGGTTACTATTTACTTTTTACAAAAATCGGCGTCACTGCATAACAATCTCACCGTTTGAGCGCCAATGGCGCCAACTTCATTTCTGCTTGCCGCGATTTTCTGTTTGTGACGCCATGACGGAGATAGTAACAGTACAGATGTATCCCCTGTTTTGTCACCAAAACTGATGCTATACTCTTAAAACGAGTGGAAAGTTTTGTGGAGCGTAAAAAATGTGCGCATGCGAGGGGTAGTTGTATTATACTGTCGTAGCATCCGTTCATCTACTATGTTGTGTTGGGAGCGTTTCGTGGTGGTGGTATTTTGTGAGTTGTAGCGATAGGATGAGCGGACGTTTAAATTATTTTTTTTTTCACAGATTGGAATTGAAAGTAAATTTGGGACCCAGAGAAGAGGTATGGAGGAAGAGGGGAGAGGAGGTACGGGGGAATGTGGAGTATCGCAATGTCGACGATGAAAAGCTGTTGGACTAGTACTTCGCAGGGGGTATCGGGGGAGGAGGTATGAGGGGATAATGGAGAATCGGAATGTCGGCGCTGAAAAGCTGTTTGACTTATACTCTGCAGAGTATATGTGGAGGCGGCGTCACAAAGACGAAGTGGAGGAAATGACTCCAAAGGCAATAAAAAATCAGACGCTTAAAGACAGAAGTTTTGTTCATTAAAAAAATTTGAAAAGGTTATAATAGGTAGTAAACTCAGTATAACAGGTAATTACTCCTTAAAAAAACATGGCGGCCGGGAAGCGAACGCAATCTGACGTAATCTGTGAAGGCAGATGCCGAGCCTTGGCGACAAAGCTCGGAGGGGATACATGTGTATTTTGGCCTATGTTTTTTGGAAGTTTTCGTAAAAAATGTTTTTGGAACAAACGGACACTTCTCCGTTATCACGATGCCATTTGCGGTTTTCATCGTTGTTGCTGTACTTAATCGTAACTTTATGATATCCTTGTTATCTAAAAACCCTTCCACTAATTCACGTATATACTGATTAATTCTTAAATAAAATGTATATTCCAGGGGACACTGTATGGTTCGTCACAAGGTTTCTTTTACTTAATTTTTTTGCAATGTTGCCAACCGATCAGAAACAGGCTAAATCAGCTACTGCCATGTTGGAAATATTGTTGTCAGTGTTTTTTTTTGGGTTAGTATTTACTTTTAACAAAATCATACTTGTAAACAGATTGAAGGATGGCCTCGCCAACACTCGGCTTCTCCGTGGTTATTGTTTTTAAACAAAAACAAAAAACCCTCATAAATGTCTGAATATCAGTGTCATGTGTAAGTAACCGAAAGGGTACGAGATACCGCTACACGATACATCAAGGGGGAGGGGCCTGGCCAGCTCTGTGATTATTGATTTTAATCAAAACAATAAAAACCTCATTAATATATCTCGGTATGATGTTGATTAAGTAACCGAAAGATATAATACAAATATGTAGTTTGTAAACAATCATGGCGACCGGAAATAAGGTGCCCGGCAAAACGACAAATCATGACGACGTA
>QLNU02015360.1:32133407-32165036 GCA_006491805.2 Dysdera silvatica
ATGTCAAACAATCAACGTTTATTGGCGTAGTGATACCAACGCCGATGGTATGGCGTGATTAGATGGTGAAACGTTCGAAAGAAAATAAATATTTCTGCCTTCGGTGGGACCTGAACCCACGACCTTCCACTTGCCGGGCGGAGGCTCTACCCACTGAGCTACGAAGGACAATATATAATCTCTTTACGAACGTATATATATTGTTGCCAGTTATTTCGCAGAATGGTGTAGTACATAGACTACTATTTAAACCAAATTGCAAAGAGACTGGTATTAAATTGATCGAAATGCACGTTGCAGCATATGTATTTATTTTATATAAATCGAACACTACGCAGATTAAATCAAACAACAATGTCAATCAATCAACGTTTATTGGCGTAGTGATACCAACACCGATGGTATGGCGTGATTAGATGGTGAAACATTCGAAAGAAATTTTTATTTTTATTTTATATTTAATAAGAATATTTATTTTCTTTTGAACGTTTTACCATCTAATCACACCATACCATCGGCGTTGGTATCACTACGGCGTTGGTCGAAAATGTATCCGCAGCGAAATAACTAATCTCCTGAACATGATCAAACCATTTATAGACAATTGCTATCTAGTAGGCATACGAAAAGTACTGTAGCATTGAATCTTTATTTCAGTGCATCATAACACCCTTGTCTCTCTCTCTCTCTCTCTGATCTGTGCTTAACATCTTTAGTTCTTCATAAGTGTTAAAAAAAAGTAATAAATAAATCCATGCGGAGCATAATCCACGAGCAACAGCTTTTAATATCCCAAAGATTACAGAATCATTTCTAATTGTATGATAACCCTATTCCCCTTCATGTTTTCTATGCAGCTGCCGATTTGTAAGAATTTTGATAAATGGCTTTATTTACGGAAATAATTCGAAATTCATTAATACCTATTCCATATCTGTATGCACATTAATATAGGCAACATACAAAAATGATAGAAATGAGTACCTGTATTATATCCATTATCCCACAGCTGTCCTCCGCTGAGGAATACCAGTTCCCGTTTGAGCGCCACATAAGCAGCAGCCAGAAGAAGGGACATTACAACGGCATAGAACGGAGAGTTGGATTCTTCATTAAACTGTGGGTCCAAGTCGTCAACAGGTCTGGTTAGCATGATGAGCTTAAAGCCAAACACTCCCATTGGCGTATGCAGGGGGATTTAGTGGGGGTTGTAACCCCCCATTGCAATGAAATTTTGTATATTTAACATAGGAATATGTGAGTTGTAGCTCTGTAACCCCCCATTGAGCCTATAACCACCCTTATGAACTTTTTGCGTACTCCATACTCCTTTCACCATACTACGTGTATATGTCCCTCTCTTAACACATCTACTAGGTGTATATGTCATAATAGAGGGACCTCCATCCTGCAGTGGATTGATAATGGTCGTTAATAATATTCGCAATACCTTCATTAAATATATTCTCGTCATTGAACGAATTAAACTTTTAAGGGAGCTGAATATTTATAAAAATAAATAATATTATTTGATTATTTTAGGAAAGTATTTTATTGTATTTAGGAGCGCGTATGTTCTCCTTTTTGAATTAATCTTACTTTACATATATATTCTGCCACGTTGAAACATGTACAAATATTCGACAAATAATATATAGGTATTTACTGATTTATGATGCAAAATAACTATTTATTTATTTGTTCCCAACATGTATTTCTATTTCCACAGTTGTTATTTATTTGCTGTTCGACTGAAGTTTCTTATTTAGTTAAATGAACTGATATCTATTGAATGTAACGTTTAAGAAGTACTGAAACATATTAATTTTATATTATGTCTATTATGTCATCAAGAAATCAATATCAATAAATGAGTGGGCGTTTTGCATTCATTTTTGCTAAAATTTAATACACAATTTAATTTATGCATCAAGTTGTAAGTTGCCACTCTGAAATGGCAATGAAATGAGTAGTGACCTTTTTCGCTTTGTAATATGGGATTCAATTGTTGAGGGAATGAATTAGACTGCATTTCCAGGCATTAATCATTGCGGAGGTAAAGCCACCATCACAAGCAATCAGTTACAATTTACAATGGAAGGGCCCCGAGCTGGACAACGCCGATTTTAATGAGAATAATCTCATTTGCAAGCTCTCAAAAAATTGTTAGATTCGAGCGTTTTTCATAGTGAACCTCAATATAGATGCCAGGAGTCAAAAAAGTGCAAAATTAGAGGCATTTTCAAAGATTTCAAACGGCTTTATCTCGGTTAAAATTTAGAGCTAAAAATTAAGTTTCGACGCATTATATGAATCTTTCAAACATGTCGAATACTTGTTTCAGGATTTTTCGGATAAAGCATTATTAAATGTTATTTTGTAATTTTGGATATCGCCTCTATTACTGCTATTTATCGAAAGACTTCTTGGCAGTTTGGTGAAATCAATGGCGATCTTTCTAGAAAGCTGGCTGTTTGCGTTTGTATTATTGAATACGCATAAAACATATAAAAGGAGGTTGAAATGTAAATTCACACATTAAGGATACAAATTAATGATCGAAGATCTTATTCTTCGCGGGACATATCATGCATGTATTGTTTATAATCATTTAATGTCTTTTCATACGAAGAGTAAAATCTTCGTTCAATAACTTGCATTCGTAATACCCCAAAAACTACCTTGCGTAAGAACAGTGGGTCACCCAGAATTTTCCGAATGGGGGGGTCAGTGGCACCAGGGTGTGTGTGGTGGGGGAGGAGGTTAACACCGATAAATTCACAGGAAAATTTTTTCGACTGTCATATTAATAGTTGATGACAGTAAGGCGGTTATATTCTGTGCATTTTTTCAAGAGCAATATCAAAATAATTTTTTCGTTTGGTCAGCCCAAGGCCTGGCCCTTGGATTCTGGGCCCCATCGCTCCTCCCCCCCCCCGTGGGTGCGTCACTGCGTTAGAATGTTTCTTCATCTTGTGTCGTGTATGTATATGAGTAATTAATGTATATGTGTGTTTGAACGATATGAACTACGATTATACGTTTTATTCAGATTGATATTAAATTACAGAAAATTTGTGCAGGAACTTATAACTTCTTGACAATTATTATGATTTTAGTTGCAAAGAACGTTAGCGAAATTGAATATTTGTATTTACAAAAAGAAAAACAGGTTTCTCAAAAATATAAAACATTTCAGATAAATTTTTATTTTTATCAAGTACTACACGTTAAATTTAACTACAACAATATGTAAAAAAAAAAAATCAATAATTAGTTACTGCGTTTGCCGCATAACATAACTCTCTCTACTCTTACAGGTTCAGGTGAGATAATGATATGAGCAAGCCGGTTTTCAACGTCTTTCTGGAAATATCGTCAGTGATTTCGCCAAATTGCTAAGAAGTCTTTTGATAGATATTAATAATGGAGCGATGCTCAGAATTACAAAATTACATTTAATAATGTTTATTCAAAAAATCCTGAAACAAGTATTCGTTATATTTAAAAGATACATACAATGCATCAAAACTTAATTTTTAGCTCTAAATTTTAACCGAGATACAGCCGTTTGAAATCTTCGAAAATTCCCCTAATTTTGCCATTCTTTGGCCCCTGCCAACTATATTAAGGCCCATGCTGAAAAATGCTCGAATACGTGTTTAACAATTTTTTGAGAGCTTTCAAATGAGACCACTCCCATTAAAATTGGCGTCGTCCAGCTCGGGCCCTTCCCTTATTAGAAGCCGAATATACAACGTACATAAAGGAGTCGCTTATCGGCGCAAATCGAGGTTTAACACGGTTCACAGAAAGTTCGTATAATCGATTACTCCAATAATATGAGGTAAAATAAGAATAAAAAAAGTTTATTTCTCATCCTGCAAAATTAATTAGATTAATTAGATTTTTTAAACATCAACGTTAAAATTATATTGAAATATTGGTATTATTTTTGTAGCTGTTTCGCTGACACAAATGATCCTGGAAACCTGCGTTCTATTGTACAATTGTCTCTAAGTATCTTGGCTCGGAGATTAGTCATAGTCATCCGTCTGTTTCTCTCTCTCACATAACATACATGCATTCCCACTCTCGACGTATAAGCCCTCCTAATAACGAATTCTTCAAACTTTTGCTTGTTAATAACACTTTAATTCTAAATCCTGATTTGAATGTTTGATATGGGCTTTGTATCGTTACATGCTCCTTTGTTTTTGCTGTAGTCCCTTCTTAGTTACAAGCAGACGAAATATTTCTATAAACTTGACTTGCTATTTCGAGATTTGTAATCAAACTCTCTTCGGAGAGCCCACAGACTCCTGCCCATCAAGTACACAGTCGGTGGTCAGTTTATTAAGAACTCCCACCGACTAATAGCTCTCTTCTGCTTCGTAACATGGCAACATCATATAGGTAATACATATGCAGCTATTTTATACGTTTCGGGGAAAGATTTATGCGGTTTAGCTTACTTTCGTTATTGTATAAGGGATTATTATGAACTGTAGGAAGACCCTATGGAATTTTCTCCGTAGATTATAAATTTCAATGGAAAACTAGACGAAGATTTGGTATAATTATTAAAAACACGTAAATGAAGCAAAGAACAGGAAATGATGTCTGAAGTTCAGCAAAGCATACATAAAAATAAAAGAAAATATGTCCCTAACCTGTTAATGACAAATAATTTAATTTTTAGTGTATATAGCAAAGATTGTTTTATGACATGAAAGCGATTTTCGATGTAGTAAAATTTAATAAATTGATTGAAATGAGGAAAGAGAGCAAACAACTCAAGATAAAAATATATAAAAAAAAAATGCTTGAAGAGTGGTATCCCACACGTGAACTGAAAAGATTGCCCTTATAGCACACATTAAAAGCCACGATGAGAAACGGGGGAATTAATCTATATTATTAATATAATTACACTATATTGCTTCAACTCTTTCAGATACTAGATGTTGGTTCAGTTATGTGAGTTCCCCACCACGTGGTCACTGAAAATTTCGACAACTTTGATGCTAACACGACATGGTAGATGAACGTCAATTTAATCTGAGGATTAAGTTGCAACTTAAATCAAAATTATTAAATCAACAATTGTTTCATAGTAGCCGATGATGTGGCAATCTATTCTTACATCTATTGTTGGCACATCATAAGCTAATATGAAAAAATTGTTGATTTAATAATAATAATGCTAGTTCATCATATCGTATATTCTGGCTTCTTTGACTTGTCGCTTTGGAAACACAGCAGTGCCACACCAATAGAAAACTTGTCCATTTAAAGCCTTATATATGCTGGTAAGAGGGGAAATAATTAACGCCTGTAACTTAGTAGGTAGAGCACCTGACCAGCAATCAGGAAGTCGTGGGTTCGGGTCCCACCAGGTGCCGGAAAATCATTCTTTTCTTTACGAGTAATTTAACATTTAAATCAAAGGTGTTTTTCGACGTTGATGTAACGTTTAAGGAAATGACGGTTAGGGTGTAAACTGTCCCTGTGTTAAGTGAAGACAGAATGAGAAGAGATGGTGATCAGAAATTTACAAGAATTTTACCAAAATTCCATATAGCACTTGTCATCTGGTATCATCCTGTGAGGACTTCCCCTATGAGAATTTAGGTCCCCCCCAGAAAAGATTTTCTCACACAGGTTTTCCTCAGAGGGTAAATCTAAACGAGCAAGTATATAAACTTTGAAATTTCACCCTTTCTTTCTCTCTCTCTCTTATCCTGCTTTCACTTGACAAAAGAATGTCTCCCAGAACTTTAAACCTTACACCAATGTCGAAATCGCAGTTGGTACGAAATCTCCTGGCAAAACTTTATATTGTCTTTTCAGGTAAAAATGAATTTTTGTGGGAGTATCTAATTTCACAAGTCCCGTTAGGTTCTCGGTCCCATTCTAAACTACCCGTTAGACAGTCTTTGTACTCAAAACTTAAAATAAAAAATAAGCTTATATACAAAATTAATTTAGCTACCACAACCAATTGTAATAATTTAACTAGCCCGGTGACTTAATTAAACCTACAGTAGCCAATGGTCCGGATCAAGATAAATTCTCATTACTCTGTACCAGGACTTAAATTGGGCGGGAGCCCGGCTCCGGTACTTCTTCATTTTTGGCGATTATTTAAATATTAGCCAGAACCCCTAAATAGACACTTTCATGAAAAAAGAATGAATTTGTGATTAAAGTCATAAACTTTGTTGTCCAGAAAAATGGACATAAACAATTGATATGATTTATCGATTCTTTTGCAGCCATTCGATTTTTTAATCGATTTATCATAATATTAGGGCTCCTGCACTTTTTTTGTTAGAAATTAAGCCCTGCTCTATATTAATAGAGTAAAACTCTTGTAATCACAACTAACTGGTTAGTTCATATTAGCAAAATATTTATTATCGGTTTTATTACTCAGGGTAATTCAAACTGATAGACTCAATTTTGTATGAGTCTGAAATTAAAAATTAAGCCAGAGACAAATATGATGCAAATTAGACTTGTTTGTATTAGCATTAAAAATTTTAAACCTTCAGTGTGTTCCCCTCTGGCTGCATGGATAACATCTAGAAGGTACCATAATTCATCCTACACACAATGAATTGGCGCAGTATAGCCCAGATGCTCTTGCGCCATAAAAAAGCCAAACAAACAAACACACGATGAAAAATATCTTGGGTCATCAATTGCACAGCAACTGGGATACAATTTCTCCAAGGTTTTTGGTAGAGGTGATAAGTAACTTTATTTTAGGCCATCCGCTTCGAAATATTATGTAAATCATTTCGAGACAATGTATAGCTCAGGAATATGTCGGTATGAAATTGAGTACATCATTTTGAATCACCCTGTACTTTTGGATATTTTAAGGCACGCGTGGCAAAAGCCACCATAAGAGCAGCAGAATAGGCCAATACAAAAAGTTGTCATGTTTTATGAAGTTGGTTATGAAATTAATACTTCATTTAAGGGTGTAAGAATGCAAAAATTATGGGCGTTCCAAGTATCTTTAAAAGTAGCTCATGTGACTTAATGTTAAAGAGATCAATTTGCCTTGTTATCGAATGAGAGAGCCTGGGCCTCCTCTTTCTAACGCTCATTGATTTCATCTCGTCCTTTCGCCTTCATCAGAAGACATTAACGGAGTTTGGAATTTAAAAGGAGCAGGTTCAACTTTGTGTTATATGACGTAAGATCTATTTTGGTCGTGCTGTACCAAACGTGGTAATTTTCAGTTATATTGCAATTGGTTTAAAAGGGATTCACTATACATTAAATACGTTGTTGACCTAGTCCTCAATTATTGTGTTCATCCACTATACACTAAATAAATTTTTGACCGAATCATTGTTGTCCACAAATTTTTTACCTAGTCCTAGTTTTCCTCAAACTGTTGTCCTAGACCTATCGTTAACCGTTTATATAACACTTTGGACCTTCTTAGAATGTATTATTTATGCGCCACTAAACACTTTCTGCTGTTAAACCCAGTTTATCCATTTTTTTGCATGCAGTCTTAAGCCTATTCATTTTTCTCTCCATGCGTATCTTTTTACCTATATTCTTTTCATGCCTTCATCCAATCCTTTCAATTTGTTACTCATATTGTTTACCTTGTCTTTCAAACCAGCTTTCTTCCCATTTGCATTTGCATATTTTGATAATTCTTCTCTTAAGTCCTGTTCAAAGTTTCTTCTTCTTGAAATCTTTTCTAATTTTTCCTGCAGATCTATTGGTTCCAATTCTCTACCTTCAAATGCTACCATGTTTTTCACGTACATAATGGTTAAACCATAACTCCTCATTTTCCGAATCATCTCATTCAGTGATGTTCTGTGGCCTGTCCATTGAAGTAATCTGCATTTCATATTAAAAAAAACTTTTCCGCTTTCTTTATACTTTCAGAAATGTCGTTTCCTTCAGGAGGCCTCAGCTGGAAATAATAATTTATGTTTATACTATTATTTTTAGACTTAATTACCTTTTCTCCTCCTTCATTACCGCCAGATCTCTGTTTCCTTTTACTAGTTTTAGTTTTCTCCAGCTAGCTTGTTTGAACTTTGAGTATATTACTTCATCTAGGCAATCGTTTGGGATGTAAACGTTTAAACAATTCATACGAGAAATTCTGCAGTCCTTGATCAGATGAGCGATTTACTCACAGTTGAAACAGTTTTTTCGTTACCATTGCGCTAGAACATGGGCTTTGCTACCACATCATCAACATATTTGTTTAACCCCTTGAACTGAAAATAGAAACCCAAATCTGTCAAACAACAATATAAATCAACGTTTATTGGCGTAGTGATACCAGCACCGATGTTATGGCGTGATTAGATGGTGAAACGTTCGAAAGAAAATAAATATTTCTGCGTTCGATGGGACCTGAACCCACGACCTTCGTCCTTGGGTTCAGGTCCCACCGAACGCAGAAATATTTATTTTCTTTCGAACGTTTCACCATCTAATCACGCCATAACATCGGCGCTGGTATCACTACGCCAATAAACGTTGATTTATATTGTTGTTTAATTTAATCTGCGTAGTGTTCGATTTATATAAATACTAAATCTGTTCATTAACATGAAATTGGGAATTTCATTTTCCATTTCTATCCGAGTTCTTCTCATTCCACTTTATTCACAAGGATATGAAATTACCTTGTGCCTCGTGACTTGTTTCTTTACCATAAAATTCTCCTAATTATGTTTCAATAGCACTCTCTTCAAATTTAATAAAATTCCTTTCAAGTAAATCCATTTACTTCTACAATCTGTAGAAAACGTCGTCATGTTCCGGTTCTTCACAAGTCGTACTTTTGACTGTATTGTTTGCATGTTATACTCTACCAAATTACTATATTTTAAAGTGCAAACTAAATGCATACGTACTGTACTATATAGTTTAAACAGTTCGAATTATAACTGGTAAAATTTTGTCACCAGTCCAACGTATACGAAAAGATTCCGCACTGTTTAGAGAACTACTGTTTCCTTTATCGAGGGAAGTAATTCACTGCCCCTGAGAAAGGGAAAAGTAGTTCTCGAAATTGTGCGGAATATTTTCTTATACGTTAGACCAGTGATAAAATTTTACTAGTTATGGTTAACCCTAGCCAAACGTTGTAGTCTTTTATTACTTCGAATTATGCAAAATTTCGGAGCGTTGGGTTTATTTTGTATTAGAAGTTTTTAAGTACTTTGCACAGTCTTTGCTCTCCTTCAATAGTAAAAAAAGTAACCAAACGTACAAAGAAAAAATATACACTTGACATCAAAATCATGTGACACTCTCTATATTAATAAAGTAATTATATAATTATGTTTCCCAGCAAGTGTGAAGCAGCTCCCAAACTTGATTATGTCTTTTGGTTCTTTTTTTGCTAAATATGAAATATTCATGACCTGTGAGATACCTTAGAGCTAATATTTTTTCAAGGCAGACGTTATTTGTTGCGTTTCAGGAAAATTTGCGCCTCATTTGACGAAGCTCCTGAAATGAGTACCTTTTAATTCCCGCGAAGATAATCTCAAAGACAACAATTCGCTCGCAGCAATGGGGGGAATCTCGGATATTAATTTTTTGACAGCACGCCACCGGAGAAGAGGAGGTAAGAGACAAGGCAAGTTATTAATATCACTTTTCTCTGTTGATAAGGCCAGTTATGTAAAGGATTGTTGGGATATTGGACATTTCAGAGACAAGTAGGGCTATAGATGATTCCATAAGAAAGCATAGGGAACCATAAACATAGTCGAGAGACCATTCAGGCAGCCGATATGGCCTGCGTGGAAATTTGATCCTTCTACGAACCGAAAAGAAAGCCTACAAAACCAAATATACGAGGAATACAGCAAAATCATAAATTACATACACATATGTGTATGTATTACTGCTTTGCAATACACAATTTATTTTAGCCATATTGTGCACATATATAAACGCTTCTCAGATATAAAGAAAAATCAAAGATAATATTTTAATTTACAAACGTACTGTATTTCTAAAACAAATAATTTGAATTTTAAATTCATATAGAATTGCCACTTCCTAAATATTGACCTATATAAATTACATTTGTGTGTGTGTGTGTGTTATTATATAAAATATTTAGTAGCAAATGCAAGGCTTTACTAACCTTGTAAAAACTAATATCCCTCTCTAAAACGGTCACCATAATACAGTATACTAATGCGGTATTGTTTCAATCATACATGATTTGACGCATATGCCTGGTTTGCATAAAACAACACGTGTTTTAGCCCTGCATCATGCTATTGTGTGGAATCGTCCTCTTAACCCTCTTAAATCTATTTATTCTTTTGCTCAATATAAAACACTCATCCGCAGACATCTATTGGATAGAGAATTATAATATCACTACATCTTTCTTAAGTTATACCTTCCATAACTTTACTAAACAACCAAGTCTTTTATCTTATTGTATTTAGTTTATTTATGACTTCCACTTGTTATGTCCAGTTCTAGGCAACAAGGGCTTTGTCAGACTTCGAAGTCTTTACCCTTTGCTGTCAAGACGGACTAACCTAATTGATAAATTGAAATCATTATCATATATAAAAAAATTTGAATCCGTTTGAATGAAGTTTGATTTGATTATTTTTTGGCATCGTTCACACGCACTACTTCGGCAGGACTACAACTATTGTATGGAGCTAAATTATACAATCTTATTAAATTTTCGTATTTCCACGTTCAGAACATGTTCTTTCTTTTGTGGTGCAAAAACGATTAAGTATATTCTGCGCCCTGTTCTACAGTTTCTCGAAAGGTCCAAAGCTCTGATACATGCGGAAATCAGACTCTGGAATTCGGATTGGTAAAAAGGAAAAAGGTTCGGCGCCAGCGGGGTTCGCACCCGTATTTGCTGCACAGTAGATCTACAAGTTTTCTCTGCGTCATTACACAAACCTAATATTGCGCATTCAAGGATTGAAATAGAGAAAAGTGCATAGAGTTCGAAAAATTCTTTAGTTTGTAACGACAAGTGGTAAGTATCTTTCTTGCTATTTTTCTCCAAAACTGGATACTGTAGGTGGCAATGACATAGCACAGTTCTTCTGTTCTCAGACTCCAAATTTAACCCACGAGCAGGCGCGCGAATTAGAGGAACGCGCGCGGGGTGATTTGCACCCCATCTAATTATATAGCATTATTTCATTAAAAACGTCCAATTTTACAGGGAACAATAAGTGGAATTTTCACTTTGTCACCCTACCCCAAAGATTGTGACTTTGAAGGCAACAGGAAAGAGTTCGGCCAGTTTCAAAAGCAAGGGTGGGCGTTTTTTTTTCACAAATTGTAAGTTGTGGGGTGTGAAACACACCCCACGCCTGCTCGCGGGTTAACTCCCAAGAAAAACGTTCTGGTCGTGATCTGTTATTTCGTCTGCTCCGCCTTAACTCGAAAGGACGTGAAAGGTAAAAACCAAAAGGAACGATATCAAGCTGAGAAGATGCATAAGAGGGAAATGTTTGTGTCTTATGTCGCAAGGACAGCAAAGGTCATGTCAGGCTGTGTCATCCAGGATGAAGGAGCAACTGGGTCGATTTAAAGGGCATATGGGGCACAGGGCACCTTGGGATTCACAAGTATAAAATAATTGCCAGGACCGATAGAGAATTCGGATATTATGTGACAACAAACTCAAATAAATTTGACGCTTTTCTGATGGCTTTTTTTTAGTTTATTGCAACTACAAATACTGTAATATTAGCATATATCAAAGTTTGTATTTTAAATTTTATGGAATGAGAATTCGATGGGAAAGAAATTTTCCCTATGGCGCTGTTATGCTCTGGACTCGTGGCCCTGTTGGAAAATTCGTAACTGTGCCTATATATATATAAGGAAAATATTAATGTTTGCATATATATCGATGGGGAATCAAGGACACAAGCATGGGGCAGCCGAGGCCACGCCCCTGATGGTCCCGGTTTTTCGAGTTTTACGAGTTTTAAGAGGAACCCAGACTTATTAAGGTCTAGGAGAGGGATAGCGAGCGTATGGCACATGTGACAGAATCGGCAAGTACGAAAGTTTTGCTGGCACGCCAACGATTAACAGATATAATTTTATAGACTTATGAATTATTCAAAATTTTATTTTAATTGTTACGATGTACAAGTTGTTTTGCATAAAAGAAATTAATAAAAAACTACCTTGCCCATTCTAGAAACATGAATCGGTAGCTGAAAGCGAGTGAGTAATTGGGTGTTATGGAACCTGGGCAGGGTAGCAACCGAAGTTGGCGCCGTAATGAGAATTCGGAATGCCATTCCCGAATCCTTCGGTCGTTGAAAAACACTAACGACGGTTATATTATCAATTTTTTCCTCTATACATGCTTGTGAATCGTTATTTTCCGAAATGAATTTCATAAAATATGGTTTAAGAAAGAGAATGACTGATAAATATAGCTCAGCCTGTGTTTTACTAAAAGTGACGTATTATGAGCCTAATATAAAAGGTTTAGCATCTAACATACAACAGCCAATATCCCATTAATTTGTACGATAATGTGTATGTCACGTTCAGAGTTCGTCTCAATGAAATTTTTAATTTTTAAATTTGTTTCGATGAAATTGTGCACCCATATAAATTTTTTATTGCAAGATATTATTACCCTTCTCAGGGATAACACAATTGCCAAATAATGGTCAACACACAAAGCCATAGAGACGAGCTTTTGTGAGTATTCATGGCGGAATTTATAATTCAATAATCTTCAGCGCGGACGGCGTCTCTTTTTCTCATAAACAAAAATATCTCTAGTTTGAGCTACTTATATGTGTGCTGAAAATTATTGTATAATAAATTCCCCCACGAAAAACTCATAAAAATCTCGCCCCGGTGGCTTTGTGTGTTGACCATATTTGGCAATTGTGTTATCCCTGCGGAGGGTAATAATATCTTACACCTTTACATACGGAGAAAGAGAGCGTTGTTCCTGTCCTCATTCGTCTAGCAATCCAAGACACTCCGGGCTAAACGGCGGGACCCTGGTTCGAATCCAGGATGGGGAAGGCGTCTCTTTTTCTTCTAAACAAAAAAGCTCTAGTTTGAGCTTATTCACACATGGATGCTAACAATTATGGTATAAATGTTCTATTGTTATCCATTATTATAAAAAGCTCGGCACGTCAGCAACAGCATGAATATTATTTGTAAATTTCTGGCGCACACACATAAAAAGTTTCGCCATCACTTGTCTAGGAAAGCATCCCCCGAACTACGGGGAGCAGGTAGTCGATAAGCGTTTATTTTTCAGTACCGTTGGGGGGTCGAAACCGAATTAACGGCACACTACAATGCCTAAGGATGGAGTGAAAATCAACTATGTGAAAGATGACAAATATATAACACTGATTGAAGTTCCAACTGAACAGTCGGATCTCATTAATGCAAATTAATTTTATCACGAACTGTTTCCTCTATCCCTCCCATCTTTTATAGGTATACTGATACGATCCTATCCTTACCTTATGATCACCGCGAACTACGGTTCCATAACATTATCATTTCTAGATTTTTCGATGGAAATATGTAGACAAAGACGAAGTACCATTTTGACTTCCCACGAAGAGATTTGACCTCGGTGACAAGCAGACGGCGGTATCGGCCATACGTAACCCGTGAGGAATACACATCCAAGATTTTGCCGCGGAACGGAACGATCATGACACAAAGAATGCTGAAAATCTGCGTCCGGCCATAAGAAAGGAGAGAGGATTTCGCAGCTGAATACATAACGAGCGACCACCCAAAAAGGGCCATTAGATGGTTCTGGAAATGGTCGGGAAGACAAAACTTTCTCCAGAACGTTCTTGAGGATAAAGAGAGAATCGGTACATTGCAAGAGCTGGGAGAGATGTTCACTCTGGTTGAGCTAGAGTTGGAGTTGGAACTTTGCCGTGAGTGCAAGCGGTCGACCTCCGAGTGTCTTGTGAGAAAGAAGCTAGCAGTTTTTTTCACGGATGAGGATGATCCGATCGCAGATGTGGAACCGAAGCCTCCGCTGTCTTCTCATAATCCGTCGACATAAGTTTTAATGCTATAATTATTATTCTAATTATAACTATTATTTGTTGTAAGAGTGTCTGCATCTGACTACGAACGTCAGCCTTCTTCTACAATCATCCTCCCTACGCCGACAGTCTGGTGGTATGTTTCGGACTAGCCTGGACGACACACATTTCCGCAAGCCGTAAGTCCCTTTGATTGTCTTCCGTCATTTGTCATGCAAAACTAGATACTAATATATAATCAGCACGTAATGCCATGTTAAGGTAGGGTAATTTCTCGGAAGGAAGTAAGCTGGGGAGAAGGTTTAGCAGCGAGAGTCAAGGTTAAATTAGGAAATACTAGTAACTATGTGCTAGATCTAGAATAAATGTGTTTTAATTGTAAATCCGTTGTCATCTTATCTTATTGTTTTATATCTGTTTTTGTATTACTTTAACATACAATAGTCTTCGTTCTACAGAGGATCATTATACTGAAAAAATCACACAAACTACTGTTAACACAAACAAATTTTGGAACTATGAGTGTTTACATCTTTTGATCGTATATTCAATTGATTACAGTCGCTCAAATACTCAATTTTATTTTCCATGGTTGTTTCTCCTCGTTGAATCGTAGTACCGCTATTTAACTTTTAAGGGATCAATGATTATATTTTTTCTGTCCCCTATGTCGAAAAATATTAAAGTACCTACAGTTGTTTCAATAATAATATAAGAAACGGTATTCAAAAGAGGCAAATACACATTTAAAACTGCAATGTCTACCTTCATTCCTGGTTCTAATATATTAGCGAAGTAACGCATTATACATCAAGGACAGAATAGGTATTTCGCTTTGCATTAAAACAATGTCATTCTACCCTGTTCGTTGATTTCCTGGCAGGTAGAATTGAAATATGCTACCACTCTCGTTACTACCGATTATTGTAACAGCCCTATTGATCATTAGTGATTTAATGATGCAAGTCTAAGCTCGCAAAGCGCAAGGTCAGGTTGAGTTCGAAAGGGTCGTGTATCGTATTAAATTGTTTGGCATCAGCAGGTAGAATGCAAGCTTGAATTGGAAAACGGTGTATTAAATAAGTAATGTCCGCTCAATGGCTACAAAGTCCATTGCTTTTTACTCGTGAAATACACTAAGCATATACAGTGAACCAAAAAAAAACGTTGGACGGCAAATGGAGTAGATTTCATTATTTCATATTTTTGTAACCCTGTTATACTTTCAAATGAAACAAAATTCAAAAGAAAGAATTCCAAGTGATTGAAACAATTTTATCTGACTTTTAATGAAATGTGCATTCAAACAAAAATTAACGAAACAAAATGGTGTCTATCTTCGACACCAAAACTTGGACACTCAACAAATTAAGAAAAAGTGTTTTCAAAATTAAAATATATAAAAACTCAAATTTCGTATGATGTCCTCTGGCTTCTATAACAGCTTACCTCTTATTCATAGAAAGAACTAATTTTTCAGTAAAATCAAAGGTACATTGTCCCTATGTACTGAAGAGCATTTTTTAGTTCCTTTCATTCTTTATGCCTCTGTCTCAATTTTTATCCATATACGCCCACAGATGTTCCATCGGATTTAAATCCGGGCTTTGGGGAGGATAGGGAAGTACTTTTTGACTTTATAGACCAACCATGTCTTTACAATTAGAGAGGTGTGCTTAGGGTCGTTGTCCTGAACCAAACAATAACCTTCATTTAGTTTTAATTAGCAGCTGTTTTTGGTAAATTCGCTTTAGAATATTTAAATACATTGTTTGTCCATTATACCTTCGATGAACACCAAATTCCCAACTCCAGTCGCACCCATTGCAGCCCATACCATTAGGCTACCCCCACCATATTTTACAGTCACATTTATATTTGCTGAATTAAGCTCTGTTCCTTGCCTTCGCCATGCAAAACGACGACCATTAGATCCGAATAAATTAAATTTTGACTCGTCTGTGAAAATAACAGATTTCCAAAATTCTTGTAGACTCCTTATGTACTTTTTGGCGTATTCAATTCATTTCTTTATATTTCTAGCAGACAAGTACGGCTTTTTTTCGGGGCGTATATGCTTTGTATTCTTCTGAATGTAGTAAATTTCTTATAGTCTGTGGGTGCACACTTACAATAGAATCTTCCTTTAACTCTTTAGCAATCTTTACTGCAGAAAGTTTAGGATCTTTTTTGACACAACGAATAATTCTTCTTTCTGTTTGAGATGAATAAATTTTTTGGGTCTACCACTTCCGCTAGGACTTTTCAAAAACCAGATTTTTTTTAATACATATTTATTATGTAATGCACTGCTGCACGTGGTTTTTTCAATATTTCTGCACTCTTTCTTATACTTTTCTCCTCTTTACATATTTTCAGAATTAATTCTTTCATATCTGTAGAAGTTTGCTTGTTCTTCATTTTTGCCGGCTTATCGTAATGCAAAAACTCGTCTAACAGCTTCAATGCTACAGTGTTGACTAGGACTATTGCCAACAGAGAAACAACAACTTTAAAATTTGCATAACGCGACTTAATAGTGTTGGTGAAATAAGTGTCCAAGTTTTTTTTTTTGGTGTCGAAGATAGGCACCATTTTTGTTTTTGTTAATTTTTTGTTTGAATGCGACATTTTATTAAGGTCAAATAAAATTGTTTCAATCACTTTGGAAATTTTCTTTCTTTTGCATTTCGTTTCATTTTGAAAGTATAACAGGTTACAAAAATATGAAATAATGAAATCCACTCCAGTTGCCGTCCAACTTTTTTTGGTTCACTGTAACTGGTAGCCAGTGGCGGATTTCTAAGTAGGCACGAAAGGCACGGGCCTAGGGGCCGCATCAAAAATGTTAAAAATAAAATTTTCCAAACTGGAAAATGTTGAAAATAATGTTTCTTTTTAATTATTGCCCTGTTTCCCCCAACAGCGATGATATAGGCGACTACTTTAACTTGCCGGCAAATGCAAACTACAGAATCGAAAGACAAAGAGATATGACCATATGATCATATTGTTTACATTACAATATCCGATACTTCCCACAAGAAGCGGGCGTATCTGGTATCAACATGTGGGAATTGCCATTAGTTGTTGATGTGAACTTCCTGACTTTGAGAAAAGCCAGAACGAAAACGTTTTGCAGGCGCTATTAAAGGTAAACAAAACGATGGTCGATGTCCGTAATGGGGTTTCTGCGCAACATGAACCTTATTTCATATCTATCACAGTTACTGTGCAGTTTCGGGCTCCTATTTATTTTGATAACACCACTCTTTCATTATAATTTTTTATTTGTGATTTTGTTTGCTTCTTTTTATTCTTTTACCAACCAGATCAAATCAGAGGCTCCAGGATTCCAAACTAAAATTATTGTGGATTCAAAAAATGTCTCGAATCCACGAAGTCGGAGATTATGGTAGCAATAATGTCGAGTTGTATCTTATTAGTTTGAATAATTATATGAAATATCTGCTTTACATACCAAATGTTAAGAGTATGATATGCTTTTTTTTAATTTTACAAATCCGCTACTGTTGGTAGCTTAAATGTAAGTTAAGATTAAGTCTTACAGCGTGTGGTTAAGGTTCACATTGTAACCTCTTTTTGGCTTGCAATAGCAGAGAAAGTACAGAAATCGATCACGGTGTCGGGCTGGAATCCATCCATCGATCTTTAGACTGCCTTTCCAATGTATTGCTAGATAAGGAACTGAGACATTAACCAGGAAATCTGTGACTCAATCCAAATAGTGAATTCATCCACAATCTCTTTAATTTACTTAAAGATATCCTGTCTTTTTTGTTGGTGTTTTTTATTGGGGAAGTGTAGGGCATACTATGCTTAGACCTACGCATGGGCACTCCCAGAATTATATGTAAGAGGGGGTGCATCCAGAAAAAATCCCAGTTGAATAATGTTGTTGGACTATAGTTTCTTATGGATTCTGTCCTTTCCCCCCACCTTTTTTTCATAAGCCAAAGGGTGCAAATGCACCCTTTGCACCCTCCTCGGGGCGCACATGGACCTACTGTTTTCCGAGGAATCCGAACCTCTGCTAACACGGGAACTAAACCTAGGACTATGGTGGGCAATTAATCAGTAAGCGTCACTTTTTCCACCGATAAAAGTTCAATCAAGATTAACGTCATGCTGGGTGAAAGCGTTATCACTGTGACGCATAGGGCCGCGCCAGATTTTTCGAGACATTTATACGGGGAAAAAGCCACGCATGGGTGTACTTAGTGGCTTGGTCAAAACATTTGAATGAAACCTTCGTTATTTGTGTCTCGATTCATGTATAAAACCTTTTTATTTATGTTGGAGTAAGCTTTTCAAAACTTCTATAGGCTCTGTTTCTTGTAATAGAGGGATTAGTATATTTTAAAAATTAGTTTAGGTATATAAATTTCCATATTTATACCACTCTTCAAATTGTAACATGTATGTTCGTATTTATTTTTTTTCCAACTCTTTCATTCGAATGTGATCTTTAGTGCTATGGGTAATCTTGAAAGCGTGTCTGCAGTTTGGTTTTAGGATGGCGGATGATTCAATCAAATTTCGGAGTTGATAATATTCCGGTTGGAAATGTATAGCAATTAGACACGGATATGCTAATAGTGCGAGTTAATGACTCGCCTACGAGTTTCACTATTTCAAATTTCAGGAAACGCGTTTAGAGGGCCATAATCTTAAGGTTGGTTATTGACTAGACACGCGCAAACCATTTCATTTAGGTAAAAGCCTTAAAAATGCATACCATGCTGGATCTCATTACAAATTCTTCGAAAGCAGTCGTAAGATTTCAATTAGAGGTAATTAACTTCGGATTTAATTTACAGCGGGCTTGGTGGCCACTCCAAACTAATTATAACGCAGATATATCATCCCTCTGCGATGCAAAAACATAGTTTCCAACGTTGCTATTTATTTCTTGAAGATATGACTCACGAAATGATGATAGGAAGAAACGGAATTTTCCAAAGAATTCCGGGCCCCTTGGCAAGACTTAAACTTGCGGCCCTATGAGCTTTTAGGCCCTGGGTGATTACCTAATTTTGCTTAATGGACAAGGGCATTGCCTGAACATTACCGAGCTTTTGCAAGAAGACGGAGGAAACACAGGGGATGAAACCGTCACAAGAAAGGATCCCAGGTGCGACTTTAGTTTTGGGGTAAACCCAAAATGAGGGAAATCTATAAATCGAGATATAAATACACGACACCTACACTTTCTCCTATCTTCGCTTAATAAAGGGAAGTCATTTTAACATCGCTGCGAATATTTATACAAATTTTACGTTTTCTTTTTTTCTTTTTTACTTCATATTTTTACTTTTTTTCTACTTCTTCACTTAGTTTTTTAAATCGTTGTATGCTATGCCTTTAGTTATTCCTAGCCTTCCTAATTATTTATTTTATTTCATTTTCATCTTTCCATTAATTCCTCTTTAACTTTGTTTTCCCATTTTTACACGTTTTTCTTTTTTCTATTCTTTGCCTTTCGCATGACTGTCATTGCCAAAACTTTACAAGTTATCATTGCTTGTGTTTGTTCTGAAGCTTCAGTCTTTGAAAGAGCTGGATCTAACTTACTATATGGAGATCTAGGTGTTGGATGCTTTTGGAACGAAATAAGGAAAACACTTTATTAAACAAAACTAAGTGTAAATTCGTAACAGTTTATAGTTTGACACTAAAAGACAGAGAAATATAACAAGGAAACAAAATTATAAATGAAGAAGACGAGTGACGTAAGTTATCGGGAAAAGAGCTTGGGTTACAGTGACGCGTTAAAAATAGGGAGAAAACTGCTTCAGACTTGAAAAGCGGAATGCATAATGCAGCAGTGGATATATGGAGAGCCTTAGCCTGTAACCCGAAGACGCGAGGAAAGGGTAAAAATACCAATGTGTCATATCAGACCGAAGAAAGGGTAAATATTTGCGAAACCATACGTTCAGTACGAGTTTAAAGTTGAAACCAAGATGAAAATAAAATGGTATCTATATCATGCCCGTATCTAGAGGGGATCTTAGAGTCCGGAACCCTCTTCACCTCCGAAATTAAATTTTTAATGGGACTTGGCTACGGACTTGCATGCTGCGATTGTATCGATACATGCTGTAAAAATTTTTGAACCCCCGAAATCAAATCCTGGCTATGATCTTAACCTACATCTTGAATTGATTTTGTGTTTCCATACCGTATTACCTCTTGGTGTGTGTACAGACCTTTTTTACCAGGAATTCTCGATTTCCAAACCCCCTTGAAGTAAGCCCGTTACTCCTAACGCTCTGCATAATGTATATATATCATCAACAATCATTATCCATCCACTGCAGGATGGAAGTCTCTCCCAGTGCTATCACATATACACGTGGTATGCTGAAAGCATTTTGGAGGAAATAGCCTTAAGTAAGCGATCGTGGCCAAGATGGAGATTAGCTAACCGTAGAGTTCAACGAAGGATTTAACCTCAATTCCACAGTAAGCTCGATGTAAATAGTCACCGACTGAGAAACGTACAGTATACTAAGACATTCAACTTCGATGGTCAGATAAGAGCCTATGTCTCCAACATACAACTGCCATGGGGCATATCATACATAATATAATCTTATTTATCTCATTAAATGTACTTTAATTATATATTTAAATTCACGGTACAAGCGTATTCTGGTTATACGACAATTTAAGTTTTAGACTGGTATTTTATAATGAATCACAATTGATTTTCTTTCTAATAGTTTAATTATATTTGAAAGCATACGTTTGCTAGTTGTTTGGTTGTAGTTTTATGGCCCAAGGACAGCAAGGGTCATTATAAGCCAGTCAAGGTATACGTTTGCTTCCAACTGGAAGCGCCAGTAGCCTTACTCGGAGTTTTACCTGACATTACCAGCAACAATTAAATAAATGCTAATGATAAACAATTTGCAATTCACATCACCACATAAATATGCAACGAGCAGTAACATCATAAATAAACTAAATTTATATAAGATGCTTACATCATTTAATTTGCAAAGGCGTCTTGTCCGTATTAGACGCATTTGAGGTCTTATCACTAACGTCATCACTGACAAGGATCATATGAATTATTCATTATTAACCGGACCTTAACCCACTTAAAAATGAAAAAAAATGAAATATCTTTCCTTACATAATGTACTAAAAAGACCTAAAAATAATAGTACCTTTTCTCTGTAAACTATTCAAGCAATGTTATCTGCACGAAAGTCAAACTTCATGGGGGTCTTCTCATTCACTGTTTGCGATCGTTTAGTCGCAATACAATTGGCGTTTACTTTTTACCCAAACGGATCACGCAGAAAGCTACCGAACCGTTCGTAATACGATTGAAGCACTTTTCGGAAGCAGTGGATTCCATTGCACCATTGAAGCGATGGATGACAAATAAAGTGGCAAACACTCTAGGACGTAGGTTAGCTTTTCGATAAATAAAAGACTTTTGGTGTAAACTCATTCGATGCGGATTATTCCTCTGACATAAGGAGGGAATTTACTTCCCCTTAAGCATTTTCCTATTCGTGCTTCGTCTAAATTCTTCGAATAGTTTACCTAAATTTCAACAGGCGTAGGATAGCTTAAAATTACGGTCATGGAATTATCTTTCTTAGGACTGTGGTTACTAGTTCTGTTCTCCCTGTTTTAGTCAGGGGAGCCGAGAGCCAACCCGGGCCCCCCAGGCTCCCTTTGACAGGCCCTATGACCACTTCCCTGGGCCGGACACCCCATAGCATAGGTCCTTGCCAGCGCGGGCCCCTAGACTTCATGAGGGGCCCCCGGACTGTCACCCTTACTGCACCCCCTCTCGTCAGCTCTGGTTTTAGTTACGTATTTGATCAGTTCGGTAACGAACGTGAAGTTAATTTTATGTTTCGATGTATTAATGACCTACTAAAATAAATTATACATATTTTAGGTATATATTAAATATAGTTTTAGATATACAATGAAATCTCGTTAATGCGGCTCAGCGTGGGCTGCCGATTTCTATCCGTACAAAAAATGACATACCTTTTTGAGAATATTCCGCGGATTCATAGGTCTCAAAATCCAGCAAATCATATTGATCATGACTTATATTTGCACTGTATCCACTTGAGTGAGGATGTGTGTCCCAGTGCAACAAAATCTCGTACGCATATGATCCAACTAAACATGGTATAAACAAACGTATAAAATTTATTAAAATATCGTCATTATTTAACAAAATATGGAAGAGAAAAATGCAGTCATTGATATATAATTTGTAACGATTTATACCATACTTATACCAGTACCTTCGAACGTTTTCATAAATTTTATCGTAGATTATTAAATATAAAATGTTAAAATACATATCTAATAATTTTCTTAGTTAAATGCGGGGACGTACTCTATTTTATGTTATGGACCCTTTCGGGAGTGACGTAAAGGCCACTTCAATGACTTAGACTATATAATAATAATAATATATACATTGACAAAATCTTAAATATGTAATATAATGGTAACATAAACAGTTTTCATTGTACACGTGTGTTTTTTTCGTTAACATATTAATAAGCTATATTTGACATCCAGGTTTATTTATTCCTTAATAACTTTCCACGGCCCCCAGCTTAAGGGTCCTGGTCTAATAAATTGCCTTTTTTAATAAGCACAGATTAACCCTTTGCACTCCAGGCTATTTAGCTAAAGTAATTCAAAGCCATATACTGAATGTCGCTCCAGCGGCTCCAGTGGAGTGCAAAGGTTTAACTAGCCAAACAAAAACATAGAACATTTCAGTTTCTGAGTTCTTTAACCTTCGGTCGGGTGCAATATGATGAGTCACATGTTCGCACGCAATGAGTTCAACGGGCACTTTCCATTAAAAAAGTCGTTTGTAACCCTAACACCATTTTTTGATTTTCACAAATCCTCTTTTTATCAAGTACAACACTTTTAAGGTGTTTTTAAAAATCAAAATGTAAAATTTATAAAAAGCAACGACAAATTCAAAAAACAATTTACAAAAACAATATTACAGAATTTTTTCAGTTTTCAAACACCAAAATCATTCAGAACAATACAAGAGAAGTATAAACTAAACAAGTTACAATACAAACTATTCACGAATGCATGCTTTACTTGGGGAATTAATTCATTGTAACACAAATCACAAACCAAATTTGCATGTGACGTGCATATCTGTGGTGCAACACATCTATGCTTTTTTGACGGTCCTAAAGACTGGACACCTTGCTTTTTTTCATCTGAACGTAGATGAAATGGAGGTCTGAGACTATATCAATAGTTTTCATACTCTTCCATTCCATTCCCCCGTCACCAGTTCGTTCAGACTGTTGCTTCACAAATAGTGTTCCTCTCAGTGATTTCAAACCGTTACCAACTTGGGCATTGATACCACTTACCTTCAGTATCGTAAAATGAATAATGATATATTCTTACATTATTTATTTGTTAAATAATTTAATTTACTGAATGGATTTTGAAAATACTTACCTTACAAAAAGTTAAGAAATCGGGTACAATGTGCCTGGCAGACCACTTTTGTTACTACATTCATACAAGAACGTTACTGACATATACGTATTCAAACATCATTAGATAAGAGGGAGCTACTCAATAATATAAAGGGTTCTGCCATGTAGAAAGAGAAGAGAGAGACATAAAATGTGAAAGCTGTGCTTGTTATATCAATTACACCCGACCGCAGTTTAAAGGCTTTTAAATGCTTGCACCGTTCAAAAATAGGTTAAAAATTTGCAATACCTAACTTCACATGTACGGACTACTAAGTATACATTCTTTAGTATGTAGTAAAAAATATAAATTCTATAGAACGTAGTAAAAAGTATAAATTCTACAGTATGTAGTAAAAAGTGTAAATTCTATAGCTTGTAGCAAAAAGTATTATTTTTATGGAATGTTATGAAAATATACTGAAACCCCTCCCTACCCTTTTTGGAATAACTTGTGAAACTGGTTATTACAATGAAAATCTAACACCAGTAATCGTATTACTGACACAAGTTTGTAAATTCAGGGTCTTGTGTAAACATGATGGGCTATTTTTCGTTAATGTTTACAGAAGATAATATGTCAGTAGCACGTACAGCATGTCACATGCCTTAATTACACGTAACAAAATAATACTTAAGATACACTGTAGAAAATAAGCACTGTATTTCTACAAACAAATACGTGTATTAGATGCTAAATTACTCGCAAAGAAAAGAATCATTTCTCGGCGCTTGGTGGGAACCGAACCCACAACCGCTTGATGATCAGCCAAGTGATCTTACCCACTATACTCGCTGTGCTTTTCCCCAATACATGGGTAAGTATACTTGACTGGTTATCAAAGGTTGTAATATGGGTAAGTATACTTGACTGGTTATCAAAGGTTGTAATATGGGTAAGTATACTTGACTGGTTATCAAAGGTTGAAATATGGGTAAGTATACTTGACTGGTTATCAGAGGTTGTAGGTTCGTGTTCCCATCAGGCGCCGAAGAATTATTCCTTTCTTTACGAGTAATTTACCATCTAATATTACCGCATCATCTTGTATGAAGAGAATTATTATTTTAATAAATGCATGAATATTTGATTATTAAGTTATTCATTAGTATTCTACCTAATGAGTCTATTACTAAGAGTGCAAACTGCACTTCACATTCGTATTGTCATATATATGACGGATGACATAAATTAATCCCATCTACGACTCCTAGCCACTTGGAGTCGGTGCAAGTCTAGTCAGTACAATCGTTTCTATGACCGGAGATGGGAATGCGACCACAAAATAAGGACTAATTTACAATCGCTATAATAAGCACTTTAATATGCCCTCTGAAATTTGGTTATAAACTTCGCGTAATGCAAATTTATGGAACTGCATGCTAATCCTCTTTGTTCAGTCTATCATTTAAACTGTTGTCATCTACAACTGGCATTAAAGGGAATTATATCGAGTTTCATATGAAAAGTGGCACCAGCAGACAACTGCTTGTTCCGATTACAACACAGATGGATGAGATTCCTCACACTGCGAAATAAAAAATGCACATGTAATCTCCTTTTAGGTATTATGTACACTGTGTTCACGCAAGCTTAATGTGTATTTTGACATTATTCGCACCTCTCTGCACCAATAAGCTACGTCACCTGCTGATTTTCACAAAGTAACCTATCATTGTATTAATTAATTAAGCGAGTATCTTTTCGAGTTTTTAAATAAGAGTATCGTTTAAGAATTTTATTTATTTTATTTTTTGTCTTCATATATTCCTACACGATTAGGCATTGATAAGCAGGATCAGTATATCTTATTGCATCATATCGATTCACTGTTTTTATGGTAAAATACATCTAAGCACAGTAGAATCAACTGGACATAATCATTTTTCTGGTCTAGAGGGATTTACAAAATTCTTAATGTATATTTATGAAGCTTTTTGAATGAAAAAAGTTTATCTGCACTGTTTTACATTTGTAATCATCATCAGCATAGTTGATCATAATCTATTCATTGCAGAATGAAGACTTCTCCAAATATTTCCTTCACAGATATGTCCATGGCAATTCGTGTCCACGCTGTTTTAGATTATTTTTAAATATAACAATTTGTTTTCGTTTTATACCGTCCTGTGATTATTTCATCCACCCATCTTATCTGCGGGCGTTTTCTTGTTTTTTGATGATCTTCTGCTTACTGTTGTCCAACGTTGATTAATCCCGTTTTTCCATATACAAAGCTGATTTCCAGTTGAACCTTGCACCGACGAGCCTTTACACATTGTTGTAATGATGACCTTCGCAATGTCAAAATACGACGGAAAGAAAGCATGTTGGAATAGAGCGGTTACCCGACTAAATTTATCGCTCGTAACTAATGTGGTGTTAGTGGTGGAAACAGGAATGTAGAAGATGAGACCAGGAAGACATCAGTGGTTTTGCCAAATGTGGCGGGTGTCTCAGAACGGTTGTCCCGAATTCTCCTTCGCGTGGAAGTTAAAGCATTCTACAAACCTGTTCACAGCCTTCGAGATCTATTACTTAAAGTTAAGGATAGTGTCGCTGATGGGAAAGGAATTGGTGCTATTTACCAAATACCGTGTGGAGACTGTGACAAGGTGTATGTTGGACAGACGGGAAGATCGATACGTCTACGAGGGAAGGAGCATATGCGTGCGATGGCCAAAGAAAACAAAACAAATCAATTAGCGGAACATGTTTTCAGGAAGTGCCACGAACCAGATTAGCATTCGATGAATGTATTACATCAGAATGTGCCAAATCTGGGTTGTAAGTTCTTTCTGGAATCATGTGGGACTTACAGCTTAAGGAGTCATGCTATTAACATCTCAAAACCTCTACCAGAACATTACAAGGTCTTTGTCAAACCTCGAGTTGGAGGTACCCATCTGACGTCATCGTGTGTGGGAGGTTCCCCAGCCTGGATTATGTCACACCAGATGACATCAGATGGGGATTCCCAACATGCGGGTATATAAGCTTAGGACTTTCACGAACTCTTCATTCTGCCTTCACTTGACAAAGGGAGCAGTTGGCTCTCGAAACGTCGTGTTTTTAAACCTTACGCCAGTGTTGAAATAACTGTCTGTTATGGAATCTCCTGATGAAACTTTATAGTGTTTTGTTTGGTATCCCCATTTCTTAAAGTATCCAAAAAAACTCAGCATCTCGTCATTTGAGAACAGCATTTCATACACTAACAGTATATCATTAATTAATTTCTTTTAACTTAATAAAAATAAATAGGTACTAACATTGGCGACATTGCTGCAGACAATGCGCCAAGAGCAATTTCGATGTATTCAAGTATGTGACCTTTTATATTGATTTCGAGAATCGATATTTTTTTCACTTTTTGAGGATAAATCAGATTACTTCTTTCGTAAAGATTTGTTGTCCGATTATTGGAGCATTTCTCTTGTATTGCTTTCATCAGATAAGTTTTGTTATTGTTAGTCTTTATTGTTTTGTCCAGTAGGTCACCATTTGTTTCCCGCCTCACCTTCATTTCCTAAATTTTCAAATATTACTTTCGCGCAATCTCAATTTTTAAATACCATGGTTACGAGTTTTAATATCGACTTGGAAATTTTAATATCAACTGCGAAAATTTTAATATGCGACAAGGGCTTTATGAAAATTAAAAATATATCAAGTGGAACGCTTCTTCTTGTAACTAAATTTAATTTAGAAGTTTCATCTTGTAAAATCTTTTATAAAAGGTGACGAATGGGACGTGGCTGTTAAAAATATTATCATCTTCTTGTTTAATTTTTTAATTAATAAATTAATTAAATATAAGTTTAAAATTTCTATTTTGCTATATCGTAAATTTTAGGGATCAAAATTCTATAATCTTATCTCGCCATTTCAAAACCTGCAAATTACAATTTCTTTTTTAGTGCCGGACTGTAATTTAGTAATTGACAAATTAATGCATACAAGATTTCACCTCGTTGGTTTACTCTTTTTCTTGAGATTGTATTCAACGGCTCGAATATTTTTTAAGAAAAAAGCGGAGAAAATACTTAATACTCGAAACCCTGTGATATTGATAGATACTCTCTCTTTGGGATAAAACCAAAAATAACTTTTTTTCAATGCTACCAATTTTGGTCATACGGGAATTACGAAAACATGGCCATTGGGAAAATAATCGGGAAAATATTCTTTGAACACTGACTGGATTCGAAACAATTCGGTAAACATTTCGAGAGAAAAGTGATTCTTCGTAAAGTGCTTAGAATTTGCTTTGGATATTCCTTAGTAAAACAACTTCAGATCATTGCGTTGGACGCCGCGTAAAATATTCGCAATTGTCTAGCAAAATGGGAGAACCTCAGGAGAACTGTGCAATCGTTTTGAAAATAGTTCTCCTTATTGGAAAGCCTATTCAATCACAATTGTTCTGAAAGCTCCATTGAATTTAAATAAAGAGCTTATGATTTCCGAACTGCGAAGGAGAATTTCTGAATTCACCAATTCGATACTTTGATAGTTACGTAAGGACTAATCAACGGCCATTAAATTATTAGAAATAATTTGCATTTAGATTTAATTTGGTCGTTGATTTGGCCCATTAAGTAAAATTTTCAAATATATCTCGGTAATTTATGTAACATTATTTGTACTTATTGCATTGCCTATGCGAATACTCCACCAAAAGAGTACAACGTCACCTTTTAGCGCCTAAGAAACTATAGTAAAAATACAACTACTGTAAAATAAGTATAAATATAATTCCGCAGAAATTTATTCCAACACTGTTAAAAAACATCGTGCCACAGTATTTTCCATTAAGGCATTTTACAATTACGAAATTCAATTTGGTTTAGAATATCGTAGCCATTTCAACTTCTAGAGACAAAAATAAATGGCAGAGTGCAATTAAGAGTAACGAAAAAAGCAACGAAGTACCAAGACACTGGTAATCCATTAAAAATTCGCTGCGGTTATAAATTACATACTTAAAATTAATTAGCCTCCTTTACATGGGATTTGCAAATTGTTTTGTATATATACATGTTTTTCCAAAAAGTTCGTGCTAAAAAGTTGGTATTACAATTAAGAAAATATAATTGCCTTATACTCAACACATTCTGTTTAGTTATAAAATTAGTATTATTTATTAAGTGACAAAAGAATATATTCGTTTTTAACAGCATATTCTCAAGTAAATATTTTTATTTCACAATTTTAAATATCCACAGAATTTCTAATGTCATTGTAGTTAAATCATTTAGAACAGCACTAATGAGCTAAAATGAAAAATGCTTTTTACTTATCTATTTAATTTACATAAAAAGAAGTTATTTTAAAATTATATTTTTAAATCAATTATTCAAATGGATGTTCCAATTTAAATAAAAATTCCCAGATGAGTTGTTAATTGTTTCGGCAGAAAAGTATTGCAACATCATTAGAACAAAATACAGTTTTCCTGCATTATCATGGATCAGAAAATTGGAATTAAAAAATCGAAGAAGTGTTGAGATATTCAAGGCTTCAAAAAATATGTTCGTATATAGAGCAGAGAGTCAATTATCAAAAAGTGATTCGACTGAATCCAATTCGGATTCTCGGAAGTTCATGACATTTTTGAAAATTTTTGGATAAATTTTTTTTTCTTAGGTCTACATCTTCGATATCGTATGGATATTAAGTGATTTAGGAAAACGAAATGGTCTTTAAAATTTAGATTTTATTTCCCAGTTTAATATCAAACTATTTAATCGATTTAGATTTTGTACCATTCTAACTATTTGGAAGTTAGTAATTCTAACTTTAACTAATATAGTAATAATATTAATATCCCATAACATCTTAATTTGAAAATAACTTATAAACAACATATCTCGCAAAATTTTTACTCAGTTGATGAAAAATCTGCGAAATTCCGTTATTAACAACATCCTATCCATCTTTTCATTTTTGCCTACTATACTCTTCTACAGAAACTATATATCTTCTTCAAAATATCACTAGTACTATGTTCAGAAGAAAATAGAAAATTATATACTTACAGCTTTCGATACTAATTTTGCAAACTTGTTGGTCGTGGGGATAAAATTTCAAATCTGTTCTGCACTTCAGAACCAGAGTTAATCTGTCGAAGAAATAATACAGTCAATACTTACACCGAAATGGAATGACATAAAACTTAAACGTAAGAGGATTTATTTGTGTTTGTTTTATGGCGCAAGGTCAGTTAAGATCGTACATCTTCAGAACCTACATTTTTTCCGAGGATCTCGAATATCTCTCGCCCAGGGAAAAAAACCCGTATTATGGATTTGTAGAAAACAAAGCAAATACGGTGAACTCCTGATGAAATCAAACTCAAAAGTAATGGCGGAAATAAATAAATAATTACCATTAAACATGAATAGAATAAAAACAACCGTTAGCATTTTTTCAATTCCCACTCGGTTTCTCAGTTTCAATTCCTTCCTCTGATGTCCTCTTGTACGTCACAGATGAACGATAGTATATATGGATAGTGTAGCAACCTATAAAATAAAAACGCCTCATCCGAGCTTTGTTGGCAATATATTTCCTTATACCATCAGTAAATCAAATGAGTTTTCAGTAAAAAATGACGTATTTGTTTCAGCTGGAACTGAAAGATTTCAAATTACACAAAGATCATACCTATGAAAAAAAGGTCACGTGAAGTGTAGATATATCCATCATGGTGACCAAACAAATTTGATATATCAAGAAATTCGCTGATGGTCTACACTCACTTTTTGAATCAGAAGAACTGAAAAGTGTTATAGAAAATAGCTGTAGTCAGTGGCGTAGTCAGAAAGGTAGAATGGGGATTCAGAATTTAGTATATAAAAGTTTGACTGTACTTGCAGTTTCATTATAGTCAACTTTGTTATAAACTTTTAATGAATTATTTCAATTTTAACTTGCGTATTTCAAATCTTGGTTGGAAATTCATATTTTTTCAGATAATTTTGCAGGAAAAGAAAAAAAATCTGACATTGAAACACAATTTATATATGACAGGGTAAGATTAATACAGGAATTGGAATTTCTCCTTTACGTTTTATTTTAATCTGCATTTTAATCTTCTTGCTGATGCCGATTCTGATAACAAATCAAGTGCCAATCATCGGAAGATATATTGACTTCGCGATGAATAGTGGCATCTCTCCCACCTCTATTCACGATTCAAAGTACCTGTAGGTGGCGCTTAAATCACAGACCCAAAGGTGAAAACATTCCCACGTGTGCCTATATCTATGAGGTGCAGATTAGATTTAAAAAAATTGAAAACAAAATGTTTTTAAGGACTTTTTTTTTACTTTTTATCATGCAATTAAAAAAAATTCTTGGCCTCACTGTTGCCTAGTGATGGAGGGTTACAACACCAACCCCCAACCCCCACCTGGCTACGCCTATGGCTGTAATGAGATATAGCCAAATAAGACGAAAGTGATATCGAAGAAAGGGCGTAAACATCTTGCTTTTCTTCTTCTTTTCGCCGAGCATTTTCCTAATAACCCCCTATTTCCTCAATCGATTCCTCTTGAACCTAATAGTCGCTTAAATTGTAACCTGAATGAGAAATGTTCGAAAGTTCTTTTCTTTTCTGTTAGATAATAGTTTTACTTTTTCCTGTTCTCAACTTGTTATCCGAAAGAAGAAATATGAAGCTTCTACCTTTTGCAATCAACCATAAAACAAAATCAAAATTAAAATACTGTATATAAACAATATTAATATACTTCAACACTTCTTTAGTTATCGTAGAGTTCATTCATTTTGTCTTGGTATGTAAATTTACGACGCAATTAGTTTATCATTACCGGATATGTTGAGATCTAATAGCATATTTGTAAAGTTTGATAGGTATAGATATAGTATTATACATATGTATAATGAGTATAATGTGTATGTGGAGGTACAATTAATATAACTTAACATTAACATAATATAAATTATATACAAAATTGTTTTACGTATGGCATTAATTTTAATAAAAATATGATTT
>QLNU02015360.1:32190383-32240686 GCA_006491805.2 Dysdera silvatica
TATATCATCATCATATTCAACCATTATCTATCCACTGCTGGATGAAGGTCTCTCCAAATGCTTTCCACACAAGTCTATCCTGAGCAATTCGCTTCCACGTCACCCCAACCTGTTTTCTTATTTCATCCACCCATCTAGTTTGAGGACGTTTTCTAGGTCTTCGGTGGTCTCTTGGAATCCAGTTCAGAATTTCTGTTGTCCATCGTTGATCAGTTCTTCTTGCAATATGCCCAGCCCATCGCCATTTCAGCCCTTTTACTTTAACAATGATGTCCTCTACTCTAGTTTGCTCTCTCACCCAAGTGTTTCTTTTTCGATCTCTCCTAGTTATTCCAAGCATGCACCTCTCCATGCTCCTTTGCGTTGTCTGTAACTTTCGTATTGCTCCAACTGTTAGACTCCATGTCTCTGATCCATAAGAGAGGACTGGCAATACACACTGGTTGAAGACCTTTCTTTTTAGACACAAAGGCAATTTCCCCTTCAGGATAAAACTGTTTCTTCCAAATGCACTCCAGCCAAGTTTAATACGTCTGTTGAGTTCTTTCATAATGTTGCCATCCATTGAAATCAGCTGGCCAAGGTAAATATATGAATCAGCAATTTCTAGCTCAATGTTGTCAACTTGTATTTTTGTTTCCTCTACAAAATTATTGAACATGATCTTAGTTTTTTGTAGGTTCATCTTGAGTCCAACTTCTTTACTTCTAGTTGAGAGCTCCTGTACCATGTCTTGGAGTTCTAATGGGTTCGTTGAAAAAATAACAATGTCATCAGCAAACCGCAAATGATTTAAATATTCACCATTTATTTTTATTCCCTTGTTATTCCAATTTATCAGCTGAAAAATCATCTGTAAAGCTGAAGTAAAAAGTTTTGGAGAAATGGTATCTCCCTGCCTCACCCCTTTGCCAAGTTTGATAGTTTTGGTATCTTTATGTAACCGAAATTTTGCACTTGCATTTTTATACACACGTTTCACCATGTCAATGTACACATCCTCAATGTCTGTTGATCTTAAAGAGTTGATGACTGCTGATGTTTTAATAGAGTCAAAGGCCTTCTCATAGTCAATAAATGCAACACACAATGGAAGTTCATATTCATGTGTTCTTTCAATTAATTCTCTTAATACTTGAATATGGTCCACTGTACTGAATCCACTTCGAAATCCAGCTTGTTCTCTTGGTTGAGCTGCATCTAATTTTTTCTGCAGGCGATGTGTTAGCACTTTTGTGAAGATTTTATAAATAGCAGGTAACAAGCTAATTGGTCGGTAATTTTTCAAATCCTCTTTATCACCTTTTTTATGCAAAAGAATTACTGTTGCAGAATCCCATTGGTTTGGTATGTTACCGCTGTTAAGACATTTGGTAAAGAATTTTGCAAGTATGTCTTCTACATATTCTCCAGCTTCTTTTAGGATATCTAATGTAATACCATCATCGCCAGGGGCTCTTCCTTTCTTCATACTTTTTATTGCAAATGAAACTTCTTCTTTTAAGATTTTAGGAGCTGTTCCTTCGACTATTTCAGTGTCTTCGTTTAATCCACTGTTACTTTCATATAGTTTTTTGTAGAATTCTTCAACTCTTCTAAGTATTTCTTCCCTATTTCTTGTTACGGTGCCATCCTCTCCGCCCTGCGGTGGCGCAGTGTGGTAACGCGTTCTCCTATTGCGCGGCTAATCCGGGTTCGACTCCCAGCAGTGCAAAAAGAACGCTTACTCAGAGATCTCATAAAGATCGCACTGCTCACTGTAGTCCGGGGTTTGGTTCCCTAGGCCTTAAGAGGTTCGGATTCCTCGGAAAACAGTAGGTCCCGGCGCAGCATGACCACTGTAGTCTTTGAGCCGTAAAACCAAAAAACAAACAAACAAACAAACTAACAGCCATCCTCTCCTTTTAATGCAATGATGTGTTTCTTCCCAACAGATAAACTTCCTTTAACAACCCTAAGGCTCTTGTTATTTTCAATGGCCTTCCTTACTAACTCACAGTTGAATTTTCTTATGTCTTCTTTCATGCTTTTGCGCAGAGTTTTACAAAGTTCTATGTACTCAATCCTGGAACTGGTATTTCGATTGTCCACCTTCATATCTCTTCGCCTTTTCATGAGCTGTTTCGTCTTCTCAGATAATTTGCTATTGTGCTTTTTACAGGTTACACCACCAATTTCCCCAGCAGTTTCAACTATTGTCTTAACAATGTTTTCATTTGCTTCTGAGATATCACTTTCATCAATAAGTCCTTCCAGTGCAGAAAAGCGATTTTTTAATTCCAACTTGAATGCCTCGGTATTTTCTTTTAATTTCTTTAAATCCACCCTCTTACTTACTTGTTTCCTAATGAGCTTCTGTCGTTCTAATTTAGTATTTAAGTGCACTTTACATCTCACCATTCGATGATCACTTCCAGTATTAAATCTGTTCAGTACACTGCAATCTTCAATAATTGATTTCTTGTTTGCCAGGATATAGTCAATTTCACTAGTTCCCCCATTTGGGTGTTTCCATGTCCATTTTCTTTGCGGTTTCTTCTTAAAAAATGAATTCATGATGCTAAGGTTTTCAGCTTCTGCAAATTCGATGAGTTGATCGCCACGTTCATTCCTTTCCCCATATCCGTATTTACCAACCGATGTCTCTCCTTGTTCCTGTTGTCCAATTCTTGCATTGAAATCCCCCATGATGAGCTTGATATGTTGTTTCCCTTTGGTGTGTAACTCTTTGATTTCTTCATAAAATTCTTCAACCTCTTCGTCGGTATGGCTTGATGTTGGTGCATATACCTGTACTATTTGAAGTTGGTATCGCTGGGTTAGTTGAACAACGAGCCTCGCTGCTCGATCTGATGTACTTTCAACTTCCAGAAGACAGTCTTTAATTCTTTTGTTGATTAAGAAGCCAACACCACTTGTTCTTCCAGTTTCCGTTCCTCTATAATAAAACAAATGTCCACTTTTAAGTTCCACCAACTCTTCACCTTTTCTTCTAACTTCACTGAGTCCTACAATGTCCCATTTGATCTTGTCTAGTTCCTCTTCCAATTCCTGAAGTTTTGCTTCAGAAGCAAGGGATCGTCCATTAAACGTAGCCAAGGTCAATAACAAACGGCAGCCTGGGCCATTCCAGTGATTCTTAGCACCCCCTGCTTTCATGCCACACTGACCGCTGCCTTGATCAGGAGCACTCCAGCACCTGGAGACTAGGGGCCATGGTTTCTGGTGTGTCAACATAATGGAGGAATTAGCCATAATTTCACCACGCTGGCTAGACGGGTTGGTGAATTAGCCCTCCCCTTCCGCCTTTCTATCCGTGCAGCAAATATTAATTTGCCACATAAATAGAAAGCTCAGCCTGCACCACTTGAAGGCGGGGTAGGACACTAGGTTACTGGCCTGGCCGGTTCCACACATCGTCACATACGTTCAGCGTGTGGGTCTCCTTCCAGTTAGATACCAGCAACCCTTTTGCAGGCCATATATATATATATATATGCAGTAAAATCTCCCAATAACATTGTTCTAATTAAGGACTATATTCATATAGTGACTATTTTAGGGTCCCGATAAATACTTTATAGAACTACGCGTATGCTAATTAATAATAACTTTCCGATTAATGACGTTTGTCTTACTTCTCTTGAAAGTCCTTAATGGAAGAGCCTGGCTTCAAGACCGCCGAATCTCTATCTTTTTATTTTTACTTGTGGGGCAAGTTGAAGGGTCAGACCACCAATCCTGACTCCCACATACTGGCTGGTTATTTAAAACTATGTTTTAATGTATATTTGTATAATTTAGTTTATAAATGTGAATACAATTTTTTTTATTGTTTAAATTTGTGAAAAAATAATAATTTTTTTATGAATGGTGCCATTCACAGATTCCAGTGCACCAGTTAGAATTATACGAATGACCCACACTTTTTCCTGCGTTATAGTTTTAGATCAGTTAAAAAAGCTTAGGGGGTGAGACCTTAAAAAAAAAGAGGTTGAAAAATAAGGATCACTCCAATATATATGTATATAACTTAATGCGTCCCAGTCATCCAATGGATATAATTACCGCCTTCTGTTTCTTTGGCTTTGGGTTCAATTTTCAATGGCGCTTGGTCGTGTGCAAACAATATAGTTTGGTTGTTATTGAATTTTTATGTTAGTTATATTGTTGCTCTTCAGGCCTGTAGCCAAGCCGTGGCTAGAATGGGTGTAACCGCAGTTGCCTCATGCTTGAGCTCCAATTTCCCATCGAGCTATTTATATACGAGGGCGAATCAGAAAGTCTTTGCCCCTATTTTTTATTAGCCAAAATAAGGTACATACAGGTAATTACAAATATACGTACTATTCTACGTACCTTACACTATTTTTCCACATAGTCCCCACACCGGTTCAGACATTTGTCCCATCGCAGCACTAAATTTGAGATGCCCCTGTGGTAGAATTCGTCCGGCTGACTGTGGAACCACCGTCGGACTGCTGTCTTGGCTTCATCGTTGCACGTGAATCGCTGTCCTGCCAGGAACTTCTTCAGCGGACCGAAAACGTGGAAATCACTAGGGGCGAGGTCCGGACTGTATGGTGGGTGGTCCAGACTCTCCCAGTGAAATGACCGGAGCTTGTCGACGGTTCTGATTGCCACATGTGGCCTCGCATTGTCGTGGAGGATAACCATGTTGTCTACATTGAGGATCCCTCGGCGCTTTCGCCTGATGGCAGCCCGTAGACGTGACAGTGTGGCTTCGTTGCTCGTACGCCGTGGACGTGTGAAGCATAACCGCCATCTTCAACAACTGACAGCAGCGCCATACCGAAGAGCTACCGGCAGATAAGGCAGGGCCGGTCCAAGAAAGATCCACCGCTGGGAATGGATATGTTGACTTCGCATTTACAGCCGTAATTTGACTAAAAAAAAAAAATAGAGGAAAAGACTTTCTGATTTGCCCTCGTAGAACAATCCCCGGATGTCCTGTCCCCCATATGCTCTTTACCTTGCCCTAGTTTCTCCTTTATCCCGGCTACAGGCCTGTGCTAGATCGGTATTAGCTAAAGATGGATACTATCAGAGATGGCCTTAGGATAAGGCAAATCGGGGACTCGGGCAATATCTTATTAGCTGTATAAATATGTCTATACTGTAAAAAACTATCTGGAAATTCTAATACATACTAGATTAAAAAAATAAAATAACTTTACTAGAGTTACAATTTCAAATAGCAGCAAGTTTCTCTGTTGGAAATAGGGTAAGGAAATTTTACAAAATGTTATGGTTCTGCATCATGAAATGAAGTTCAATTTATTGCCTGCCAATGCTCAGTGATTCATAATCAATGGACTAAAGTAAAAGGGGTGGTAAAGAACGACAAATAAGCCATATTTGGAGAAATTCTCATGTCCGCAAACGAGGAAATTTGGCTGTAGAGCGTAGCTATTGCTGGCATCCATATCGTTGCTATCTATATAGGACTTTACGGCAATAAAAAAATATTTAATGCATAAATTAAGTGATTGACTTAATAGACTAGAGACAAAAAAAAGAAAATCAAATCAAATCCGAAATTCCGTTTTCTGATTTTGATCTGTGTTACTGTTTAGTGAAAATAAGCCTAAAACTGCCTTTCTTTTAACACACAGGAAAATAATTGAGAACTGCCAAGTATGTATAACAGGTGAAGGACATCAAAATAAACAATTTTTATTCAGTGCCTTTTTGTCTAAAATTAGCCGTTCAGGCACTACAGTGAATTTAGTATTTGGATCCTGCATTTAAGGTTTCTACAAAGGGCTACAATGCGCCATTTCAAGAATTTTTAAAATTATTTAATGTCAACGGACGCCAGTCTCCCTCTCTCTTTTTGGCGACTTTCTAAAATCTGTTAAATTCATCGGATGGATGGATGGTTGGTTGGTTAGTTAGTTGTATTTTTATGGCGCAAGGACAACAATGGTCATTCTGCGCCAAGCAAAAATTCATCGGAATCGTATGTGTAGAATCCATGGTCGCAACTGAAGCGGCGGAAGAAATACAAATCCTTAAATTTATATATACAGTGAAAATCGGTTATAACGACCTTCAAGGGACCGTGCAAATTCGGTCGTTATAACCGATAGTCGTTATAAACGATATCTTTTTAAAATCATAGTAGCCTATAGTACTGTTGTTTATATTATGTTATAGCCACACTAAAAACATAGTACTTTCTTATTTTTTTAAATTGAAAAAATTGTAGAAAATACTACTAAAGTATATAATGTAGAAAACAAATCTAATGAATTATATTTATTATATTATACTAATGACTTCAGAACAGTGCCGGTTTAAGAGTTTTGTGGGCTCTACACTGAAAAAATAGAATGGGCCCCTTAAGAATATGACCCTCGTGATATTCAATTAATAAATCACTTTTTAAGTTTATTATCTTTAATATTCAGGTTTAGCAGTAATAAAAATTTCTCAGACATTTGTAAATAAACAAGATTAGAATAACGCTTAAATTTTGATTGTTTGTTTGTGGTTTTACGGCTCAAGGACTACAATGGTCATGCTGCGCCAGAACCTATTGGTTTTCGAGGAATCCGAACCTCTGGACTTACAATTTTTGGAGGGATCCGAACCTCTTAAGGCCTAGGGAACCAAACCCCGGACTACAGGGTGCAGTGCGATCTTTTATGAGATCTCTGAGTAAGCGTTCTTTAAATTTTAATAACAATCCCACGTGGTTCTGCTTTATGACTGTCAAGTCGCGTCGTTATATACGATGTCGTTATAACCGATATATTTAGTATGGAGTAGAATAGCAAACCAAACTTCTTGTAAAAATTCCGTCGTTATATGCGGTTGGTCGTTATAAACGATTTTCACTGTATATAAAAAAACAAAACCAAAAAAAAACAAAAAACGTTTTTTAGTGTTTCTTGGTCGTCTTTCCCGCTTCTGAAAGAGAATAAATATATTTATTTTAAGATCACGCTTTGTTTTGTAGATTTGAAGCTTTTTTTTGTTAGTTACTCATTTGCAGAAAATTCCGCTTTACTACGCTATAAATAAACATTTCACTTTACGACACTTCACATTACGACTACATCACCCTCGTACTTTCAATCCTAAATATAGTCCATTTGTATGACGTTACATTTATTCATACGACGGTTTTAATAGCATAAAGTTATTTTTTTAATATTAATCACTTTTTATTATTTTGATAAAATATTACGGAAAAAAATTTTTCGACGATACAAGTTAGTTTTTTCCAAAAAAGGAAATATATACATATAAGAGGAACTTACTGGTTTATAAGTTGGGGTTACAGAGCTACAAGTACATATACTAATATGTACATATGCACAATTATATCGCCATGACTTCTATCAACCGCCCTCCTTCGTACGCCATTGATGTAAATCCAAAAACACGACAGCTTAGAATAGCAATCAGAGAGAGTTTTGTTTGTGTTTTACAGCGCAAGGACGAGTCAAGTCATATTGTACTGGGACATCAGGGAGTTACAGTGCATAGTTAAAGGGGACTACTTTTTAACACACGATTTTATATAATATGTCATTGTAGAATAGCCATCCACCGCTTTGTCGTCTGCTCTTTTAAAATGTTTTGTGAATGTCCTGGGAACATGCAGTTTTGATCCATTCAAAAACACGGTAACTTTATTGACGACATAAAAGCATTTTCAAAGATATAGCTGAGACAAGGAAAATTAAGTAAGCACATAAATTGAAAAGGATCGCTAACGGTTGAGCTTCATTTTTTATGCATAATAAATATTTAAGTAGCTGTCAACAACATTGTTTTAATACCTTGGTATTGTTTGTTGGTCACCTCTAACATATGTCATTATTGAACTTCATTTATAAAAACCATTAAAAATCCAAAAGTAAAATCTTGAACCGAATATATCGTACAAGCGGTTTTTCGGTTGAAGATTCAAGTAATGAAAGGTTCAATGGAAAAGTGTTGATCGCTATCTTGCTGTTGAAACACACGAATTAAATATTTTGAAAATAATATATGAACCAAACAAAATGGGTAAACCTACAAATACAATAATTTGAAAAGAAAGAGTAAATGTTAAAACTATAAGACCAATGGGGAAATATGAACCTATTAAAATAAGGACTAGAATGGAAGAAAAAAACATAAATTTTTATGGTATTATATACTGGAACCGGATGCCGGAGTCATTGCAAAATTGCAGAAATATTTTTAGATTTAAATCTCTTGTAAAATCACATATATTAACACGAACAAACGAACCACAGGTGAAACATTGAGAATACAGGAGTTAACATATATATGTTTTGTATATTTTCCACCATGCCATGCATGTCTCCAATAAGACAACCCTTTATTAATGTTGAATGAAATTTATTGAGAATGATTGTATAAACATGAACTAAATTATTCTTATTCTTAAATTATTCTTATTCTTACCTCACTTCTTGACTGCTAGTCTTGTTATATCATTTCTTGACTCTGATAGTCTTCTTGTACCATTTCTTGACTGTGATACACTTATTATAGCATTTCTTGACTATGGTACTCTTATTGTAACATTTCTTGACTATGATACTCTTATTATATCATTTCTTGACTGTGATAGTCTTGTTATATCTCTTGACTGTGATAGTCTTGTCGTATTTCTTGACTGTGATAGTTTTGTAACAGCAAGCCTTGTTCAGTTGATGTTTTTTTGTATCATTTCGAAACAAGTTGTCTTCTTATGTCTTTCCTTTCAAGATTAACAGTCTGGTATGATATTATTACCCTTCACAGGGATAACACAATTGCCAAATAATGGTCAACACAGAAAAGCCTCCGGGGCGAGATTTTTGTGAGTTTTTCGTGGGGGAATTTATTATACAATAATTTTTGCCACCCACGTATATTTAGCTCAAACTAGAGCTTTTTTGAATTTTGGAGAAGAAGACTCCTTTTCTCCAAAAACAAATAAGCTCTAGTTTGAGCTACATACACGTGAGTGGCAAAAATTATTGTATAATTAACAGTCTCAATATATCGTTTTAAAACGGAGAATAGTGTTATATCATTTAGAAATGAAAAGATTTATTGGCAATGTTCCGCCTTTTATCTTCTTAATTTTTCTTTAATGTATTCTTTAATGTATATATATACAATTGTATAGAACTTGTAGCATGAGACTTTTCTTGAAATGTCAAAATAAGTTTTTAAAGGATGTTGTACTCCGTATGGCTTTTGACTGCCAGCTAATTTGGGATTTCATAGTTTCATACAGGCGTTTGGTTGAACAACAATCGACAACAACTCCACCATTTTAATGATTTCGGAATTAACGACCGCAATTATGGCGTCTCTTTTCATCGTAAGAATTGTTTCTTAAACCGATTAATAGTTCGATAAATAGATTTACCAGCTAAAAGCTTATTAACAAAATAATGGACCTTTTTCTTGTTCCATTTTATTATTTTCCTCGCAGATAGGTCCTGACTTGAAAATGAAAGATCAACACGACCATTACTCTATACTTTTAACAAGTATAGGGTCGATTAATTTTGGGTCTAAGTAGCGTCATTTATCAACGCGTTAAAAATGGAATAAAAGGGTAATTAATACTGGAATTAACTATTATAAATGCAGTTGATGCGATGGCTACAATACCTGAATGAGAGCACAGCGAATATTTTATATTCAAATCAGAAAAAAAGGAGATGGTATGACCAGATCGATGGAGGCTATATGGCCAGAAGCTTGATGATGTAGTAAAGATGGGCCAGAGTTTAAAAGGTTTCTTACTTTTCCTATAAAAAAAGTGGAAAGGTATGAAAGGCTTCAATAGTATAGAATTTCAACAAAAGTTGGCTATTCAGAAAACGTTGTTAATTTATTTTTACTTTGCTGTACTGACAGATGTTCAGTGATAAATATCTTTGCGATTTATGGACAAAAACAATGCAAAATAATCTTTATTAAATACTAATGATCCAACATGTATTCATGGTTTCTCAATATTAAGACGACAAAGAAAGTCAATGTTCAGTTTACTGCTTTCAAACTATGGCTCTTTAAAATCATTCTGATTTTATATTCATCAGCTTATTATTCACCAGCTCGCTATGCAACTAAGATACTTTATCAGTACAGAGCGGTAAATAGTCCCTCTGCTTTATGTTTAGTTAAGGAGCGGATCGAAGACCCTCCTTTGAAAAATTTTGGCATTCTCGTCTTCGACCAATATCTTCAATTTCGTATAATTTAAGTGTATATATAGCTGTGAGTGTAAATAAATATTAAAAAGCACCTAAACGCCTCGTGCTTGGTCGACAACGCTACCAAATCTTTCGGTTAAGACGTCACACCCTATTGGAGGAAGTGTTTCCCTCGGAGTTGGTCCGCCTTTTTGAATTTTGTCTCACTTCCGGCTATTTCGTTTATGATAATAACTTTTATAAACAAACTGACGGTGTGGCAATGGGTGACCCACTTAGCTTGGTTATTGCAAACTTTTACACATGAAACATTTTGAAGACAGGGCTCTAGCGTTGGCGAAACATAAACCAAAAACGTGGCGTAGATATGTCAATGACACCTGGGTGGTGTGGCCTCATGGTGAAGCGGCACTACAAGAATTTGTGCAACATCTTAACAGCATACAACGTTCAGTTTACTATGGAGGTTGAAATGCAAAATAAAATTCCCTTCCTTGATGTTCTTGTTACTAGAAAGGATGATGGGTCTCTTACCACATCTGTGTATCGTAAGCCTACTCATACCAATAGATATTTAAATGCTAGCTCCCATCATTACCCTGAGCAAAAACAATCCGTTTTAAACACCCTTGTACATCGTGCTTGTAAGGTTTGTGATGCTGATAACCTGAAGTCCGAGTTATCGTTTCTATCCAAAACATTTCTCATGAAAAGTTATTCTAAAACTACTATCAATCAGGCCATGAGAAAACAAAATGGCGCGGTTTTCACTACCTTGGCACCAGTGGTATCCAATAAAACTGAATTTAAATTTGTGGCTTTTTTGCCCTATGTTAAAAATACTACAGACAAAATTGGACTTATTTTGGCCAAACAGGGTATCAGACCTGTCTTTCGTTCCACCAACAAACTCCGTTATATTTCAATAAATCCAAAACAATCCAGAGATCCCCTTAAAACACCCGGCTTATATAAAATGCCCTATCAGTGCGGTAGAAGTTATATAGGACAAACTGGTCGTTTAATTTGTACTCGACTTAAGGAACATGAACGCCATGTTCGCTTGCAAAACCCTAATAAGTTATCAGTCGCTCAACACGCCATTGATTATAAACATCAAATTCTTTTTCACGACACTTCGGTTATCGCAAAAACTAGATCATTGTGGCCATGCTTATATATGGAAGTCTTGGCCATTAAAAACTGTCCTAATAATTCCAATAGAGAAGACTCTGTTAATGTTCCATCAATTTGGAATTCCTGCCTAAAAATTCGAGCCTCTTTCAGTCAATTTAAACTCGCCATCCTCTGGGTCAATGAAAGATGGCCTTCATCCAACAACCAATGAATAATCCAATCAGGGGTAGTCAGAGAAATAGTACTACAAATACGTCTCATATTTTTTACTCACTCATTTTCTGCCAAGCAACCAAGCGAAAGTCTTGCATTTTGCAGAGGGAAACTTGGCCGGCAATTACTTCTGAGGATGCTCCGCATAGCACGGAGAGAAACGTTAAGTGTTTTTAATAAACAGACGTTGCGGAATAACCCGCAAAGCTCTATGATATATAGGAGGAGATGTTTAATCTTCTGGCAGATGATGTTTGAAAGAAAGGACATGCTCCTGATTGGAGCACTGCCGAAATTCTTAAAATATATAATAAAATTAGAAATAGAATTGATATACCCTAATAGCAATATAATGCAAAGATTTTAATGGCAATGACTTCTTAAAGAAAAGAAACCAAAAACTCGCATTAGTTCTTGAATTAAGTTTGTTATATTTATTTTTCTTACACTTTCAGCCATTATAAATTTTCTGGTGGAGCCGCACGAGACGCTACCCACTTCTCTCTCTATATAACTCCCTATTGCGATAGAATTTTGTATATATACATATAAATATATGAAGTTGTATTTCTGTAACTCCCACCCCCTTATAAACTTTCTGCTTACAATGGTATATAGTTCGTTCTATGTGCATGACCAACCCCAGAAGTCCATCTCCCTCTTTCGGCTAGACAAATTTATATTCAATCTGAAGCTGTATATGCGCTGGTAGAACAATGAAGAAGTGTTTGTTGATCTACTTTACTAAATGTAAAAACACAAATACAACGATAGTATAGCCAAACGCTATTTTTTTACGAATAATGGGATGACTACAGAAATTGTACTTTCTTCCACCAGTATTCCCGTAGCTTAAGGCCTGGATATTAGATCCCTCCCCTCAAAAAAACAACAACACATACTATATAGGGTATCCAAATATAGAATCAGATTCAACTGACAAGGAAAGTATAAGATAGCGATCTCATCGATTTGCTTGAAATTTACAAAATAGGCTCTTACCAACCTCTGAAGCACAAAGCTGTCAGCTTTTCATTCGCAAGTTCGCCAGTGGAAATTGAATAGTATTTGAACCCACGAGCAGGCGCGCGGGACGTTTCACACTCCACAACTTATAATTTGTGAAAAAAATCCATACACCCTTGCTTATGAAACTGGCAAAACTCTTTCCTGTTGCCTTCAAAGTCACAATCTTTTGGAGTAGAATGACAAAGAGAAAATTCCACTGCAAAATTCGACGTTTTTAATGAAATAATGCTATATAATCAGATGGGGTGCAAAGCACCCTGCGAGCGTTCTCGCGTTCCTCTAATCGGCGCGCCTGCTCGCGGGTTAAATTGATTCAAAACTGCTGTATGTTTCTGCTACAAGTTCAAACGATGTTAAAAGCCTGTATGTTACTGCGCATGCGCGCCTTTAACTGTGAAGTCTATACCTGATATTATTATAACCGCTAAAAATAGAAAAATAATGATTTCACATTAAATTTAAATATTAATAACTTCACGTCGGCGCATGTGCAAATGAAAAACCGGCAGGGTTATGTTTCAGACCTTGGTTTGATCATTTTTTCCTTTTTTTAAATTTCAAGCAAATCGATGAGATAGCATCACGTACTTTCATTGTGAGTAATTATTAATAAACATATTATATAGGATAACCTAATTATGCAGAGATATGCGTTTCAGATTCTAATAATTCTTTTGAAAGTTTTTATTATCTTGACTTGATGGGAATCTTAACTAAGAAATTGCATTTTTATTCGCATGTCGGTAGAAAATGTCTGTCGTCATTTATGTTTTGAAACTGCGTTCCCGAAGCGACCATGCGATCCCAAGATAATTAAGATCCGAAGATTTCGTTATAGTGCATATTTAACGGCAATTTAATTGAGAAATTATGCGAAGAAAGGATGTCAATGCTAATATTTCCTGCTGCATAATTACGATTAATTTTAATATATCAATAGCGGTTAACGCTCCCAAGAAATAGTTAATATATAAAGCATATTAATTAAAAATTTGAGAGATATCAATGCCTCCTAATTAGGTGCATAATTATTGTCAATATAGGCGGTGTTCCTTTAGTTTGGTGAATATTTAAGTTCAGAAAATGATTAACAAACAAATAGTTCACATGACTTTAACAATCTTCTCCAAATTACTAATTTAACGGATATTTTAATTAATATTCGAAACAAATCATGAATAGATTAGGCATTTTTATAAGAAAAAATAGTTTCTCCGATTCTTTGAAATGGCGAAATTAAATATCGTGGTTTGTCACGACAGCAAGATCCTCTTTAATGAAATTCAATTATTTCAAGACAGTATACTTTCATCTTTTCTTTATTTGAACTGTCATTTATGTAATATTAGTTAAATTAATTGTTATGCAATAAGAAGTGTGCAGAATAAAGCCTTGGGAAATGTTTTCAGCAGATTATGTAATTCTCATTTTAAAATTACGGTAATTGTTGCAATATGAATTTGTATGTGTCGGAATGGATATAAATACTTTAACCAAGAAAAGAGTTTAACGCTGTACATGCACATTCATCGAATTAATTAATTAACAATTACAAAGACAAATATTCTTAAAAAGTAATGCCAGAAAATGCTTCAGGAAGAATATATCTAGAAAATAGAATACATATAAAAAATTGTTAATCGGATGAATTTTTTGGTACAGTAATAACAAAAATTACGCTGCATCAACCAAGGTAAAGCTGCATATGCCGTTTTTATATAAGAGATGGAAGAAGATACTGTACGAAAATAATCCAAAAATGAAAATTTTTGTTAAATAAACTTTAGTAATATTTTATTTATAATCAGAGGAAGAGTTTTCGGGCAGCCGGTAGAACATTTCTTAATTTATATTTAATGAAAAGTGCATGAATAGGTAAATTTTTTTATTAAAATTTCCGACAGAAAAAAAGGCGCACCCTGGATCAATCTTCCGACTTTATTAATTTTGTCAAGCTCTAGCATTTTATTTATTTTCACCGTATATATATATTTACTGACTGTTCCTGTTGCACATCTTGCACAAAAGACTATCAAATTGCACTTTTTGGTTACTATTGCACTTTTTGGTGCAACAGTCTTTGATAGAAACTGTTCTTTATTAAAACAAATGGTTGTAGATGACATGAATTACTCTTGTGGATGCAACAGGGGGTTTTTTTTGAGAAAGAGTGCACATAACGTAACATAAAAAGTTTCATAAAATTAAAGTAATTGTAATTAAGTGAAGTATATAACTACTGATTTCATTGTTTGCATCAAGGTGTGGGTAAGAGGGCGGTAAATTTCGATAGAACGATGAGAAAATAGTTGGAAAAATACAAGTAGAGGATTGGCTGTAAAAATACACAACACAGAGCATTTAAGATTTTTGAGAGCGTAAATACAGAAAACCCGAACAGCCTGAATAGTTTACTTGATAAAAAACGATACTCTTCTCGAAACGTTGCAGAAATGTTTACAAATATAAACCTATTTACTGTGCCTTGTTTTTATACTTCTATTTTTCTTCCAATTTTTTTCATAATTCATTTTATTTTATTTCCTCACTCGTCTACTGATTCTATTTCTTTTTATTTCCTTCGAAAACTGTTTCCCGCTTTGTCTCTTTTTCATAGCATTCAACAAAAGAAAAGCGAAAAAGATGTTATTTTTCACAAAAAATACATTAAATAAATTATAAAGGATAACAGCGAGTTAAGTCATATTAATATATATTGTATTATATAATATTATATGCATCTTAAGAAAGTATAGGATGTTCCCTCTGCTCTTTTATTTTATCCATCCTCATTTAAGTATTCTGAATATTTTCTGTACCCTTAGTTTCCAATCCAGAATACCCATTCATTGTGGTACTTATAATATCTGTAGTTACAATTCATGTATCAAAATACAATATTTCGATTGCCCATGGCATTTCGTAAGTAAGTGAGGAGCTAAACTCAGTTATACCCAAATTTCGTATATTGTGTTGGGAATAACGTTTCCCGTCACAACACCGAAGTTCGGCCTTACGGTGGCTCAGTGGTAACGCGTTCGTCTGGCACACCGTTTGCCCAGGTTCGATTACCAACAGTGCCAAAAAACGAACGCTTACCGACTAACTGCTCACTGTATTCCGGGAGTTGGTTCTCTGGGCCAAAAGAGGTTTGGATTCCTCGAAAAACTCTAATTCCTGGAGCAACATGACCCTTGCTGCATTTGCGCCATAATGCTCACAAACGAACATCGAAGTTTAAGCAGCATTAGTCATGGTCAGCAACTCCTTCGGTTGCTGATCTTCTGAAAAATGTTAGTAACTCAGCTTTATTTTGGTAGAAGTCGCTATACAGGTGTAGAAGTAAAAACATCCTTCATCATGTAGAAAATCAAGGTTTAATTTCCGATGTGCGGTGGGCCACTAGATACTTTTCAACAGCCAGTAGCCTCAGGTTCGTTATCCTTCGTGGAATATGTTGGCCAAGGTTCAGATTCATCCTTAAACTGTAGGTCTTCTGGGCAGGAGCTGATAACTATACCAAAAAAAATTTCTAAGCCACTGTCATAAACACCTACAAAGGTTAACCAAAGTGCTTTCTTGACCATAAGTGGCAGTGTGATGAAAACGAAATCATTTTAGTCGAATCAAATGTAAATAAGATTACAATAAAAGAATTATGTTTTTGCCTTTCAAAGAAACGATCGTTAAGATGTCTTGAATAGGAGGAGAATACACAGAAAACATGATATTTGATAAACCACCTTCTCAAGACGCGGTTAATAATTTTGTGCTTTTCATATTCATGAAGCCCACAGGAGAGATTTACAGTCGCTGAATTTAATAACCCTTAAAATTTTCTCCAATTAGATTACATTGAAAACTACATTTCGCGATAAGTATTTCAAGTACACTTGACTTCTTCACATCTTTTCCACAATACCGATCTTCTATGTTAGGTATCTGATGGGATAAAGGGTTCCTCGAAAACTATCGACGCAATCGATTGTAGCGGTTCCGAAATCGTGGCATGAAAAATCGACCCCAGCTGTCCCGACTCCGAAATAAATGTCTGCATGATTAATGTTAGTTTCTAAAACTTGATCGATTACAAATGCATCAGTTTTTTTTTCTCTTTTCTCTTTTTTCACAGAGAACCTTCTCGAAAACAGAGAAGGGAAGTACTTCATTTAGAAGCTTATTCACTTCACTGACATCCCAATGGAAATGAGAACAGTGATTCTGAGAAAAATATATTGTTCAACCACTCGATTCGCTGGTAGATTCTTGGAAAGAGATCACTATATGAAGCAGGAGAAAGCTCAAGGATTTTGAAATTGATTTTTATGGGCTTTAACTCCCTTTAGAATTTGATCAATTTCTAATTCTAATCAGTTTTCCGATCGTTATCTCTTTTTGCTGTCATGTCCTAATGTTTCGAAGGTGGCCCATTGGTGCTACATACTTGTTCCAACACTATTAAATGCTAATTTATTACATAGATTTTTTAGGTTATTTTGATCTGAATAATTTGTTTTGACACCTGTAGTTGAATGCAATAATAATGGTTTGTCTTTATTGTGGGTGTTTGAGTGTATAAATAATAATTGTCTTGCGTATTGCAGTTATTTAAGCATACGAGTAATAATTTATCATAGCGATAATGATTTCGAATTAGCAAAGGTTAATAAATTTGTCTGTTGAGTGCTCTGATATCTACCAAAAAACATACCTCTGAAAACAATATCAAATCTGTGTGGTTTATTTTCCTTAGTTGGGAATATTGTATGCACACTCAGTTCGGAAAACGTATAATGATACGGTTTTATCTGACTTTCAAAACTTGGTCTCTAACTCCCAAAACAGCTATATTTCTAGCAATTCGCTAAGCGAAAATATTTGGCTTGACTGTTACAAAGTTTACAGATAGATATCTTTAATGGGGTAGTGCTGTTCTCGTTCAATTTACTTGTATTGCCTTTTTTACCATGCTGGGGGAAGCGAAAAAGGCTGCTGCAAAACATATTAGGTAGCGACGAAAATTTGTTCGGTTCATAAATTTTCCAACTTGTATTTAAAATGTGTTTACAAATAACAAGAAACTTAAGCATCCGTTACAGATAACACTTGAAACTTCACTTTTCCTTTATGCATATTAGCTTGTGCGCCTTATCACACTATCGTATCATAATATATGTATATCATTCATCAGGGTTGTGAAATGTCATCGAGCATCACGGTCCTAAAGACTCCTTTTGACCGCTGTTTCCTTTTTTTTTTTTCTTTTTTTTTTTTTACATATGATCTATGACTTCTGTCTCTTCACATCCATTTTCTGCTCTTCGATGGGGTAGTGGCAACGTAATTCCTGGCGTGTAATTAGCTTGAATTCAACTTTCAACTGTGCCATAAGAAAGGACGATTACCGACTAACTATCCATTGTAGTTTGGGGTTTTGTTTCGTTTGGCCTTAAGGGATTTGGATAGCTCCAAAAACTCTTACTCCCGGCGCACCATGAATTTTGTTGTCCTTGCTCCGTAAAATACAAACTGACACCCACTTGCTTTTCTTATCGCGACTCAAAAAATTTATTTTATCCTACCTCTGAGGATCATCATATAAACGACAGGTATTTGAATTTATAAAAAAAAAGAGTTATTAACATCACCTGCAATTATATTTTCCTCAACGGCGGGATGAGTATTTAAGAAACACAAAACGGACATGATTTCACTTTTCCACCATTTACAACTATATCAATTTAATTTTTTATCTAAACAGTGCGAATACAGTTAAACTTTTTCCCATTCAAATTCAAGAACGCAACGTTAAGATGTCCAGTTTTATTGCATTTAAAGACTTCTTCTAAGAGAACTGCGGTCGTGAAAGCAATAACTCAAAAGTTGCTATTCTGTAACTCATGAATACATAGTGTCGTTGTGCATCGAGTTAGTAGTTTTATTGGTTGGATAACGACAAATATGATCATTGGCGTACGCAGGGGGTGTTGATGGGGGTTGTGACCCCCCCATTGCGGTAAAATTTTGTATATTTAATATAGGAATATGCGAGTTGTAGCTCTGTAACCCCCCATTGAGTCTATAACCCCCTTATGAACTTTCTGCGTACGCCTATGAATATGGTATTCATGCCAAGATTCTTTTGTCTAGTAAAACTGAATAGAAATAAAAAATGTCCACTATTACTAGGGCGTCTCCGTTACTCCCTTCAATATGAATGGATTAAATGCTTTCTAAAAATGATTACAATTTTATTGCGGTTATATCTAAGACAACGAGTATTATTATATTATTATCTTAATTGAAAAATATAATAATAATAATCTTAAATATTACTTATGATATCCTTATTGTATACGTTTTGTGATGCTTTTACTATAATATAGTCTCTTTCACTCTCATGACTACGCCTTTTGAATCAGTTACTTTAGATTATAGAGCTTATTGAAACTGAACAGTGGAGGGCGCAACTGACATGCAAAAGAGTGAATACAATGCCATCTTAATGGGTGGACCAATTTAACTGGAGCTCCAACTCAAACGGGGGGCAAATTGATAAAATTCGTTTATTTATATATATAATTTTTTGGGTTATTCTAGGTTTGCTTTTATCAACAAATTATATAAGCCTTGCCTTTATCAATAGATTATTTGTAAAGCAACTTACTATATTTTTTACTGCAAAAATTTGGAATTTTAAAAGCTGATGTAAAACAGGACCCAAACAATGGTCGGGCTCGAAATCTCAGAATGCATAAAGATGTTTCTGAGGGTGTGAAAACGTAAGAACGAAGAAAGCTATTGCCAGAAAAGCCTCCCCAGCCGCATTGCGACCTTCCGCATCTTTGAATATAGATAGTTTGAATCGTGATTTTTTTTAAATACGATGTGGTTTTGAGGTCACGTTCGATCTTTGGTCGCGTCTAAGAGGACGAGTTAAAGAATCCGCCGTGTTAAAAAGTCCCAGTAGATGCTTAATAACGCTTGAAAGGTATAATTATTCATAATTTAGGTGGGTTAGGACTGATTGACTGAATCACCTTTTCAATAAGCTAATGTGTCTAAGGAGTATTAATATTTTTTATTTATTTATACACGTCAAAGAGTACGCAGATTAAATTAGAAAGCCATTTTTATCAACTTTTTCAGGCGTAGTAATATTAACGCCGATGTTATGGCATGGTTAGATGGTGAAACGTTCGTAAAGAAAAGAAATGTTTTCTGCGTCTGGTAGGGCTTTAAAATACGCTTTAAATACGTTCGTAAGGGATTGAATGTTAGGCGTCCAGTTTGTAGAGCTCCTACGCGGATTGTAGAAGGTCGTAGGTTCGTGCTTCACCAGACGCAGAAAACGTTTCTTTTCTGTACGAACGTTTCACCATCTAACCGTCCCATAACATCGGCGTTAATATTACTACGCCGGAAAAACGTTGATACAATTTGTTTCCTAATTGATTATCGGTATATTTAGAACTTATAACGTTATTTTTCCTGCTGGTTTATGTAGTTTTATCCATTACTTTGTAGAATTTTCTCGCTGTACAAGACTTTTGCGGGAAAAAGACTTATTTCACCGCGAGCTGAGAAAAATTAAGAAAATAAAAAATAGGAGAAAGTTTTTCTTTACAAAACCTTTATCTAGCTAGATACGATTGCAGACGGTTATTTGCATTAACTAGCGAAATCTGATATAGAATCGTCTTACTCGAATACTTCCGCTACCACCTAAGATACATAATTACGCGATGGATGTTTCGTTTATGTTATTCGGCGCAAGGACAGCAAATGTCATGCTACTCCGGGACGTGCATTTTTCCTAGGAATTCGAACCACTAATGGCCTAAGGAACCAAACTCCGGACTGTGGTAGAGAGAATAACGGAAAGAGTTTTACGATTCGGGTTAGTAGCCCGACGGAAGAATACATTACCAATACACTGTCCTTGGGCAGTGAACTTACGACGTCCTTCCAAGGAACCCGAAGCCTTTAAGGCCGAAGGAATCAATCTCCAGACCACAATGGGTATTATTAGCGAGCCTTTTTTGTGGCACCATTCGGAGTCGAACCCGGGTTAACGGCATACTTAATCTAAGGGACAGCAGTTACAAAACCGTTATGTTTTATTCGCTTGTTATGCTGTCCACGTTTAGGAAATTCAGAACACTTTCGCGGAATTCTGAGGCAGTTATTTTTACTTTATGTTATCCTGTTACCATAGACGCGCTGGGTTTATTGAAACGAATACATTTATTTCAGAGTGCCCCTAATTTAGGACGAAATTAGAAATTTTATATTTTCCTTAACGAAAAAAGAAAGTGACACTGTCTCAAAAACTGAAATTGATCCGACAACACACAAGTTTCAGTTATGATTCTATGACCAATACGCTGCTGAGGCGAGGCACGCATGAGTTTCTTTGGGTGGTTATGCTTATCGAGAACAAACAAAAGGCTAGACACTGGAAAATAACAACAACAACAAAAAAAACCACTCAAGTTTTCAGACGCGTCAAGAGTAATATGATTGTCACACAAAGGAACTTTTATTAAACAAGGAACTTACAAATAAAATGATTAAAACAAACAGATTGATCAGGCGTGTACTCATACCGTAGGTTTAATGCAGAACACTTTATTAAGATATTTTTTCTTGTATCCCAAGATACCTTATTAAAGTTGAACAAAAATTACTGACAACAAAACAATCGTTAGACGAACTGTAACACGGCATGCGACTTCTGCATCCTTCCTCTACGATAAGTCTAGAAGTTTTGAATAAGTGGAAGAATACTTCTGTGTATAGCTGCGGGTATATCGTGGAAAACGTATTTAGGATGCTACGATCAGTACTGAACGAAGTGGGCTGATATTGTACTTATTGATTTTGGCTAATAAATATTCTTACTCCCTTTCTACGGGTGTCTGAATATTTTTGTCTGTGCAGTGTACAGTTTATGTCAGATTGTGTGTGCGTGTGTGTGTGTGTGCGTTCGCAGTTTTATATATTATTAAAACAAGTTTTGAACATATAATTCTAGATTTTGCACGACATTTTCTACATAGGGCGTAGGATTTACGAATTATGCTATTTTTGGTTTTATTCATTACGTTGTTCTATGTCAGTTTCATAGTGCAAGTTTTTCGACTTGGATTGTGCATGACTTCATCGAGACATAATAAGACAGACATATAAAGCTATTTTCCATGGTTTTGATTTAAAATGATATTGAAAGACATAGCTAGAGATATTGGTTTTTATATCTTAAACATTTATGCTAATCGATTAATTAGAAAAATAGTAACTCGTATATGAAACATTAGCTGATATAAATTAAATACCACATATTATTAATAATAATATATAATTAAATGTTAGAAACGACTGTGTTTGGTTGTTTAATAAGGTCCCCTATATTTTTTATTTATTCTTTTCATACAGGTCGAGTGGGAATATGGTCTTACTAGAGAAAAGTATTACCCAAAAATTGCTAAGAAATTATGACCCGAACCTTCGCCCCAATACTATTGGAAGTGCTGGTAAATTTTTCAATTTTAATTCATTTTTTTAGAAATTGATTAACTGATATTTATTTCAGCCAGTTAATGAGAATATTATCTGTCATCACCATAATTGTGCATCATGTTTCTGCAAATGATGTGTGCTTATAACGTATGTATATAAAATTTGCATTTAACGGGAGAAAGACTAGGTATATAATAATTGTCAATTCCATAAATGTGAATATGATAAGTGCACTAATCATGCACTTAATATTTGTGCACTAATCATACATATAATGTTTGTGCATTAACCATACATATAATATATGTGCACTAATCATACATATAATATTGGTACACTAATCATACATATATCGTGCACTAATCATATATATAATATTTGTGCACTAATCATACATATAATATTTGTGTACTAATCATATATATAATATTTACGTGTATAATGATTATATGCATCTATTAATCGTATATGTGATAATTGCTCAAATAAATAATGTGCAATATAAATGTACATACGCGTACATATAAATGTAAATACAATAATAGTTATTATTGTTGCATTTACCTCACCCTTTTTATTGTCGACAGATGAACAAAGCAAAAGTAATAGAGGATTCAATACACATTGAACCCCATTCAATATGATCATTCAAAATGATATTTGTTTTCACTTACGCGGACCTAGAAAACTGTCTATTTCTGCATATCTTTCATAAACTTTTCTCATAATATAATCCACATTTTGCCGGCTGCGCAAGAGAATACGTTCAGTTTCATCATCACTTTCACCAGTAATCAAAGAGATACGAATATCTGCCACTTATTCTGAGAAATAGAAAACGGAAGAAAGGGAAAAAGAAAGAAGTCCACATTCTCCATCCGAATATCACTTATTAGCAACTGTTAATTACGTGAAACTATTGACTGTTACTTAATTTCGGGTACAAATATTCGTGCAACTACACACAAATATTTGAAGTCTGAAATATCTTCCCAAACAAGGTCATGACTAAAATTAATATACTATCATGTTACCCAAGCCTTCATCAAATCAGAGAAGTAAATTTTCTCCAAAATGCAAGAGGCCAGCCGATATTAACGTTGGGCGGAATATGTAAGTTACGGAAAACATACACCATACCGAAAGTAAAGTTATTTTATTTTCGGCACTAACCGAGGGAATTCTTCTATCGATTGTTAACTACTAAATCAATAGTTTCGTGGCCTTGTCATGCAACTTCCATTCCAGCCTCCCACTGCCTCCATCCTTCCTGTTTTCGATTCAGTTTCTCCACGAATTGTCTTTTAAACGTGTTTCGTATATTCCGCAGAAGCATCCAAGTGTCCAAATATCCTCATGTTGACATTGGCTTTCCTTGTGTGCCAGGTTGTGTGAAGGAATGCAGAAACTTGCTTCGTTAAAACTAATTTTAATGGATTAGTGAGCGCACATAAAAGATGTTGGAACTTCGGGAGAAAATGCCCACGTCTCGAATCCCCATTTGGTGTAGAAGATTATGCTGGGAAAAATTAAATACAACGAGGTTTACATAAGGGGATGAACAATTACACAACTGAGGAATATTTATATATTAAATATTCAGAATTTTAATTAATAGATTATAAAATAATAATTTTAACTTGGGTCTTTTATAAATGATATATTTCGATGTATGGTAAATCACTGAGAACTGTTAATTCAAGTTAGTACTAATACTATTAATATTTTATTTAGCTGGAGAAATTCAAAATTAATCACAGCTATAGCTAAACGAATGGTTTGCAACTGTTTCTTAGTAAAATGATCTGCTATCATCAGAACATAAATGCGATCTTCTGTTGTCATTGATGAAAAAAGTGAAAGAGGAACTAAAAAATATACTAGAAAATAGAGAAGGACACAGAAAGAAAAATGTCAAGAAAATGAAAATCGAGGACAGATTATTGCAAAAGTTGTGTGAACAGATTAAAATTAAAAACAAAAACAAAAGTGAAACAGTAATGGTGCCACCTGCATATCATTCTTTTCCTTTCACTTGTTTTGTTTTATCGTCATTTTCATACAGATACCAATAGTAACCCTTATATTACAATTTTGATTTTAATTTTTAACCGAGCTATTTCGAACCACAGGAATCTGTAATTACTACAGTGAAAATCGTTTATAACGACGTCGGTTATGACCAACCACATAACGACGGAATTTTTACAAGAAGTTTGGTTTGCTATTCTACTCCACACTAAATATATCGGTTATAACGACATCGTATATAACGACGAAACCTGCTATAACGACGGCGATTTTGTAGTCTACGTAGATTCTAAGTAGGGAAATTCGTATCGGATATAACGACGCGACTTGACAGTCATAAATCGGAACCAAGTGGATTAGATATTAAAATTTAAAGTTAGTTATCAAAATTTAAGTGTTATTCTAATCCTGTTTATTTACAAATGTCTGAGAAATTTTTATTACTGCTAAACCTGAATATTAAAGATAGTGAACTTAAAAAGTGATTTATTAATTGAATATCACGAGGGTCATATTCTTAAGGGTCTCATTCTATTTTTTCGGTGTAGGGCCCATAAAACTCTTAAACCGGCACTGTTCTGAAGTCATTAGTATAATATAATAAATACTAGACATTGCACTTGTTTTCTACATTATATACTTTAGTAGTATTTTCTACAATTTTTTCAATTTAAAAAACTAAGAAAGTACTATGTACTTAGTTTGGCTATAACATAATATAAACTGAAATTAAATTCATTATAATTATGTTTTTATTTAATTTTGAAACCAAAAAGTTTAATACTTTTTACTATCAAAATAATTTATAAAACTCTAGAGTGTATTATACTATAGGCTACTGTGATTTTAAAAAGATATCGTTTATAACGACTGAATTTGCACAGTCCCTTGAAGGTCATTATAACCGATTTCCACTGTAGTTGTATGAAATGTATAAAATCCGTTTAGCGCGGTGAAATACAATTCTGAATTATTGCTCATTCATGTAAGGTTTAACTCCTAAAATTAAAACATCTAACTTCGGATATAGTTTAGTTCAACAAGGATATATTTAACATAGTATGTGAGAAAAGAGAGAGTCAGTGAGTAACTCATAGGAGTTAATCTTCCAAAGTGAGTAAGAGTTTCGATACTGACTCACCCAAAAGCCGAATTCTCGCAAGAGCTGGCTACATTTGAATAATTTTCATTTTATTGAGAACGTGAAAGTATATCTCTGGCTAATTAATCTAAGACTATTTAATTTTAGCCCACGCGATTTCCGCTCAAACTAGGGCACTCTGACATATATATACTGAAAATCTGAATATTAAAATTCTTCCTAAGAACAGCATGGTTTTCACGAAATGGCAGCTTACCACGACTGATACAATAAATAACTCCTCAATGAACAGTATTTATTAAAAATTGGAAATAAGAAAAAACATCGTATCAGTATGGATTCTTTCCAAAGACTTCTTTGTTGGTAATTGTATTTTTTCAATTAAATATTACTGCAATACAGTTGACCAAACCTTACCTTTATGCACATAAACAGAGAATTTCAAAAATTATTAAGAAGACAGCAGCTCCATTACTAAGTATATATACGCTCTGTAATAAAAATGACGAACAAAGAACTGTCGAAAATTAATCCGAAAAATCAGTTTTCAGTGTGAAGATAAAAGGAAATAATATTTATCCAAAAATTCACTCTGATTATAATATCACGATCTTTCTCTGGTGCGGCGATGTACTCAACCTTCCTTCCACCAGTATCTGGCGCAGAATGACCATTGCTGTCCTTGCGCCATAAAAATGCAACCAACCCCACCGATATCGTATGCCCTAGGTTTGACTATTTCTGTAGCAGCATTTTCTAACACCTAAATGCTTGAAGGGGCATTTAGGTTTCGGAGAGACAAATTCACACAAAAGATGGTTAAGACTACGAATTAACTTATCGTTTACGACGTACCAGTCAGTGTAATACGAAATACTGCCATAATAATGTAGATGTGCTACGTTTGTCAAAGCACGCCATGAAAGCCCCTTTGACCCTAAAATTTCAATTTTCGTACCATGAGGGCACGTGCGATCGTAGCAGGCATAGTGGGTGAAATTAAACTGATTAACACCTCTCAAAATTTCTCCTGATATTTTGATTTTATTATTATGTTCTTAAATGGCATTTGTGTTTGTTTCTTTCTTAAAATCGAAGTGCACCAAAAAACAAATACGGGCGTTTTTGCTAAAGATATTGAACGGGTGTCTATTTTAAAAGGCAGTAATTAAAAAACTGTGCAGCGGGCCATTTCGGTTTATCCGAATTTCGGTCAAACGAAATTCTATTAAGCGGAGCTTTAATGTATTTTGTAATCTCGTAAAAATAATGCTACTAATGAACTGATTAAGCAAACGCAGTCAATGCGTAAATATAAGAATAGCCAATTAGTGTAGAGCTTTATGGCCTCACTTTACTGCTCCGTCACTCCAAGTTGAGTCCCGTGATGGAAAAGCAAGCCAATGTTGGAATTTTCAGATAAACATTTGGTCCATTTTCTCCATAAATATCTGATTGGGTTTTAGGAGATTAGGAAAGTTAAACAAGCTAGTTTAGAGCGAATGACAAAAAAACAAAACAAACCATAGACATATTTCCTTCAACCGTAGTTTTTTTTTGCTACAGATTTGCGCAAATTGCAAAAATTGAGCTTCTACTAATTTAAGATCGCATTGCTAATCTCTAGGTAATCTTATGTAAAACTGTAAGAGTAAAGGATGCTATAAGATACTATGAAAACAAGGAATGAAGTAAGGGAGGTTATAGAGCAAAATGTTTTTTTAAATTTATTTCTGATTATTTTTTCTCTTGCAAACATTCACCATTTTTGATTTCTGCCCGCATTTGGTATCTGAAATTTTTTTGACTACCAGATATATGCAAGTAGATAATCGTCAGTCGTTTTAACATAAAAGCACAATGATAGGCGACTGACACCACCTCACGTTACGTTTACAACCGATCAAGCTTACTTGCAGGTTGAATCCAAATCCAGCGGTTCCGAAGGCAAGGGACATAATTATGAAGGCGCAAGCAAAATATAAGGGAAGCCATGGAAAACTGAATACAATTAAAGAAATTTCTTGGTTGGCGCAGGTCTGTCTTGTATAGAGGCCTGAAGATTGGAGATGGTAACAATTAATCTAAAAATGTCGACACTTTTCCCAAAAAAATCTTGGTATCAATACCTTTCGAAGTTTTATATTGATATTATTATAATTCCCTTCACATTTTATTAATTTTTTAATTAAACAATATTCAAGGAATTCTATAAATTAACAGTATGCAATATTTAATTAATAATGGGTTACAATACTTGCTTTTTATGTCTTATAACATTGTGTGTTATATATAATATTAACGTTTTGGTTTTAAATAGCTTCAATTTAATTAGATTTTAGGTAGTTAATATTACGTTTACAATTTTAGATATATTATTTTTACTTTTGTCTAAGGAAGTTGCAATCCAACTGCAAAAAGTCGTTTGTTCTAATAATATTTATTATTATAATAATTCCCGATAAATATAATTAGTCGCAATAAATAATGTAAGTGACGAATACTACATTTTATCACAATTATATTTATATAAATTACAGTATTTCATACTTTTTATTGTCGTTGACAATCTTTTTGTCCTCTATTTTTTTATGTATTATATAAATATTAAAATATGCGTACATATCCCGTATTCATCTCTTAAATATGAGTTTTTATTTATGAGAGAGTGAAGGCGAATTTTAGTTTAAAGAAGAATAAAATTCTATTTCCCGCATTTTTTAATTTTAAAGGACTGAAAACGTTAAACAAGCTTTGTTTGTGGATGTTTTGCTGCAGTAATTTTATGAGCATTTGCTGCATTAAGGAACTAGAATCAACAAAACCGATATTTTTCACACAATTGTCATAAGTAGTTATTAATATTTTATTTCAAAAATAATCTCAGGTGAGTAATAAACATTAATTAGAAGCAAAAATTAATAATTCCTTAAATTAATAATAGAGAATTCTTTTCATTTGAACGGTTCTTCTTGTTTAAGCGACCTGTATATTTGCATTAATTTAATAATTTTTAAATATATGGAATTACTCATAGTCTGAACACGTTGTTAGAAAGAGGAAACACGTATCATAATGTATTTTTACATAAAAATATCAGATATCAATGTTTTGTATCGATAAATCTACTGATGTGAATAATCGACATTTTAAAAAAATTCTCCTTAATAAGGACATCACATACGACGTCAGTTACTGCACAGCTCCTAGAATTATAGGCTGACGCATCAGCAGCCATTTTCTGGTCTACTTCCGGTTTCATAACACAACGTTTGCCATTGGAAAATTAATAATCCATTTTCTTCTTCTCACAGAATCTGTTGCAAATCTCAACATTCTATATTTATTCCTCGAATAATTAGAACAATTCTCAGCGGAACACCCACCCATTTCACCTTATTTTATTAAAAATAACACGTTCGTAAATCACTCACTGTTAACACAGCAGTGAATGGGATCATGTGATACGATGGCAAAAATATGGCGGTTATGCGCCAGCTCTCTTTTCTAGGAGCCGTAAGTTACCGATTTCAGGGTGTGCTGATGTAGAGATAAGTTGTGTGTTCATCGTTCAAAAACACGGGGTTGAAACCTACTGATACTACGTGTACATAGGTTTGACTCAATAGGCACCATAGGTTTTCATCCCACGGAAAACTGTAGATTCTAGCGCATTGTGACCTTAGCTATAGTTGCGCTGTTACAACACAGGTTACAGATTTATGACTAGTGTTTGAGAACAAGCAGATATAGAGGGCGTAGTTCTCCTTTAAATCCATTGACGAGTGTTCAAATATTAACACCTTTAGCGCAGCCTAACCATTGTTGTTCTTGCGTCACGACGCATAAGTGGTCCTCATATACAACGATTTTCTGAAAAATCTTAATACGCAGTCAGACAAACATTCAGTAAAACATATTAATGTCACTGAAAATGTTCAAATTTCGCGCACCTAAATGCCACTTCTATTAGTGGTAACTTTATCAATGTTACGAACTGACGTTTCTAGTTTAAATGTCGCACTTTTATCTTCCTTTCTAATACCTTTTATCTCGAAAGCGAAACGATGCATACTCCGAGGACTCAATGGCCCATGCATAATTTGCATCCACTCTCTTCGCTAAAAATAAAGCTTGCTCTCCGAAATGGGCCCTTTGAAAATATCGATTAGATTCACATAAACGAAAATTACCAGACAGGTGGAGAATTCACATTTGTAGCGAGTCATAAAATCGAATCGACTTTATTACAGTCATCGATTTCCTCAGTTCTTAAACACAAATGTCGTCGGGCCATTTTACCGTACATATGAGGACACAAGCCAATCTATAATTTTAAATATATATATGTTTTTTTTTTATAACTGCATTCAGTATCGAATTTTTATGCTCTGTGTGATATGACTTTAACAAATGAATATTATACATATGGGCATCTAAGGGTATGTAAAGCATTTTACTGGAAGACAGCACATACGCTGAATATAGGGTAAGGATGTGTGCAACCGGCCGGTCCAGTAACCCAGAGTACTAAACCTTATGGCCAGCTTGACGAGCTTATGGGCATATCCTCTAAGATGCTTTCATACGTAAGATCATAGTTCTTAGTCTTTTCGTACTGGATTTCTCCTTAACCAGGCAGCGATCAGCCTAGCATGACAGCAGGGGGTACTAGGAATCATCGATATGCCCGTCATTTGTTATTGACCATGGCTACGTATGACGAACGCTCGTTTGCTTATAAAGCCACCCTTCAGGAACAGAAAGAATTGGAGAAATTCGAATGGGATATTGTAGGGCTCACTACAATTAGAAATTAAAAGTAGGCATTCGTTTTACTGCAGACGAACATAAACATTAATCCAATATGTGGTGTCGACTTTTCAAGTAACAGAAGAATTAAAGCTTACGATTTAAAAGTTGAAAATACATCAGACTGAACAGGGAGATTCTTTAGTCAACTGACTCATCCCCATGCCACTTTTAAATAATACAAGTATATGCGCCAACATTAAGTTATTCTGACCAAGAGGTCGCCATAACTACATTCAATTCTAATGAGAACATAATACTAGAAGTAAAATTTCTTCCTCCAATTGCCACCCTCGTTAAAAATAGCCAATAACTTGTAAGATAGCTAGGGTTTAAGATGAGATTTGGTACTTATGCTCCTTTTTTCACATTGATTGTTGATTGTTTTGTAATCTGGCTGTTTTGAGTAAAACCAGAAGTGCCCGTATTAGGCGCATGTTTTGTTTTAATATACAAGCTTGCACGGATGCTGTCGAATTGACCAGATTTAAATCATTTTCGATTACATACATTTATATTTAGTACTCTATATGCATTAGCACTTGTATATAACGAAGAGATTGGGATGAACGAAAATACTCGCTAAATTCGTATTGACATTTGAAACTTCAAATTTTGGAAGTTAAGCCTTTATTTGTATAATTAACGTATGTGTATGTAGTATGCATACAATAATATTTGGCTTTAAATTCGCGAAAAATTTAATGGACATTGTATGTTGCTGAATTTGGACCAGCGTAGCTCCTGTGTTGAATCGCTACCATAACTCGACTTTTCTAAAAGTGCGCCGTAAAATAGTCAATTTCAAATGCATGGACGTAAATTTGGTTGATGCAATCACTTTTATAAGAGCGCATCACTTTCGAGGCTGCAGTTGGTGAAGAAATGCTAGCATTTAGACATCAATCAAAAATTTTAACTAGGGACTCATAGTCCTTGGGCTCTTTTAAAGTAAGTAGCAAAACGTGTTATTGTATCTTCAGAAAGTACAGTTGTATGGCTACAATTTACAATGCTACTATTGTTAATCTAGTTCAAAGTAAAGTTACATGGCATATTTTTAAATATTTCTAAAAGTTGCCTAGATTAGGCCACTAAGAGCTACCTAAATTGGATAGGCCCAATTCAGGTGACGGTCTAATTTCCATACAGTATTTCGAATAAACATTAGAATTAGAACAAGCCAAAGAGACAAAAAATTATATAGTATATGCACTCTATAACAAAAAAATCGACGCACCAAGAAGGAGTTGTCCGATTGCGATAAAAATTGGTGGATGTGAAGAACATACATAGAAAAAGAAAGGATTAAAATTTCAGAACAATTGAATGATTTATTGCAGAGTTTGACCGTTACAAAGGGAGGAAGTCAATAAGGCGTTGGTCCACCTCTGGCCTGGATGCAAGCTGTCACCCGGCGTGGCATAGACTGATAAAGATCCCGGATGGTGTCCTGCGGAATTTCTTGCCAAATTGTCTCCAACTGTCGGGCTAAATCGTCAACATTCCGGGATGGTTGCAATCGCCTTCCCATAGCGTCCCAAATGTGCTCTATGGGAGAGAGATCAGGAGACCTAGCTTGCCAAGGAAGTGTTGGGCAAGCTTGAAGACAATTCATAGCAACACGTGCCGTGTGCGGCCGGGCATTGTCTTGTTGAAACGTAAGTCCAGGGTGTCGCAAAAGGAACGGTAACACAACCGGTCGTAGAATGTCGTCTACGTACCGCTGTGCTGTAAGTGTGCCAGAAATGACCACCAAAGGGGTCCGGCTATCAAAGGAGATGGCACCCCCTGACCATAACGCCCTGTTGTGGGCATGTGTGGCGTGCGATAGTAAGGGCAGGATCCCCACGCTGCCCTGGACGTCTCCAGACACGTCTGCGGTTGTCGTCAGGACACAGTTGGAAACGGGACTCGTCACTAAAGACTATACGTCCCCAGTCAGCGCAGTTCCAAGTTGATCGAGCCCGGCACCACTGTAATCGGACTTGACGGTGTAAAGGCGTGAGAGGTAAGCGGCGTAACGGTCGGCGCGAGCGTAAATTCCGCTCTCTCAGTCGTCTGCAGAGGGTCATGTTGGACACATGTGTGCGGGCCACACGTTGGATAGTTGATAACGACGAATCCGGTGCTGTGACAGCTGCTCTGACAATCGCTCTGTCTTCCCGTTCTGTTGTGGCCCTAGGTCGACCGCTGCCATCCCTACGCTGACATCTGCCGTTGTTGACCCACTCTTGCCAGCACCGTCCAATCGCCGCATCGCTTCGACCCACATGTCCAGCGATTCTTCGATTCGTCCAACCAGCCTCTTTCAATCCGATAGCACGACCTCTTTCAAACTCTGACATATGCTCGTAATGAGCACGAATCTTTCGGCGAGGCATTGTTACAGTCGACGTAAGATATCCGCAGTCAAAATGCAACAGAAATTTTGACCACATATTGAGAATCGCTCCTTATATACACCTGCTGAATGCGCAGTTCCGATGCGCTGGAGTTCCCGCTATTCATTCATTGGACACCAAATTTTAATCATTTGCATGTTCGGTCAAAATGTCTTTGCATACGAAATTTCATTACAATCGGACAACTCTTTCTTGGTGCGTCGATTTTTTTGTTATAGAGTGCATAATTAAAAAAAGGTTTTAATATCACTTAGTATTGAGACTCATTTTAGTCAATAGAAGGGGAGAATACAGAGACAGATCTGTAGTCAGGGTAGATATAGGGGCTGAGTAACTCTAGAAAATATTTGGAAAGAAATTCACCACACTGAAGTGCCAGAAAAACCGGTACAGGCGTGCGTATGCAAATAACGGAGCTTTGCAACCAATCAGCGTAACGCGATGCTGTCGGCAGCGCCTATATAAGACAAGAGATGTCTGGCAAAGCTGTTAGATCGGTTCTTGCCGCTACAATGGCAGGTTATCAAGATTTAAGTGATTTTGAACGTGGCGTTATAGTCGGCACAAGAGAGATGGGACATAGCATCTCCGAGATAGCGACAAAATTTGGATTTTCGCGTACGACCATTTCACGGGTATACCGTGAATATCAGGAATCCGGTAAAACATCAAATCTCCGACAGCGGTGCGGCCGGAAAAAGACCTTGAAAGAACGGGACCTTCGACGACTGACGAGAATCGTTAAACGAGATAGACGTGCAACACTTCCTCAAATTGCCGCGGATTTCAATGCTGGGGCATCAACAAGTGTCAGCGTGCGAACTGTTCAACGAACCATCATTGATATGGGCTTTCGGAGCCGAAGGCCCACTCGTGTACCATTGTTGACTGCACGGCACAAAGCTTTACGCCTCGTCTGGGTCCGCCAACACCGCCATTGGACTGTTGATGACTGGAAACACGTTGCCTGGTCTGACGAGTCTCGTTTCCAATTGCATCAGGCGGATGGACGTGTACGGGTATGGAGACAACCTCATGAATCCATGGACCCTACATGTCAACAGGGGACTGTTCAAGCTGGTGGAGCTTCTGTGATGGTATGGGGCGTGTGCAGTTGGCGTGATATGGGACCCCTGATACGTCTAGAGACAACTCTGACAGGTACGTAAGCATCATGTCCGATCACCTACACCCATTCATGTCCATTGTGCATTCCGACGGACTTGGACAATTTCAGCATGATAATGCGACACCCCACACATCGAGAGTTGCTACCGAGTGGCTCCAGGAACACTCTTCTGACTTTAGACACTTCCATTGGCCACCTAAATCGCCAGACATAAACATTATCGAGCATATCTGGGATGCCTTGCAACGTGCTATTCAGAAGAGATCTTCACCACTTTGAACTTCTATGGATTTGTGGACTGCCCTGCAGGATTCCTGGTGTGAATTGTCTCCAAAATACCTTCAGACATTAGTCGAGTCCATGCCACGTCGTGTTGCGGCACTTCCCGCGTGCGAGGGGAGGAGCTACACGATATTAAGGTAGGTATACTAGTTTTCCTAGCACTTCAGTGTATACTGTAATGCATAATAAATTGCAAAATATGTCTTGCCCTCCCCACCCTGTTTGTGATATTAAAACCTCTTTTTAATCACCTTTTATGTATTGTATAACTGCTACGTTTGCGCACCATACGTAGATAAATTCATATCACCATACCTTCCAATTTTTACTAAACTTATTGTTTTCTGTAACTATTACTATTTTCTTAATCATCTCTTTATCAAACCCTTTACTTTATAACAGTTTAAAAAATTTTATGCATTTTATTAAATTATCTTCTGATATGACTTTAAAGAGCTTACCTAAATTCCATCTACCTTAATAAATAAATAAATAAATTCATACATACATGCATACCCTCGCTAAATCGTATCGAAACACTCCAAATACGGGCTCGTTGTAAGCGGGTCCTATTGTATTTAATATATGCTTAAACTGCCAATGAATAATTTGCAATAATAATGATAATAACATTTGTTCTAATTATAGTAAGTGCATTTAGTGAAATTCTAAAAAAATGGATCATAAAACAAATACCAAAAAAAATTTGGCATCAAATTAAACAAGTTGGACTACCCGGATAAGCCCATATCGCGCAAAGATATTTAATTATCTAAGACCCTATGGAAGGGACTGTTATTTCAATGAAAGACACCAAACATATACTACGAGCTGTGCAACTGGGTATTAATGATAAATATTGACAGTGAGAATAAAATAACAGCATTCATCCAATGAATCAATTCCAATAATAAAATATACTGAAAGTAAATTTATATTCGTATATATTTTCACGAATGCGTTCTCGTATTGTATAGTATCTCGATAGAAGAATTTCTTCGGGATCTCGAATTTGAGGTGAAAAACACAGCAAATAGAACAAAATGCATAAAATGTGAGTGTGGGATTTTTTATGTATTATATTCATGAGACAGATAATAGAAGAAAGGAACTTGCAATGTAAATGCCATTTTGAGTGCATGGGAAAAATTGAACCAGATTTGCAAGTGCGGTTTTTCCCTTGCATTATCCCGACAATCCATATTTTATCTGTGAAAATATGAAACAAATGAATTTATTGCAATTGTTATCAAAATGTTCTTTAATTTATGCGCATACATAGAAAGTATATCTGCATTAATTTATTTGGACGGGGTGTTGAAATAGAATCTCATATATGAAAAGAGATAAGGTATTTCGTATATGAGAAAACAAAAATAACAAAAGAAAACACAGCTAGGATGAAATAATTTTCTAATACATAAAAATTACCCGGATATTTACGACGCAGAAAATATGGCAGTCGGGGATTTGAGATCACATATCTGGCATATTTTTTGCTACATATACGAGTTACTATAACTCTACTATAAAACACAGGAACGAGAGCAGGGCGAGATTAGGAATTGCAAGGGATTATTTGCGACGTAAGTATAGAAAAATTTATAATCCAACATCCCTTGAGACAACACAATATTCCATCGTTCACGTCCAATATTGGAACAGGAAGCAAAACAATTCATATGAGGAAATACGATAATCTCTATCAAAGATTTAAGTCTATCTTTAATAAGATTTAAATCTATCTTTATCCCGTATATATTAAGATTTAAGTCTATCTTTTATCCCGTATTGGAGGCCTTAACCTCTTCCAGATATATGCACTTCAAACAACAACAAATTTTCTTCTAAAATTTTGAGCTTAAATTTAAATGTTTTCCCCTCCCGTGTCTATATAAAATATATACTTTGTTGAAATCTACAAGAACGGAGAGTTCCACCAAAACCCGAGATATTTTTCTGTCGCCTCAGTTTAAAAACGTTCGCAATTTTTAGTTTGCGTTGAATGAATCTTTCTTGTTACTCTTCATCCCGCAAGGGTCACGTACACAGATCTCTTCTGTATAATCTTAAGTCATGAAGGTAGTGGGAGAAATATTTTCTAGTCTCATTCTAATATTTCATTAAGTTTATGTTATCTGAATTTTTAACGAGAAATCTTACCTTACAATTGCGGATTGAATTTCTGTCTCGCAAATTTCCGTACTATTTACATAACTATCTTACCTACAGGTAACATATAAGTAATTATAATAAATCTTATATAATTATATATAGAAATTTATTAAACAGCATTTACAGGAGGAATTCGATTATGCGGACTAATCGAGAGCAGATACATCCGGATAAAGGAATACAATTAAAAAATAAATAGAACATCGGAAAACCAAGAAAAATATAAAAAAAATGGGAATGATACGAAATTCTCTTGATGTACATTACATATATTTTAGGTATGTAAACAAATTATGATGCCTCAAAGATTTTAAACTACATAAGAACCTTCCGACCGGCTGGCACCTGCCACATAGACGGGGCTTTCGTTATCATTGGAGCCATTCCCCTCCCACTTTCTCCATATCCTCTTTCTCAGGGGGGGGCGTTTGTTTAAAAGAAGAAAAAAAATCTAAGCTCCGCGCGTCCGGATGATTGATGATCTGGATGATTGAGGTCTGGATAATCGAGTTTCTACTGTATATACATAAATTTCATTTAATAAAGTTCTGATGTATATGGTGGCCAGAATTATCCCAATGGCTATAATGAATCCGCTATTGAGCACACTGCCCATCGGTTTCAAATACAAATCCATGATGGCCGACACATCGTGTAACATTCATTACATCGTTTGTATAGGACTAACAAGAGATGTGCAATTTTTTTTTCTGTTTATAGTTTCTGCATTTGAAATGTTTCAATGAACTGTTCATTGATAACTGACCAAGAAATGTTAACAACGTTATTTTTTTTTAGTATTGGTCATTTCATCCGTTCGTTTTGCTGGAAAGCGCCTCTAGCGGATTTTTTCGGAATTCTTCTTTTTCTTCTTATTATTATTTGCTAAATTCTTGTTTCCTTTTACGCATCCTTTGGATAGTCTGTGTACCAATTTTGGTGTCAATCCGCTGAACGGTTTAAGATACAGGATGCTCTAAATAGGCCAAGTTTAATTACGGCTAGCCTATGTTTTCAATAAACACAAAGTATGGCAAAATTCCCGGTTACGTGAACTTCGCTTAACCGAAATGGCCTGATACACATATTTTTAAGTGCTATTATCTTTTTAGTAGACACTCGTTCTCAACGTTTTCGGCAAAAACGCTCATCCATATTTGTTTTCTCGTGTATTCGGATTCCAAGATGGAAAATAATATAAATGGTGAATATTGGACAGAAAAGAGCATATATATAATCATATATTTTTATATATCGGATATATACAAACGTATCGGACAATTACTAAAGCAGTTAATATATTGATTAACAAATATATATATTTTGTGACTTTTTTCCTACCAATGTAGTAGCTTCGTAATAAACAATTAAACGTATTTTTGGATATAAACGTAGATCCTTTGGAATTTTAAAATTAAATTAAACTTTCGAATTATTCGAAATTGAGTTCACTTCCTTTATTTAGACTATATATAACTCGAGTTCTACTGTGTGTTTCGGTGTTATATTTAAAATAGATGTGTGTATTAGGTTTGCAATTTTGTTCATTGATTGAATAGCTGAACGATTTGCCCTTCTATCACGGTGGACAATATGTTTCAAAAATTCGTTCAATGTGTGATTTTAAACATATATAACGTGTTTTTTGTAACATGGTATACCTATGTTGTTGCTATTCTTTTCAGATTCACCCACCAGAATAAGAGTGAATATCTTTATTTCCGACATATTCGATGTCAACGATATAAACATGGTAAGAAAGCCTATCTACAGATGTATATTAAAATGTATTTCTTAATATCAAATGTTAAGATTTTCGAATATGACCGTGAAAGTTAATTTTAACTTGCGAATGTTTTAACAGATAGACTTTATTTTTAGAATATAAGACAGTCCCTGTATATCTTTGGAGGCATTCAGCAGATTTGTTTGATATGGTGTATTTGTGTTAGCTCCAGAAGTCGTCAAGAATTTATTGGAATGGTATTCCGGTTGCCACGGATAAATTTCAAAGCGCTCCGATCAATAAGGAACGAATTATTACTTTCCAATCTTTAAAAGTCTAAAACAAACAACCGTTTAAAGAATTCAAACGTTATAAGGAGAATTCCCCAAACGTTTAAAAAACTATAAGGTATATTGAAAGCTTAAAGGTTTTGACCACACTAGTCCTAAAATTTGCAATTTGTTCTCCATATATATATATCTCTCTGTTCTATATATATAGAGAGCGTTATCTGGGAAAACATAAGATAGCATTTAGAGACTTCAGTAGAATTTTTCAATTAAATATTTAAATGTCTGTAAAATTGAATCGTTTATTTGGAAAAATCTTTTCAGCTCTTCTGATATTTTTACGTTTGTGCTGATTCGTTTAAACAATGGGTTTTTCCAATTAAAATTTAATTAAGATGCCCGAAAATGTGAAATTTTATCTATGTTACAGTTTTTTGTACTGAGATCCAGAGTTAAATTGGATTAAGTTCACTTATTTTTCCATTTTGCGTCATGCGTAACGTATTTTTTTTCTATAAACTTCGTATTATTCTTTGTGATAATCAACAAAACCTTACTTTCATTATTCCTCACGTCGTAATAGCAATATTTAGGAGTAATCTGTAAAAATAATGTGTAGCTTATAGTTTATGTCATAAAAACCTACAGTTTTATGAGGTAACCTAATCTCTGCCGCTTGGGTAATCAAAGCCTGGAATGCGTGGATTGGAAATAGCAGGCGTTCTTTAGCAGTGGAATTCAAATGTATCTTTTTTCTACACAATACATAAACGCGTTATATCTCCTCCATCGTACGGCATAGGAATGCTTACAATGTATCGACTTTGGACTCTTTGTTTTCAAGATGTTATTCAGCATCCATACTGATGTATTCCACACTATAATTCTAAATGCCCCCTAAACAAAATATTTTCAATAGTATTAAGATATTATACCATATATGCCGACGGTCTGTTGCGGTTTCCGTTCTTTCATCCAGATGGGACTCATTCTGTTCGTAGTGATATCCAGAACCATGAAGTTGGAAACGTACCTTGTTGTTAGTATCGAATTAGCTTACGATCAACAGATAGCATTATTCGGAAAATTATTCACCTGTAAAATTTCCACCCTCATGTTTAACACCATACAGAAAAGCACTCATTCTGGCCTCATTTTATTATATTTTCCTGATCTCAATCTCGAAATATTAACGGTCTAATACCAGGGTACTCACGGGCGAAACTTGGACTCTCAAGCATCTGTTATTTCTTGACTAGTGTGAAGAATCTCTTTACTAGCCCATGTATATCGATCTACTCCTTTACCCAGTATAAAATACTTATCCGCAGATATTTATTGGAGAGAGGATTATTGTATCAGCACTTCTTTCTTAATTTATACCTTCCATGCCTATACTAAACAACGATCTCATTTATTTATTTATTATTTCCCCTTCTCCTAATTATGTCCCATTCTGGATAGTAAGGGCTTTGTCAGACCCCAAAGTCTTTACCCTTTCCTACCTACACGAATCAACGTAACTAATAAATTGAAAATCATTAGCACCTCATGTACGCAACTGTATCCGTCTGAATAAAGTTTGATTTGATTTGAGTTATTATGGACAATCCCGTTCTTCCTGCATTGTGGTATTATTATGAACGTGGCCGTTGTTATTATTAGTACGACAAAGCTCTCTGCTGTATAGCACGGTATGTGGAGGAGTCGATTTTGAGAATGAGGTTCAAATGTTGGATCTGTATATTCAGGGTTCAGTTCTATAAACTCAATTAAACACGTTTTGGATGCACAGGAATTATGACGATATGCCTATTGATATGGAACGCTTCCAAAAATCCAATTTTCATATTGATCTTGGTTGGATTTCTGTCAGAATTTTTCTAACGTAGTCAATGAACAAAAATCTACTCCCAATTTCAACTAAGCTTGGAAGCACCTATTCAATTTTTCAAATTAATTATTCATCCACAACTGGCAACACAATAGTCGCGCAATAACATCATCTCCAGATTTCTAATATTTATTTTTTGTATTTCTGAAGAAAGACGACAATGTCCATCTGGAATGTCCGTCCAAACTAACTTTTTAACTTTACGCTTAGGGAGAGTTCAAGTATTACGTAAGCATCTTAGGGGGGAGCAGGGTTGCTGTTATGTTTATTTTCCTATGTTGGCCAATGTTAATTTTTGCTTACCCGGAGGGAGGGGGGGGTTGAAATGGCCAAAATGTTGCTTACATTGCTTACGTAATACTTGAATATTCCTTGTAATGTTGACTTTGATTTAGAAATCTAACCTGCGTAGTGATACATTAAATAAGCTTGCATATTTTGGAATATAGCGATAAGTAGTAACATCATGTTTTCTAGGATTACACTCTCCAAATCTATTTGAGGGAAACGTGGCAGGATCCAAGACTATCGTATCCAGATCCTGAGGGTATTGTTAAAAACATTCCTATATCAGCTATATTTCGAATATGGACGCCTGACTTGTTTTTCAATGAGCGCGAAGGAAAATTTCACTCCATACAAAAGGAGAATAAATTCATACGATTATATCCATATGGAATGGTGTACCTAAGTTCCAGGTAAGTTAACCATCTGCTAATAGTCTGTAATAACCTGTTAAGATTATATTTGAAAATAACGATCTGTAGTGATCTGTAATCATATTTAATCGCAGAATGAAAGCCCGTTCATGATTTTTCTCTGTGTAATTGATCTACCAGAATGACTTGCGCGTATTTAGCTTCTGGTTATATTCGTAACTTCTGAACAGTGGCGGCTCGTGTGTGTGTATGCGGAAATAGGGTGTTACGCACATTTTTGCCTTCAGAAATAAATAAAACCCACAAGTGCTTTTTCCTTTCCATCTTCTTTTTGAGTGGAGGTGGGAGGGAAGCTATCCAGCCATAAGGAGCCATTCAAGTATTACGTAAGTACATTTCTGGCCATTTAGTGTTTAGTGCCCTCTCCCCCTTGTAAACAAAATAAGTAAATGCTTGTCTCTCCCCTTTCCCCCATCCTCATGCTAACGTAAGATTTCGGTTCTCTAATGTCTTGGTATATATAAGTTTTTAAAATAAGAAAGCAATGTGTGATGCAAAATATAATACTTATTTATAAGTTTGTTATAATATGAAATGCTTTTTCATAAATACAGAGTAATCACAACAAATTATCGCATTTAAAAAGTTTTAATAAGCTGTTGACTGCTATTTTGATGACCATATGCCACTACCATCAGAACCGTACATCAATTTATAACAGCGTATTAAAATTTACGTTGTAAGCAAATGGTTTGTAATAAATAAGAAAGGTGGATTTGCTAAAATATATTTATTAAATATAATACATTTATTACAATTTAAAAAGCCCTGCGGTGGCGCAGTGTGGTAACGCGTTCTCCTAGTGCGCCGCTAATCCGGGTTCGACTCCCAGCAGTGCAAAGAACGCTTACTCAGAGATCTCATAAAGATCGCACTGCTCACTGTAGTCCGGGGTTTGGTTCCCTAGGCCTTAAGAGGTTCGGATTCCTCGGAAAACAGTAGGTCCCGGCGCAGCATGACCACTGTAGTCTTTGAGCCGTAAAACCAAAAAAGCAAACCAAGCAAACAAGCAAGCAAGCAAGCAAGCAAACAATTTAAAAAAGCAGGGAGGCTAGGGGGAGACGAATTGGGCCCCCAAATGAAAAAGGTTGAGAGCTACTGATTTAAATAATCAAATATTTAACTGTGATTACGTGTATTTTATATCTTCTACACGCAGTGTATCTGGCATTCAAGAATTACAGTTCTGTCAGGGCGGCAGTCACTTTCTGCTAGTTTTACCATTGTTTCTATTTTACATGAGCATAGTACCCCCATTCCCAGTTGTTAGAAAAAAATAAGTAAATCTCAAACCCCCTCCATCAAAGTTGCTTACGTAATAATTGAGCTGCCCCTAATTTAACGTTATAAAAATGCAACAAAACGTAGCAAAAAGACATTGTCTGCGTCATTAAAATTACTACAGCCCAAAATTTCAAATTACTTCGGTGTGGGGGGTCAAGATTGAGGGAATGTGGGGCTTTGTGTGCCGAGAATTAGAACAGAAACAAACAAGAAATAATATGGAATATAAGGGCTGATACGTATTTTATACTGTTCATTTCGAATTTTAAAAATGCTCAATAGTTTTTAATTAAAGTCAACGTTAAGTAGTTTTCGTGATATAATAAAAGAAAAACGGATTAGCAAAACGTAATCTCAAACGTACCATATATATATCATATCTTAAAACAAATCATATCGCGGACTATATTCGTGATGGAAGAAATGTGAAACTCACAAATAAAGATAGTGTAGGATGGGGGGGATTTTTTAATGTTGGAAAGCCGCATTAAGTTATAGTCGAAGAAAGCCGCATTTAAGAAATTTCAATTAAAACAGGGGTGTAGCAATTCAAAAATTCTGGGGGTGCTCAAGTAATATTTTAAGAGGTCATGTCATTTAACGTTAAACGGACAATATATTTTGCTACCCAATGGGGGCTTTAGCCCCACCCTTTCCTATGCCACTGATTAGATATATAGCAGAATCTCGATTATTCGAACTTCGTTTAACCGAAATGGTCAACTGTACTTATTATTATTTTAGTAGATACTCGTTCAACGTTTTCGTTAAAAATGTTCATATTCGCTTTCCAATAAACTTCGGCCTCAACACAGAAACCAATACAAATGGTAGATATTGAATATGTAAAAATAACCCTTTTGGTTTATTAATGCTTTTATTGTGGCGGTCAATTTGGGAGGAGTATTTCGTTGATACTTCTTTTAACTTTTGTATTTTAAATACGTTTATTTAAGATAATATATATAAACGAAGTAAATGAATAAAAAATAAGATGAACAAAATAACATTAATAAAAATAAAAGGATTTGGTTTGCAAAATTTGGATTCATCCAAAAGGCCACACTTGAGGTTCCAAAGGCCGCAGGTCCGTCACCCCTGTCCTAGCGCTTCTGCGCATACGAAACATGAGGGGGAGAAACGCGGGTTGAAAAGTTTGTGCAACGCCCACATCATTGTGTCTGGTGAATCCAATGATTGTGTCAAGAACTTCTACCCATACCCAACTCCTTAGAGGATCGCTGTTTCAGTGCTGCTGCAACATAGGCGGCTAGCAAATATGCTATTTCGAATATCGGACGGTTTATCGAAACACTTAAGATGACTTCGATCATTTTTATGGCATATTTCAAGCTAAATGAACATATTCTAATAAAATAATAACAATAAAAATATTAACACAATTTCTTTTTTTCTTGTAAGGAGAAACTGGTTGTTGCGCAACATTGCACTTGTCCACCAGCTGCCACTGCTTTTGAATGAATTTAAATTCCTAATTTAAAAAAAATCCTACATAAAATAATATATATATTAATGCCTTCCTATTTAGCCTGATGAAACTTCTTAGTGCTTTTTTTGAACCAAAGAGCGCTAAGTCATTATTCTAATTTCTTTTGGAGTTTTATTTTATGCTTAATAAATGATTCACCACACTTGGAGATGAATCTGCATAGAGCTTTAAGGTGAAAATTTTAAACATATTTATGTTTCTACCTGACAGTAATCTACATATTATCTAGTTCCTTATTCGATGCCTTTTAATCTATCTGCTAATTTCTTTTTGATTTTCCCTGACGTTTATCTTGTTCTATATTTAAATTGATTGCGTTGTCTATTTTTTTCCCTATATCTATATTTAGCCACTAATATTGAGTCTTATTAATATTACTAAATTATGCATTAAATATATTAACTAAAAATTAAATAAAGCTAATTTTCTCAAACAGGGGAGGGGGGATTTCACGGTTTCAACAAGGAGACTTACTAACTTGGCGCAGTATAGCCCAGATGCTCTTGCGCCATAAAAAAGCCAAACAAACGAACTTACCAACTTAAATTGATGGAATCAAATTATATAAATACTGGTGCTGCTAGTCAAATAATCTTTAAAGATGGGGGATTGTATCATGAGGTTTAGTGAAAAAGGTGCAAGGGAAAATAAAGATTGAGAACCACTGATCTACAGTACAAAGCATATTCGAATGCACAACACGACGAACTTTGCTACTGATTGGCTTTCACAACAGGAGACACATCGAGGGTGCATTTTCTATCACTGAAAAGCAGGAAAGCGCGCTTTCTGTGAGCTTAGAGGTATCGAAATTGGACACTTGTCGAGTGGAAAAAGGTTAATCAGTTCGATGAGTTTCGTTTCTTTCTCAATCATGTTTGGCGCAGTATAGCCCAGATGCTCTTGCGCCATAAAAAAACCAAACAAACAAACAAACAATCATGCTGATGGCAAGAATAGAATATGGCGCAAGCAGCATCAATCCATGAACTCATCCTGTTTATTAACTATCCTTCGAGCGGGTGGTGCTGATGGAATAATGATCCTGGAAATATATTCCTGGGATACACATGATCCCTTAATACTACTGGAAACGTACATAAACAGCAATCTTATTGCCGACCAAGTGTTCTCATTTACGGCTACAGTGTTCCTTGATGCAGATGATCATTTGAAGCAGGATAATGCATCCTGTCACCATGCTCGACTGGTCACAGATTGGTTTGAAGAACATGATTATAAGCTTCAATGACCGGCCCAATCACCTGATCTCAGCCCCATTGAGCATTCGTAGTACGAAGTGGAAAGATTCATTGGAAACTTAGAAACACACGCCACTATCCAATTTGAACGAACTAAGAGCTACCATTATGTCAGAATAGGCTAATATTTTTCAGCAAAGATATAGACAACTGTTTAACTCCATGTCCAGAAGAATATCGTGCTGTAATCGAAACTAAAGGAGAGCAAACTCGACAGTAGTAAAATGCATCTAAAATTCTGGCCACTAAGTATATACGTACTGTGAGTGTATACGTACATGGTTAGTTGGCCCGATGTGAATGGAAGTTCGAACTGAAGCAAATGAATGATCGTGTAAGAGGGCATTAAGCAATTGTGCTATTGTCTTCATATCCTAAAGATGTTTTTGCTAATTACATTTCAAATCTGTGGTAATGTTTAGATACTTGATGGGGAATGACAGTGCTTGGGAATGACATAGTTTGACCTTGACACATGTGTTCTAAGGTTATTTTATTTGGTGTAGCAATCTAAAAATCGGTATTTATTATTGACACCATTATCATATATTTTCGTTAGAAAGCGGCATTTATTACCGATAAAATATGATAATGGTGTCAAAGAAAGTTCCGAAGAAAGTGTTAGGCTCTAAATGGTGAATATATCGCGCATTCATTTCTCTCTTACTCAATTAATGAGAAACCCAATTTTTAAGTTAATGCGCTCTACAATAATAATATAATTATTTTATTGCTATAATCCTTTCAACTATATAATTAATAATTCATTTTTCAATAGTCAATCTCATTAAAAATATTCCTAGTAACGAAGGTGCTGTTTCCATCAAACATTATGATGAAGTAATTAATTATTACGACAGAAGTTGCCAAAATTGTCGTTCATTTGGATCCTTTTTGTTATATTTACTGCGTTTGGAATCGTGTTTAGTTTGATAAATGATCTAAAGCAACTGTGAACTCTGAAGCTCATTTGAAAAGTGTGATGCGATTTGAAAAATATAACGGTTGAGAAAATGATGCATTCTTTCTCGGCAACTTTCACAGAATAAATCACTCATTCTTCAATTCAACGGAACAACAACTGAATGCGAGCTACAATAAAATTTGATACTTTGAACGAGAAATGTCAAAATCAATCAAAAATACAAATTAGTTGGCGAAATTGCAACAATGGCGTTTCGTAAAATGCCGAATAATTAAATTGTTTAGGAGGCAGGAAGACGACACAGAAGAGGAAAAAGGATTTGTTTCCAGATTTTGTTCTAAGATGGTTACAGTCTATCGGAGAGGACCGAAGGCTTGACATGAAGGAATCACATACATTTACATATAGGGAGACTTTTCAGGATACAAGCTCATCCCTCTAATATCTGAAAAATAGTATTTTAGCAAATGAAGTGCAAAGAAAGTGGTAAGATGGGACCTTATTTCTCAGCAATTTCTTTGGAAACAAAAACCAAAGCGTTAGCAAAATATTCATGTTCAGAGAATTGAAAGGATTGAAAGACAGCCTCGTAATGAAAGCTATAGCTTCCTGCTCTCTTTCATTTCTAATCTAATCACTAATCAGCATCTTTTTAATCTCAACACTGTCAATGAAACATCAAAAACATTATTTAACAGATATATCACCCAAAAAATTGTAAAATATACACACATATTGATTAAATAAATTTATTCTCATTCCATTCTATTTATAACCTACACATCTATATTGTATATATAAGTTATATGCTATTGAGGACATGGTACTAAAATGTGGTTGAAACTTTTTAATTTTTTATACAATTTTTTATGTAAAATATATACACTAAATTAAGAAATATCTTACGTATTTCCAAAAATATTGAATTGTTTTGAATGCGTTAAAAATGTATAAATCGAATATCGGTCGAGTGTGAAAGTGTAGAAAGACACTCCACAAAATGTAGAACTATTGGATGTATAAAAGAAACAAACCAACACGATACCTCATATAAGGGTCAGGAGAGAGAGAGAGTGAGAAGAACAGGTACGAATAAAATTTCTGTGTTTATTTCTCAATTTGCACAATATACACAAATAATAATGATCAACCCAAAGCAGAGGCCCTGAAATTGAGAATGGCGATTCACTGGTGATCTGTAAGAAGTTCCTGATTATTTGAAATTATGTGAACGTGAATTCTACAGTTATTATATAACAACTCTAGTAAATGTAGACAAACACTGAGCCTGTTAGTTAAAGTAAACAGAGCTCTTAAAGGAGATACAGGACTCACTTTTGAGTGAGAGCTACTTCTTTTCGTAGAATTTTAGAATTTCGAGTCAATATATAGTATTAGAAGGCCTGTGTGGATATTCTTATGTATAGTATGTGCATTAGAGAGTTTTTTTTAGTCATTTGTAGTCACAAGCATTTCTATAGATGTAGATATATATATAAATATATACGTTATAGCAAAATAAAAAATTAGCTTTTTAATAAATAAGCCAAACCTTATTTAGACGAAAACTTACAGCCAGTAGCAGTTATAGCTAAGGTGAGTTGGTTACAATCGTTTCAAGGAAAAAATACTGTTCACTATCATCAGCACAAAATTCATTCTTTCTATGTTGTCATCAATCAGATAAATTCTTCTGATCGATGATCTTACATAGAACACTTGTACAAGGTTATGGAGCAAAATGTTTTTTACGCTTGATAGTGTTTCTGCGTCTTTCAAACATTTATCTTAGTCCAGGGGTCTTCAAACTTTTTTCAGTCCGAGGACCAATTTTGCTTATTCTTGTTGGCCCATGGGCCGCACTACTGTATCAGCAATATTAGGACTGAATAAACGCAAAACCTGGGGGGAGGGCGACCCCGTATCAGTTTTTGTTGCAGTTTCCTCTAAGTTTTCTATATTGGTTTTGCGTGCCCACCTAAATATAGGGGAAATATTTTCTGATCCGATCCACCTCCGTGACTGAATATATATATATATATATATATATATAGAGAGAGAGAGAGAGAGAGGTTTAAAAATTATGAATTGGAGAAAAGATTAACACAGAAAAATATAAAGAAGAAATAAATGTGTAATTATCTAAGTCTAGCGCTCATTGAGCCACTGCTATATAATGGATAAGTCCGAATCCTATTGCCCTTACATAAGTAATTTTTAGTGTTAAAGCAGTAATGATAAGTATAGTGAATGGTACTTACGTAATAAGGAAAATTTTCTCTAGACACTGCTTGGTGGCACATTATAATGGTAAAGTATATATGTAATCTAGGCTAAGATGGCGGCTTGCTTGGTCTCGTATTGATCCTTCCAGTTGAAGCGTTTCTGTATAGGGTTATAGGAGCACTCCAGCACCTGGAGACTAGGGGCCATGGTTTTTGGTGTATTAGCATATTGGAGGAATTAGCCATCATTTCACCACGCTGGCTAGACGGGTTGGTGAATTAGCCCTCCCCTTCCGCCTTTCCATCCGTGCAGCAAATATTAATTTGCCACATAAATAGAAAGCTCAGCCCGCACCACTTGAAGGCGGGGTAGGACACTAGGTTACTGGCCTGGCCGGTTCCACACATCGTCACATACGTTCAGCGTGTGGGTCTCCTTCCAGTTAGATACCAGCAACCCTTTTGCAGGCCACACACACACACACACACACACACACACACACATACATACATACATACATACATACATACATACATACATACATACATACATACATACATACATACATACATATATATTAATATATAACAATGTAAAATACGTATAGAAGCAAATAACATTTACATTACGAAAAAGACGTAAAAGACGAAATCAAACTTTTTGTGAGATTTTTGGCACTGGCACTAATTATTTTTAACAAGCCTATCGATATCATGTCTTACCGTTGATGTTGCCACCCTAGGAGTTTTTTCAAAGTGGATGTCAATTATTTGTTTTCCTAATTTTTGATTTTACCAACTTCATTCTTGAAGAAAACAGCTGTCTGCAGACACACTGGCGTCCGCAGAGAGGGTTTCTGTGGGGGTTATAACTTCCCATTGCGATGAAATTTTGTATATTCACGTTGTAGATTTAGTGAATTTAATTAAGATTAGTAAATGTTGCATATATGGAGTTGTGGCTATGTAACCCCCATTGCAAGCCTGTAACTCCCTCCTTATGAACTTTCTGCGTACGCCTATGCGCAGATGTAAGTGCTTCCGAATAGTAGAATTTTCATAGCATGCAGTCAGATGGTTGGGAAGATGTTCTTATCGACATACAGTGAAAATCGTTTATAACGACGCCGGTTATAACAACCAACCGCACATAAGGACGAAATCTGATATAACGACGGCGAGTTTATAGTCTACGTAAATCCAAACCAGGGATATCCATATCGGATATAACGACGCGACTTAACATTAATACATCGGAACCACGTGGATCCCAGACAACGCTGGAACCATACTTGTGTTATTAAAATTTAAGCGTTATTTTAATCTTGTTTATTTACAGATGTCTGAGAAAATGTTATTACTGCCAAACCTGAATATTGAAGAAAATGAGCTTAAAATAAATTGTGATTTATCAATTGAATATCACGAGAGTAGCATTCTACAAGGGTCCATTTTATTTTTTCAGTCTAGGGCTCATGAAACTTTTAAACAGGCACTGTTCGGAAGTCATTGGTATAATATAATAAATATTTTTAATACATTTGTTTTCCATATTATATATTTTACATAGTGTTTTTTACAATTTTTTAATTCAGAAAACTAAAGACAAGAATTTAGTGGATATAAATATATTTTAATACATGCTGTAATGGAAATTATTACGATTAAATATATTCTTATTTAATTTTGAAACCAAATAGTTTAATACTTTTTACTATCAAAATAATTTATAAAATGCTAGCGTATTACTATACTATGAGTTTAAAAGCATATCGTTTATAACGACCGAATTTGCACGGTCCCTTTTAGGTCGTTATAACCGATCTTCACTTTATTTATAATAGAATTTTACAAATTCTAAATTGAAGTTTTTTTAAATCATTGCTCCACTGTAAATCAATAAAACCACGTTTAAGGCTTATACATGCTATGAAACTAAAGTAAAACACAATTGAGGGAGGACCGCGTATTACTTTAGTTCTCTAATTGTTTTTAAGATATTATAAAATGTGAATGGAATAAAATGCATAGATTTAAGATTCAGCTGGAGCAAGAGGCGTTATTTTTGTGTAAAACAGTTTGTATTTTTTTATGAGCCGGCGGGGCACGGGTTGAAGACCCCTGTCGTAGTTGAAGAACAGAGGCCTCTGCCCAAAACGCGCTATTGGACATTGAAAACTGTGCTACATAACGTCACTATCAATAGTTAACGTACTTTTCGTAGTGCTACGTCGATTTTAAGCTTATATCTGACTGATCTGCTATTAGCAGCTATAATTTGAACTTTCGTTTTTCCCGAAGAAAAATTGTGATACTTATTGGATAATTCTCTCCCCCGCCCCACCTCCTTTTCCTCTCTTGCAGTATTATTCTTGAAGTATACCAGTTATATAACCTACAATAAGTTCATTCTAATATATTTTTCAACA
>QLNU02015360.1:32247194-32271350 GCA_006491805.2 Dysdera silvatica
TCACTCTGCAGTGGCAATGAATATAACTCTACGCAGCTGTGGCGTATGATTTTGTAGCTCGTGAGCGAATAGAGAATTTTTGGAGCTTTAATAAAAACTTTCCAAGTGGAGCCCGTGCGATACTTTCAAGTAGGAAGGTTGTGAGTCTTCCCACCTGCGACTTTGCTTGCCTTGAAGTCTCCGACCGAACTCCAAGTTCACGTCAAATTGAGACGTCCTTTTCCGTACGCTGCTCCCGCTCTTCTCTTACTATCCCCAGCACGACCCTCAAGTCAATCACATTAAATTACACAATCCACTCACAGGATTATTCGTTTTGCCAGTACATTTGCCTGTTGCTATATATACAAACTATACTGCTGATCTCTGATAGGTTTCCTTTCGCGGGGCGGTCTACTGTTTTTGAGTTTAACTACGCCCTGAGTTTACGATACCAGAATTTACAAGCCCTTAATTAATTTTGACGTTTTATGGGATTTTCACTGTTTATTTTAGCCTGGCTCTGGCGCCTAAACCCATAAAACGTCGTCTGGCTTTATTTTTGTCTACCCATGCTTACTTTGTACAAATACACAGAATATATTTGGCAAACTAATATTCTCCTGTAATAATACGTTAATATCCACACAAAATGATTTAAAGAACAACGTAATTCAATATGGCTGACGAGCACGCCATAGTGCAGAAATGCAGAACTTATTTCACCTGACTCGAGAACTAAAAGAAATATATATCATCATCATCATATTCAACCATTATCTATCCACTGCTGGATGAAGGTCTCTCCAAATGCTTTCCACACAAGTCTATCCTGGGCCATTCGTTTCCACGTCACCCCAACCTGTTTTCTTATTTCATCCACCCATCTAGTTTGAGGACGTTTTCTAGGTCTTCGGTGGTCTCTTGGAATCCAGTTCAGAATTTCTGTTGTCCATCGTTGATCAGTTCTTCTTGCAATATGCCCAGCCCATCGCCATTTCAGCCCTTTTACTTTAACAATGATGTCCTCTACTCTAGTTTGCTCTCTCACCCAAGTGTTTCTTTTTCGATCTCTCCTAGTTATTCCAAGCATGCACCTCTCCATGCTCCTTTGCGTTGTCTGTAACTTTCGTATTGCTCCAACTGTTAGACTCCATGTCTCTGATCCATAAGAGAGGACTGGCAATACACACTGGTTGAAGACCTTTCTTTTTAGACACAAAGGCAATTTCCCCTTCAGGATAAAACTGTTTCTTCCAAATGCACTCCAGCCAAGTTTAATACGTCTGTTGAGTTCTTTCATAATGTTGCCATCCATTGAAATCAGCTGGCCAAGGTAAATATATGAATCAGCAATTTCTAGCTCAATGTTGTCAACTTGTATTTTTGTTTCCTCTACAAAATTATTGAACATGATCTTAGTTTTTTGTAGGTTCATCTTGAGTCCAACTTCTTTACTTCTAGTTGAGAGCTCCTGTACCATGTCTTGGAGTTCTGATGGGTTCGTTGAAAAAATAACAATGTCATCAGCAAACCGCAAATGATTTAAATATTCACCATTTATTTTTATTCCCTTGTTATTCCAATTTATCAGCTGAAAAATCATCTGTAAAGCTGAAGTAAAAAGTTTTGGAGAAATGGTATCTCCCTGCCTCACACCTTTACCAATTTTGATAGTTTTGGTATCTTTATGTAACCGAAATTTTGCACTTGCATTTTTATACACACGTTTCACCATGTCAATGTACACATCCTCAATGTCTGTTGATCTTAAAGAGTTGATGACTGCTGATGTTTTAATAGAGTCAAAGGCCTTCTCATAGTCAATAAATGCAACACACAATGGAAGTTCATATTCATGTGTTCTTTCAATTAATTCTCTTAATACTTGAATATGGTCCACTGTACTGAATCCACTTCGAAATCCAGCTTGTTCTCTTGGTTGAGCTGCATCTAATTTTTTCTGCAGGCGATGTGTTAGCACTTTTGTGAAGATTTTATAAATAGCAGGTAACAAGCTAATTGGTCGGTAATTTTTCAAATCCTCTTTATCACCTTTTTTATGCAAAAGAATTACTGTTGCAGAATCCCATTGGTTTGGTATGTTACCGCTGTTAAGACATTTGGTAAAGAATTTTGCAAGTATGTCTTCTACATATTCTCCAGCTTCTTTTAGGATATCTAATGTAATACCATCATCGCCAGGGGCTCTTCCTTTCTTCATACTTTTTATTGCAAATGAAACTTCTTCTTTTAAGATTTTAGGAGCTGTTCCTTCGACTATTTCAGTGTCTTCGTTTAATCCACTGTTACTTTCATATAGTTTTTTGTAGAATTCTTCAACTCTTCTAAGTATTTCTTCCCTATTTCTTGTTACGGTGCCATCCTCTCCTTTTAATGCAATGATGTGTTTCTTCCCAACAGATAAACTTCCTTTAACAACCCTAAGGCTCTTGTTATTTTCAATGGCCTTCCTTACTAACTCACAATTGAATTTTCTTATGTCTTCTTTCATGCTTTTGCGCAGAGTTTTACAAAGTTCTATGTACTCAATCCTGGAACTGGTATTTCGATTGTCCACCTTCATATCTCTTCGCCTTTTCATGAGCTGTTTCGTCTTCTCAGATAATTTGCTATTGTGCTTTTTACAGGTTACACCACCAATTTCCCCAGCAGTTTCAACTATTGTCTTAACAATGTTTTCATTTGCTTCTGAGATATCACTTTCATCAATAAGTCCTTCCAGTGCAGAAAAGCGATTTTTTAATTCCAACTTGAATGCCTCGGTATTTTCTTTTAATTTCTTTAAATCCACCCTCTTACTTACTTGTTTCCTAATGAGCTTCTGTCGTTCTAATTTAGTATTTAAGTGCACTTTACATCTCACCATTCGATGATCACTTCCAGTATTAAATCTGTTCAGTACACTGCAATCTTCAATAATTGATTTCTTGTTTGCCAGGATATAGTCAATTTCACTAGTTCCCCCATTTGGGTGTTTCCATGTCCATTTTCTTTGCGGTTTCTTCTTAAAAAATGAATTCATGATGCTAAGGTTTTCAGCTTCTGCAAATTCGATGAGTTGATCGCCACGTTCATTCCTTTCCCCATATCCGTATTTACCAACCGATGTCTCTCCTTGTTCCTGTTGTCCAATTCTTGCATTGAAATCCCCCATGATGAGCTTGATATGTTGTTTCCCTTTGGTGTGTAACTCTTTGATTTCTTCATAAAATTCTTCAACCTCTTCGTCGGTATGGCTTGATGTTGGTGCATATACCTGTACTATTTGAAGTTGGTATCGCTGGGTTAGTTGAACAACGAGCCTCGCTGCTCGATCTGATGTACTTTCAACTTCCAGAAGACAGTCTTTAATTCTTTTGTTGATTAAGAAGCCAACACCACTTGTTCTTCCAGTTTCCGTTCCTCTATAATAAAACAAATGTCCACTTTTAAGTTCCACCAACTCTTCACCTTTTCTTCTAACTTCACTGAGTCCTACAATGTCCCATTTGATCTTGTCTAGTTCCTCTTCCAATTCCTGAAGTTTTGCTTCAGAAGCAAGGGATCGTCCATTAAACGTAGCCAAGGTCAATAACAAACGGCAGCCTGGGCCATTCCAGTGATTCTTAGCACCCCCTGCTTTCATGCCACACTGACCGCTGCCTTGATCAGGAGCACTCCAGCACCTGGAGACTAGGGGCCATGGTTTCTGGTGTGTCAACATAATGGAGGAATTAGCCATAATTTCACCACGCTGGCTAGACGGGTTGGTGAATTAGCCCTCCCCTTCCGCCTTTCTATCCGTGTAGCAAATATTAATTTGCCACATAAATAGAAAGCTCAGCCTGCACCACTTGAAGGCGGGGTATGTAAGCAAATAGTGTGCAATAAATAAGAAAAGTGGATTTGCTAAAACATATTTATTAAAAATAATACCGTCATTATAATTTAAAAATGGCAGAGAGGACACGGGAAACCTTGAAGGGGACTCCAAGCGAAAAAAGGTTAAAAGCTAATGATTTAATAATCAAATATTTAATTGTGGTTAGGTGTTTTTATATCGTCTACTCGCAGTGTGTGTCGTACATTCAAGTATTGCAGTTCTGCCAGGGCGGTTGTCACTGTGTGACTGTATGCTAGTTTTATTATTGTAGCTTACATAAACATGTTTCAGATACCCTCCTTCCCGTTGTTAGAAAAAATAATCAAATCTCTCAAACCCCACTTCTTCACTGGTGCTTACGTAATACTTGAGATTCCCCTAATTTAGCATTACTAAAAACAACGTAACATAAAAAGAGCCATTATCTGTGTAATTACAATTACCACAATCCAAAATTTCAAATTATTTAAAAATTAATATAACTACTAGAAAAGAAAATGAACTGAAAGGTAATAAATGGGGTGGGGGCGAGATTGAGGGGATGGGGGTTTTTGTATGCCGAGAATTAGAACAGAAAAAACAAGAAAGAGTTTGCAATATAAGGGCCGATAAATATTTTACGCTGTTAAATTTGAATTTTAAAAATACACATGAATTCAAAATTAAAGGCAAGGTTAATTATGTTTAGTGATATAGTAAAAGAATAACGGATTAGTAAAACGTAATCTCAAACGCAATCGTATCGCAGATTATGTTCGTGATGAGAAAACGCTAAACTCACAAATAACGATAACGTAGGACTTTGCGCATAAGAAAAACGAGAGAGAGAAAGGCGGGTTGCAAAGCTTGTGCAACAACCGGAGCTTTCCTGTCTGGTGAATACAATAATTATGTCTAGCAGTTCTACTCATACGTAGCTTCATAGCGGCTTACTGTTGCTGTGCTGCTGCAATACAGAAGGTTAGCAGATATGCTATTTCGAATATCGGACCGTTTATTGAATATTATTATTGCTTCGGCTGACAGCGATAATTTTTGTGACAGATTTCAAGCTAAATGAACATATTCTAATAAAATAATAACAATAAAAACATTAACACAATTTTTTTTCTTTTTGTAATGAAAAACTAGTCGTTGCGCAACGCTGCAACTTGATCACCAGTCGCCACTGGTCATTGGTATATTTTCTTCGGCTACCCTTATTTCCTTAATACTCATAGGGCAGTCTTTACATATTCAGGCTTATTTCAGGAACACTGATGATCAGGTTCACCCCTACGTTTGCATTGTCTTCCCTGATAGGTCAACATTCAGCCGGATAGTGCTCCATGCCACAAGAACCGAATTCAGGTAGATCATTTTAGGGTGCGTTTGAGAGAATGGAATATGTGCGGCTACGTTAAAGTTATCATTGAGTAAGTAAAGTAAGTAAGTCGTAAAGGTATCGAGTGTTTGCACACTCTTAGACCACCCTGTATTCAGGGTGGTATAAGAGTGTTCAAACACTCATGTAAATAAAATATTGGTTGGTAAATGGTAACTGTATATCCATACGCGTGATATGTGTGAATAGGCAACTTGTTAACATAGGTTACCAAGATGGCTGACATTTTAAGGCGGTTATCCTGAGGGCGCCCTTTTTATATCACTCCTACGTTCTACTTCCCCTCTACACAGATATGCATACATAAGAAATATCGTTTAAGGGCAAACATTTATGTTTTTGGTGATTAATGTAATACGGGTGATCCTGAACTCTAAGATGGTGGTCCTGAACTAAGATGGGTGATAGTATATACAAGCAAACAAGTTTAATAATTTTCACATCTACTATCTAGTCATTCAGAAAAAAATAGTAAAATTGAAAAACGTGTAGTAAGCAACATCCAATGAATAAGAAGGGAAAAGTGCACATCATATGAAAAGGAGGGACTGATGACAAGTAAGCATTTAAATAGCCAGTGAAGCAGTTTTTCGATATTTGTGGATTAGCATCACAACTTACGTATTCGTTCAGAGAATGTCGACGTACACAAATGAAGATTTAGCGGTTATGCATCTGATATATAGAAAAGAAAGATGGCAATGGAGGTGCAGCATAAAGATTGTACCGTGAGAGTTTTACACATTGTCGTATTCTCACCAATTGACGTTCGTCGGTGTTGATAGAAGACAGCGTGTAACTGGCTCCTTGACAACCTTAATGAAGGATACTGGATGTCTGCGAAGTGCACCGACACTGGAAATTAACGTGTTTTGCAGTCTGTTGTAGAATCTCGATCCATAAGTTCACGAGCGATATCATCCCAATTTGGTGCTAGTAAAACTTCGATGCTAAGAGTTTTGCATGAGGCAGAAATACGTCCCTATCATATACAGCAGGTCCAAGGTTTGAACGAAGCTGATTATCCACGCAAGTTGGAATTTGTAAGGTGGGTGCTTAGATGAACACTGCTAATCCACGGATGAGGCCTCATTTACCCAGGAAGGTATTTTCAACAGGCACAAAGAGTATGTTTGGGCTATTGAAAATTCACACGTTACTAACCCGCATGAATAGCAACGGAGATTTCCTGTCAACGCATGGGCAGGTATATTATCGATGATTCTATGGTAGGACCTTACCTCTTGCCAGATCGTCTGACCGGGCAAGCATACCGTATTTTTCTGGAGCAAGTGCTTCCTTGTTTGCTGTGCGATGTTCTCCTCGCCACGCGGAAGGTTATGTAGTTCATGCATGATGGAACACCTGCACACTTTCCACTTAAGTGAAAAATTTTCAAAATGCGATTTATCCCGGGAGGTAGATTGGGCGTGATAGGCCTGTGGCTTTGCTAACATGTTCTCTGGACCTTAATCCACTAGACTTTTTTTTCTGAAGCCACCTAAAAACATTATTGTAAAATAAGCCAGTGGACTCCTTTGAAGTTCTTGACCCAAGAATCATTGTTGCTGCGGAAAAGAATAATGATACACCAGGAATCTACGAGAGGATTTTGACAGTCGTTCATTCGACGGTATCAGCTGTGCAATAACACCATCGGACACCAATCTGAGCAGCTACTTTGACTCCTTTAATTGACTCATATATTGGTAAATTACTTTAATTTATCTTTTAAACTATAACTGTGAATGTCAATATAACATTTTTTCTCCCTGACTAAATAGTAGATATCAAAATCATGAAAACTATTTGTCTTGACGTATACACACTATCACCCCTCTTATTTTGACGGTAGAGTTCAGAACTACCCGTATTACACCAACAACATAAATTTTTGCACCCAGCCGATACTTCTCCTGTATGTAAATCTGTGTACAGGGGGAGTAGAATGTAGGGGCGATGGAAAATGGGCGCCTTCAAGATAATCGCCTTTAAGATGTCTGCCACGCTGGTAACCTATCTCAACAAGTTCCCCCTTTCACCCATATCATGGGTACGGACATACAGGTAACATTAACAATCGATATTTTATTTACATGATTGTTTGCACAATCTAAGATCACCCTATATTTGGTACCCTTAATTTAGTTGCACATGTTCCATTTTTTCAAACGCATCTTAAATGATCTGACGGCAAATTAACTGTCATTACGTGTTGCTGACGTACGATTTTTTCAATGTTTTTCCAATGAAAACGAAATACCGAAATTGACGCCATCAAACTTTGACCCTTAATATCTTTGTAACGAAGCCGTACTTCGGAAAAGTTCAAATGTTTTGGCCATCGCAATGAAGTCATTTACTACACATCTTTGTTTGTCGGTAGAGGTCAGGTGAATTTGAAATATAAGCAATGAAAAATTGTTTTTACATACATTACAAAATATTTTTTGTTTCAGATTAACGCTAAAGATACATTGTGCAATGGATTTCCGATTCTTTCCATTTGATAAGCAGATTTGTTCATTTCAACTTGAAAGTTGTAAGTAATATAAATCTCTCGATATCTGATTTTAAAAATTAAACAGTTAGATATCAATCAGTAATTTGGTATAAAAATTGGTAAGATAGTTAATAATATAAGTAAACTTAGCACACAGGGTGTATAAGTCAATTAATTATGGTAATTTTCAATTATATGCAGTAAACAGTTAATAAATAATGTTGGCAAGAACTACTGAGAGGGAGAGAGTCGGGTGTGAATTTAATCACCTACAGTAGTTTGTATCATAGGCGCCCATATTATGAGGCAGGGAAGCTCGAGTGCCCCCTATCCGTCCAAAATTTTTATTTGCCCGATTCTGCTATGCATTTACTTTCAAAAGTTTTACAGTCACATTTTAAAATAAGGTACTTTTTAGCTTAGGGGGTGTCCATAAATGATGTCACACTTTTTTTTTTTAATATTTTTGACCCCCCTCCCTCCCCTATGTCACAAAATGTCGCACTTTACCAATCACCCCCTTCCCCACCAACTGTGTCATATGTTGCATAATGCATCACCTAAAGGGAGCCCTGTTATCCCAGGAAAATATAAGTGATTATATTCGGTACGTTAGCATGACGTAATAGTCTTGCGAACATCGTACTTTCGGCTCCCACAGACGCAAACAACATGCACTGAACTATATTGCCCATAACATAGCTGTCGTAAACTAGCTAGTGGTGATACAGCTCAGTGGCAGCATGCGGAATTGCTTCCCTCAAGACGATTCCAACAAGTGGTGTAACTTGTACACAATCACATAGAACCGAAGTTAAGTTAGCGCGTTTTCTTTCCTTTTTTAAGCCAACACTTGGCGAGTCAATTAAAAGAAATAGTTTAAAAAAATTTAAAAATATATTTTAAATTTGCCGCGTTTATGATGTCACAGTTTTATTAACTCCCCCCCCCCACTTGTCACAAAGTGTTACAACTTTTTGAACCCTTCCCCCCTTTAAGCGTGATATCATTTATGGACAGCCCCTCATTACTAATTGTCAAGGAGTATCAATTAAATTTGTAGCATTTAAGTATCTTGTACATTCACTAAAATGTTTGACAGCCTTGAGAAGGAGGTAATAATTTTTCTCAGCTCCCCACTAGAAATACACATATGGGCGCCACTGGTTTATATATAGGCACAGTTACACTAAACATTCAATTCTGTTAACTAAAACGCAGCATCTATCAACAGATGTATGGTATTTTGAATGATTGCAAATAAAATTTAGGCAGAAAAATTCAATACGAGTGTAGGAAACGGCAGTCACTTATTCATGAAACGTTTTTATCTGATAATTTGAATAAATTTCTGTTATGAAATGGATTAAAATATATCTATTTTAATCTGTCTAATCTCATGTTGAGCTTATATTTTGCCTCTATGAATAGGTTTTATGCACGCACTCCGTACGTGCATTTTTTGATATTAAGGTATAAGAAAATATTAGATTACATATTATCTTTATAACCAAGTTAATATCGTTTCTGGGATATGTATTGATTATTTATGTAAGCTTTTTTAAAAAAAATTTAAATTTATGATAACTTAAGTAATAATATTATAAATATTGCACATATGTACATTAATTTCCATAAATTAAATAACAAGTCGAAAAATTGTTGTAACTCAAAAAGTATGCAACCAATTTTGATGAAATTTGGTGGAAACCTGAATCGTACTATATGCAGAATATTTCATATTTCATAATATTATTTAAATATTTCATAGTATACATAAGAACATAAGAATACGTAATACAAAGAATTTGTATTTTGTATTTGATATAAAAATAAGAACGTCAGAAGTACAGATGTATTAAGAGTAGATAGGAAAAAGTATCTCAGTACAGAGTGTGGTCATAACGAACAGTAACAGGCCTGACAGCGATGTTCAATGCTGTTAATGGTGTTGATAATGATGAAGCGAGAACGGAGTGCGTGCTCTTGTACCAAGCATATGTAATCATGTCATTGAACGTTGGAGCTGATAATTGGTTTGCGTACTATTAAAGATATAATTGTATCTGAATGAATTACTATAGCAAATTAAATTATTGCTTTTGCTGAAACCATTGCCGAATCTAACAATTTTGAAGTTAATGCTGATTTTAGTCTTGATCTGTGTGTAAAACCTGGCCAATAACAATGAAGATGTAGATGGATTAGATTTCTCATATGACGAAACAACACCAGAAAATTTTGTATGTGGTTCGTCATCATATTCATTAGGATATATAAAAGAAGTTATAGATTACTCCTGGACGGCTTTAGGATGTTGACGGTCTATACTCAATTCAAGATCGTTTTGGAAATGACAATTTAACACTATCACAAATTTATAGAATGAAAATATACCTTGCTAATATGGGGAACAGAATTCAATAGCTAAATACTATTAAAACACAAATACATAGCAATTTTTTAAAACCCAGGTCCAATAGAGGTCTAGTTCATGAAGTTGATGTACAAATTTGAGCTCTTGATGTTGCGAAAAAAATTTTTTTCAAATTTTATAGCATCTAATAAGTTTTTGGCGTCTTTTAAAAAGAGATTTGGTACAGTTGGACTAAAAATTACTAAACTCGTTATGAAAGTAAAATTACAAAATGACGAACAAATAGAAAATGCAGCCATTGCATTTCCACTTCAAGCCTATGAAAAAATGCAAGATTATTCGCACACTTGTATTTTTAATAGCAATCAAACAGACTTTGCTAAAGAATTGATACCATTATACACCCTTTTGCCAAAAGGCGTTCAACATATTTACGGTGTTGTTCAGGATAGTAGTGCAGTTTCACATTCGTATAAAGTACAACTCCTCATCGTAAGAAATGGTACAGTCTTACCAAAAATTTACTCGTACACCAAGAAAACACAGGTACCTTTGGCTCTCGTGTTCGCAGAAATTATTCAGCCAACCACCAAACGTAGTACTTATATACACAAAAAGTGGGAAATCTTCCACAGATATTTATGAATCATTTCTAAAAGAAATAATAAAACCCCAATTAATAGATCAAAATGGCGTAATTTTATTAAATTGCTGGACAGGACAGAAAAACGAGGGGAAAAAATCAATTTTGTAGATAAATCATCGCTTGAATTATTATATTCACCTGCAAGCACTACTGCATTAATTTAACCTTGCAATGTGTGTTTTTTCAGGCAGTGGAAATATTTCACAAAAACTGTCACACGATATCTTCATCCTTTTAATGACATTAATTTACACGAAAGAAATACCATAACAAAATTACATTCATTAATCATTAATACACAACCAATTATCAGCTCCAACGTTCAGTGACGTGATTAAATATGCTTGGTATAAGAGCACATAACCAGTTCTCAAACCAAATACATTTCGCAATGTCAAACAATGGTGTTTCACTTTTTCCAAAAATTCATATTACACATTAAATTGTGAAAATCCCTCATTTATTAGTTGCATTTTTTTGTTCATTTTCATATACATTTTTAATTTTTAATAAAGCCAAGTAAGTATATTTTTAATAAAGCCAAGTATGTATATTATTTTTTAAAGCAAAATAAAAGCTTTTTATAACTAAAACGAGACATCTATCCACTAATAATAAATTTCTAAATATTTTTGCAAATACATGCATAAATTCTTACGAATCAAAATCAATAATATTTTTATTGCGAATGAAGGATTCTTTATTAATTCTCTTTTGGCAACATCGCTTCAAAAATATCTCGCCATTCCTGCTGTTAATAAAAAGCGCATCAAGTCAAATTTGACAAAAATAACCTTTTCTCGCCAAATTTGATGGGGCTGTAACTCCCCATGTGGGATTTAGTTCAAAAATTTTTTTTTAATTTCTCATTGATACGTTTATACTTTATTATAAAACTAAAATGAAGCACATTTCGATTCTTACTTCGTGTACTCTCCTTGTAAGTTCCGGTACTGCACTGTTTGACTTCATGGCGATAAACTAATCGTAGCTCGTAGTTACTGTGACTATCTATAGAACCTTTCGTTACACCGTATATCTACTGTATATATATTCCTCGTTCAGCCATTTTGGCTGAATGTCTGACTTTCATGGAAACACTTTTGACTTAGCAATGAGGAAACATTGAACAATTGTGATCATGAAAACGTACCAGTAGAGATCACTTAGAGAATAAATAGAATCTCAATGAAGCAATCTGCGAGGAAACGTATACAAGGAGGGGTGCTCATAATGTTATAACAACGAATTAATTGTTTATATTAAGGATATAGATATAAATTATATCTGGCGAAAAACTGACTCTTTCGAAGGAATGATGGTAAAATAACGCTTCAGGCATATAAGGAATTGGAAACGATCTTTTTTATCCTTAAATATAGATTATTGATATACCTGTTATTATTGTAGATTTTTATAAGTATCAGAACAAGCATATTTCAAGAATTAATAATATTGGAAAACTTTATATATATAATTTCATTTATAATGTTATATTTAAGATGTTTATTTCCATTTAATTTTGCTTGTTGGAAAAGATTTATGAACGCTTTAAATGCTATAGAACCAAACGATACGCAATTGCAAATAAGAAGACCCGTAACAGGATTTACGAAGTTCTTCTGTGGATGTTTCCCCCATAAAGCGATCCTCATTCCCAACATCACCCAGGCATTACGGAGAGCAGACGAGCTGGAATAGTTCTTATTTATCTGTCTCTGATTTCATTAAATTGTCACTGAAGCGAATCTTTTTAGCTGTGGAGTGTTGAATATTTAATGCCTTGCTCACTGAGGCGAAGCTCATAGCCTGGATTACTTCAGTTGCCCTCTCCAATTAAATTACTTCCAACGTCGGGTTTTTCCGAAAAATTCGTTGAGAATATTCATTTGATTGTAAAAATACAGATTTTCTGCTGCCTATTCTGGAGATTATACGATAACTTGGCAAATATATGAAGATATATAAGCCTAATTGGCATTGACGTTTATATAAAATAATTATTAAAATAAATTTTTACTGTGTAATCTTTATATAAATTGTACATCTGCAATATCTATGAATCATTTTTAAAGCGGGAAAAGCACACATAATATATATATATATACAAACCAATAACAGGGATTTTGTGCGGTCCCTGATGAAGAACAAAATTCTTGGTATTGTTTAATCTTTTACACTTCTTCAGTTTTCATTCTAAGCTGATTCAACTACTTTAGTTTACTTGGTTTTACTAGTTTATGTTATATTCCTTTACTGCTTTAACTTTTTCTTTAACTTATTTCCAGTTATTGCACATTCTGCTTTATTTTTACAGTACATGAGTTTATTTATCATTTGCCCGGGCAAAAACAATATTTTAACAAAAAAAAAAATCGTGGGACTGAACTTAGGTATCCCCACAGTAGAATGTCTTAAAGGTGCAACGTATGTCGCAGAACGAACGACTTCGCTGCAAAACTGCGGGGGTGGGGCGGGGAATAATTTTTTTATTATTTTTAAAAAAAGAGGACTAAATGAAGTTTGTTCCGTTTGTTTTGTCCTCCGATTATTCCTGGGTATGTTTCTCTCCTCTCAATTTCTTCTAAGAAAATAATATAAAGGAAGAAGAAAGAAAGCTTTCAGAGGGCTAATATAAAATTGGTAATTGCGCTGCCTCTAGCGTTCTTCCAAATGCATATTGACTAAAAGCAAATTCAAAGAGATATGAAGAAGCGCAGGATTTCCTTTGATATTTAATCTTAACGTGATTTCATTAAAAATATTTTGAATTTACGATATATGAATTTATCGAAAAAATATAACTTCGCCATTTTGTGTTAAAAAGAATTACTGTCGGCAAAAAATTCTTCGATTCAAGTTTCTCTGCTAAGTAAATATTCATTTTGAGGTGAATTTTTTTTTTAAAGAGAAAATTTTAAAAATTAATTAGCAAAATAGTTAGAAGCCACTGAGAAAAATAATAATGACTTAAATCTGAAAACCGTTAAAGCTTTCCCATGTATTCTTACTGCTAGTTCTCCCTTTTGCGTAATTATATTTGTGTGAGATTTTTTAAATCTTCACATTTTTGTTTTTCAAAGAGCTTGCAATCTTTTTTTCGTAATAAGCGATATATCGAGTGAATCTTAATTTCTGTTTTTTTGGAAAGTATTTTAAGAAAACTTTTCTTGTTTTGTAACGCATTTGTTTTTTAAAACAAATTTCGTGAATAATGTTAACATGACATAAAAATTGTATAGCTCTTTTTTATTCGGCGAATAATTTTAACTTTCTAAAATTTTTAATAAAAGCTTCATTCGCAATTCAATTAAAAAATTGATTCGTGCTCTTTTAAAAATGTTCCCATTGTTAAAATTACATCTGCGTTTTGAGAATTTCTTACCTAATTTGACATAGGGATATTCATTAAAATCTTTTAATTACATATGAATTTATATGTAAAATGAAATGCCCCGCGAAATGTTTATATGAGCACAGATGAACCCTTATTTAATAATTAGTAAACTTATAGTTTATAACGGCTCTGTATTTCTTTTTTCTTCTTTATAGAGGATAGAATCAGCAAAACTTATGGTTGTTATACACTGAAGTGCCAGAAAAATTGGTACACCTACCTAATATCGTGTACCCCCCTCCCCCCACTTCGCGTACTCAGATGTGCCGCAACACGACGTGGCATGGACTCGACTAATGTCTGAAGGTATCCTGGAGACAATTCACACCAGGAATCCTGCAGGGCTGTCCACCAATCCATAGGAGTGCAAGGTGGTGGAGATCTCTTCTGAACAGCACGTTGCAAGGCATCCCAGATATGCTCGATAATGTTCATGTCTGGCGATTTAGGCTGCCAATAGAAATATCTAAAGTCAGAAGAGTGGTCCTGGAGCCACTCGGTAGCAACTCTTGATGTGTGGGGTGTCGCATTATCATGCTGAAATTGTCCAAGTCCGTCGGAATGCACAATGGACATGATGTTTACGTACCTCTCACCTGTCAGAGTTTTCTCTAGACATATCAGGGGTCCCACATCACGCCAACTGCACACGCCCCATAAAGGGAAAGTGTTGCACGTGTGTCTAGTTTAACGATTCTCGTTAGTCGTCGAAGGTCCCGTTCTTTCAAGGTCTTTTTCCGGCAGCACCGCTGTCGAAGATTTGATGTTTTACCGGATTTCTGATATTCGTAGTATATCCGTGAAATGGTCGTACGCGAAAATCCAAATTTTTTCGCTGTCTCGGAGATGCTATGTCCCATCTCTCTCTTATACCAATTATAACGCCACGTTCAAAATCACTTAAATCTTGATAGCCTGTCATTGTAGCGGCAAGAATCAATCTAACAGCTTTTCCAGACATCTCTTGTCTTATATAGGCGTTGCAGATTGCATCACGTTACGTTGCTTGGTTGCAAGTCTCCATTATTTGCATACGCACGCCTGTACTAATTATTCTGGCACTTCATTGTACATTTAGATTGATGGGAATTCGGTGTAATGAAGTTTTTCATATTTCTGGAATGCTGCGCACCTGACAGAATTAGCAAGATTCCTTGCATTTCGTTTGGTAGCGGCTTATCTGTCCTTTATTTTATTATATATTATAAAATACCTTATATGTAATATTTTTTATATATTAATATTTTTTTAAAAACTCCACGTTTTAAAATTTTTAATAATTTTCAAACCCGAAATTAACGAAACCGCTTCTTTCTGAATATGACTCTTTTATCCTCTTCTCTCGAAATAACATTTTTTTTCTGCTCCTCAAAAATGAATCTAATTAACTGATTTCAAATTATACTTATAATTTAATGGATTTAATAATTTTGAAATACATTAACGGGAGACAGTAGTACAATTAGTGCAGATATTAAAGCAAGAATTACAGCAGGGAACAGATGATTTTATTTGCATTGGAGACAGTATTAAATTCCAAAAACATTTCAAGAAAACTAAAGCTTACCATTTGTAAAACAATATTAAGAACTGTAGTTTTATGTGGAACCTAGATATGGGTATTGGCAGCTATGAACAAAAAATTAACAAGAGTATGGAAAAAGGAAGTATTCCTAATAATGGGGAAGTTTATGAAAATGACGAACAGAGAATTGGGAAAAACAGGGAAATATACCACATGTATAAAAGAGAAGAGCCTGTGACAGAAATAAAGAAAAGCAGACTTCAATGACTTGGATATGTAGATAGAATAGGAGAAGCTAGGAGAGTTAAGAAGATAATGACAGAGGTGAAATACACAGGTGGAAGAACAAAAGTTGGAGGTATTAGGAAAAGGTAGCTGGATGGGGTGGAAAAAGACCTAAGAACTAAGAGAACTGTGATGGAAAGATTTGGACAGAGGATAGTGGATGAGATGGTCGGTGCGGAGAGAGACCCGGGTTCCTTTAGTCACTGCCGGAAGATGATGATTAACCCTCTGATGAACGATCCAAAACACACATACGAATGCACGACCGGGGTCAATTTGACCCCAATTGAAAATGCATGAGATGGTGGAACTTCTATTACATTTTTTCATAAAGAAGTGATAAAATATGGAAATGTATGAAATGATCATCTTTTATTAATGCAACTGAAATACATTTTTTAACAGAAACATAATTTTGATTTTATATTGTGTACCAAACTAATATGAACCTTTTTCAAAGATCTAAGTTTACAAACAATTTTCGCATACAATTGATGGATGTTCTTTGCAAATAAATTTTCGTCATTTTCGACAGATTACAGAAGTATTTTGATCCATTTTTCTAGGGCAAATATCTCATCTTTTTCATTTACTAGGAATATTTTACGCTCAATTTCAATGTTTTGGAATTTATAGCACACATCATAATAGCTTGTCCGATAAAAAATTGTAAAGCATAACAGCTGCTTCTTGTCAATATGTGAGGTCGCATCCTCTGCTGCATTAGCTCTTTTAAAAATAACATTCTTATGTGAGTTATATCATTATGATATTGGATGTTGATTAGAAATAAAACCTTTCAGTTGATTACTGTAATATCTAGCATGTGGAAAAAAAGAATCATTGGCTATTGCCTAGTTTGTCTTTTGCATCTGTGATTAGGAGTTAACTGATCGTATGCATCTACACCTGACTTGGTTGCATTATAGTGCAAAACAATATCAGGTTTAGATTACATTCCTTCTTGAACAGCATTAGTATGATACATGAAACTTAATAAAATTTCACACTTATTATTATCCTTTTTTTATAGCTTACCATTGTGAGATTATTAATAAAACCAAAGATACTCGAATGTAGATTTCTGTTTCTCAGTAATTGCATGCACTCCATCTTACTTTTCCAAAGTGTTCCAACTAACATTAAGCGATTTGTTAGCAAGTGATCAGCTTATGGCACACTTGTAAATAAATTATCCATCGTTACATTTCTGCCACTGTTAACAATGGAAGATGTCAAGTCATCAAATGCTTTAAAACCAACTTTTTTTTGAGGTTGAGATATTGACTTCCTTTTCAATACATATTTGCCCACCATTTTTAGTACCAGCCATCCACGAAAATGAACCAATTGCTCATCAATTTTTAACACACTCGCTTGAAACATGATGTTTGTTCCGTTTGAAGTAAAAATATTCCAAATATATCTGAATGCTGCAAGTTCATCATTCTTTTGACAGAATATCCTGGTTCGTTTATCATAGAAACGTATAAAACGTCGAATACGCTCAAAACGAGCAACGGAAAATGCAGCTCAATAATTACGATTGGATTCTTGCCCAAACAACTGTCTTGCTGGAGCATCCCAATTTTTCTCAACTCCTGAAAGAAGAAAACCGAGAAAGGAATTTAGTTCTTCTTATTCCCCTTCATTCCACACTTTCCGTTTCTCTTGAGCAATTCTCCTCCTTTCATTGTTTGTATACATAGAGATTTTATCAAGAATATCTGAAGAAAGGAAGTAAAAAAAGGCGATTACCGGAGTTCAGGTACATACACCTCTAGCCAGACCACCATGAAACAAAATAACATTATGACAACGTGGTTGAAGTTGAGATAATGAAGGCGAAACATTCCATAGTATTTCTGATTTTGAACTCATAACTGAACTTTTATCAGTTTCTTGGCTCATATCATTGCATTCTTCATTTTCGCGTTCTTCATTATCAGATTATATATCTGAAATTGAATCACTACTCATCGTCCGAGGTTCACATACATCATTCGTATTCTTCATTTTCGCTCATGGATAACAAACTTTCGTCATGTTGAATTAATAAATCGGCAATTTCGTTTTCAGATAACGCATTTCGTGAAGAAGAAATTTAGATATAACATTAAAGCAAATTAAAAAAAAAAACTAATTACCTACAATATATGAATCACTGTTGCTTGCGAAAACCAAACATAAAAACATAAACGAAGTGAAAAGCAGAAAGGAGTGGAAGAAATTAACACAAACAAAACAACAAAAGCACGAAACAACTTTTCAAGCACGTGTTTCTTGAAAGTGACTTGACTTCACTGAAAGGTGTGGTAAATTTATTTCCTTCAAAGAAAAACGAACAAAGGCAATCTCATTAAAGATAACACAAAAAGGCAAATATTGATTTTTTCATGTATTTTAAATTGGGGTCAAATTGACTTCAGTCATGCATTAGTGGGGTAGAAGTTGTAAATAGCATATAAAAAATTTTGATATTGTTTAAAAAAATTACAAATCGATGAAATGCAGGCATAAAGGATCAATCTTTGATGTTACGGAGGTATACCGACATATTTTGAAAATATTCTGAAATTTTAAATTTTAGTGACGTGTTAGGGTCATTTTGGCTCTACTCGTGCATCACGGGGTTAATGGCAACAAGATATTTTAACACCAGGTACTCTTAGCTGTATGGATTATTAGACAAAGCGCCCTTTTTCTGAATATCTGTCAAGCCTTTGTATTCAATTGCCATTTTGTTGAAATGACAAAAACTCAAGTTCCAATACGCGCATAAATATTTTGTAATTCGACAAAAATTTCGGTGACCATTAAATTTTAAACTAGTTAGGTTAAAAGTACTGCCTAGGCCTAATGATTTTGTGATAGTAAGCTCTTTTATCCTTGCATACATAATCGAAAAACTACATATCAATGATATGGCCTAACTTTAAAAAAAAATCGTATAGGCATTTCTTGAAGAAATTCGACATAACGAAAAGTGATTTTGAAAAAATTTAAATCTACACCTTTTTCGAGGTTCTATTTTTTATTTTAAAAATATAAATATTTGGAATAGTTTGAATATGAAACGTACAGGCGAAGACATTTACGATGTTTAACGTGTGAATTGATAAATATTAGAAGGTATTTAAATGTCGTTCATGAAATTCCTTGAGATTGATAACGAATGGTTAAGTATATAAATAGCAGGTGGCGGACGGTTTTTCAGAAAGAAAAAACATTATAATAAAGAGTTAAGTTAAGAAATGGATAGAATAAGAAGACCAATTAAAAAAGGAGATCGTCTTAATCAAAGAGTAGAAATGAAGATATTGAGAATGATTATTAATTAATTAATATTTTTGATTCTAAATTAATGTATTACATTCAATAATGGCAATTAGTGGAAAAGCAGAATATAATTTTATGCAATATCATCAGGATCATTAGGATTAATACATTCATATATTATTATTATTAAAAATAAAGTTTTGTTTAAATCACGATATTGTAGTACCGATTCATCCAGCTATAAAAGATATTAGCCTGTAAAGAAATCACTTGCGAGATTAAATAACATTTTGCACGAAACGAGTGTTTATAATTAATTACTATTTAATTATTACCAATTGTATCTGAATTATAGTGAAATTGCGATTATCCACGGTAACAATTTGCCCGACTACCAAGGATACTCGAATTCCAATTTTGGATCATACGAAAATCGGAAATGACGTTGAACATAATTCTTAAAATTTCGAAAAACTACTTTTTTATGTTACAAATATATTTACTTTATGTTGCAAAATCTGAAGCTATGGAACAAGAAATGTATATTGTAAGTTTTTTTTTTTTTGGAAGAGCTTGTGTCTAAACATGCCGAAAACGACTATTTACGTACCAATACACATCTCTAGCGAAAATATTTAGTTCTCTCTCTTTCTTAATTTTTAATTACTCAATGGCTTAGAAAGAATTTTTTTTTCAATTGACAATGCATAGAATCCGATAACGCTTGTCCAATATTTCTTCGCCCAGCTAATATTAATTATTACGGCATCATTTATCTGCTAAAGGCCAGTGATATGGCCTGCAAGACATCATAATTTTCAGCATCGCTAATGGCAAAGCATCTACGACAGATTTATATCGGAGGCAAAAATATTTATAAAAGTGTTTGCTCGATTAAGTTTGTCCGATCAGAATTTATTGAACCATCTGATATTTAACACAATATATTAAGTTACATCATGAATTTCTAACGGCGTTTGTAATATCTTTGATTTAACAAAACGCGTAAAGAAGCAATGATGAATGCAATTACGTATTTGTTTATCTGATCATTCGTTTGTTACTGTTCTGCCTAGGAAAGAAAAAGTTTAGTCTCTTGTATTTGTAGTTGTGGACAAAAGTTTTTTTATTGTTTATTTTTAGTTTTTAGTTTTCCCTTTGGAATAAAATAGTTCTGTAGACTATATTGTCATCTTGCGTCGAGGTGTAATTTTTGAATATGAAGCGAGAGATCGCTGGATAAGCATAAGACATATGAGATTGAATTTGATGAATGAAAATTACAACCATCTGTTCAAAGATTACTTACGTTCTTGTTTATAAAAGCAGTGTTGAATGACTACAAAGCTTTTATGAAGACGGTTAGAAATTACTAGTCAATTGCAACCGTTGGCTAACGTATTTTTAGTGCAAGAAAGAACTTTATGTTTGAAGTGTTAGTACTGATACTAATTCCCCTAACTAAGAAAAGTAAATAAATTTATATAAAAGAAAATGTCCCGATATGAAACAAAATAGATGCAACTAAACTTGTGTGCATATATATATATGCACACATACCCTTTACCCTCTCAATTTTTGTGTGTATATATAATATATATATACACACACATACATAATCTTTATCCTCTCAATTTTTGTGTGTACATCATATATACTTTTAAAAGAAAAGTAGGTCGAGTACAGTTTTAAGCGTAACATACTTCTTGTCTCCTGATAACATATTACCTTAGATATTCACAAGATTATATATAAAAAGTTTTCCTCGCCCATTCTTGGCGGAAACAGGCTTTGGGACGGGCAGAGCGCCATGTTCCCAAGCCTCTTTTTACATCACTTCTTAATGTGCCATGTCTAGAAACTTCCTGACAATGTGACACGTGTTTAGGATTGTGGCTTTTTGTATTTCAATGTAGGTGTTTGGGTCAATGTTGAGTATCTCCAAATTCGTCGCAAGCGTTTTTGGTACTATCCCTGTTGCTGAGATGACTAACGGGATGATGAGGATCTTTTCCATACCCCATATATCTCGTACTTCATGTCTGAGATCTTGGTACTTGGTGATTTTCGTTGTGTAGGTTGTCTGTATGTTATTGGTGTTGGGTACTGCTATGTCGATTAAGTACGTGGTCTTATTCGATTTATCGACGAGGGTTATGTCAGGACGGTTATGTGGGACTGTCTTGTCTGTTATGATTGCTCTATCCCAGTAAAGCTTGTGTGTTTCGTTCTCATGCACGGTCTCTGGCTCATATTTGTAGTACGGGCATTTTTCTGTCAGAAAGCCAGCATTCGCTGCCAATTTCTGGTGGACTATTTTCGCTACTTGATCGTGTCTATGTTTGTAGTCTGACTGCGCAAGGATCTTGCATCCTGCCATCACGTGTTGGATTGTCTCCGATGCCGCATGACAGTGTCTGCATTTGTCGCTTTCTATGTCTTTTCTCTGGATGAATTTCTGATTGTTCCTTGTTGCGATCACTTGGTCTTGGATGGCTAGCATGAATCCTTCTGTCTCTGGCTGGAGAGTGCCTTTGGCCAGCCAAGAATTTGATGCCTTTTTGTCAACGTGTGGTTGTTGCAGGTCATTGTAGTGCCTGCCATGTAATGGTTTTCCGGCCCAAGTTCTCAGTTTCTGTTCGTTGGCTGTTTCCAGGACACGCTCTTCGGTACTACACAGGTTTAGTGGCGTGTAATTTGCATCTGCTTGTATTATGGCTTGGATGAGTGGCGATCGGGGACTCTTCAACTGGAAGTATTGCCTCATGCTCTGGATCTGCTTGTCATGTAAGTCTTTGAGGTCCGCTTGTCCGCGTCCTCCTTCTTCCCGGGGTAGTGTTTGCCGTTCAATTGCCGTTGCAGGGTGTAGTTGTCCGGCTCTTCTCTGGATGGTTCTCATTTTCCGCTGGAGTTGTTCTAGTTCAGTGTTGGACCATTTGATGATCCCGAAGGAGTAGGTGAGCACTGGTACCGCATATGCGTTAATTGCTTGCGTGGTGTTCTTCCCGCTCAGTTTCGTCTTCACAATGCTTCTAAGTCTTTCTTGGAATGCTTGCGTGAGCTGGACCTTGACTTTCTTGTGCTCCTGCTGCCGTTTTTGCATTATCCCTAGGTATTTGTAGGTTTCGCCCTCGTCCAAGGTCTTCAGTAGTCTCCCGTCTTCGAGTTCGATGCCTGGTAAATCTTCTTTGCTATTCTTCTGTATTTTGCACTTATCGAGGCCGAATTCCATTCCTATGTCCTTGGAGAATGTCTCTGTTATACTGATGAGTTGTCGGAGTTGGGTGATTGTTGGCGCGTATAGCTTGATGTCATCTACGTACATGAGGTGGGAGACTTTATGTAGGTTTCTCTTGTCTTTCTTCAGCATGTATCCGTATTTACTTGTGTTCAGCATCCTTGACAAGGGGTTTAACGCCAAGCAGAACCACTGGGGGCTTAGTGCGTCTCCTTGAAAGATTCCGCGGCGGATGGGGATCTCGGCCGTTTCTATTTTACTGTCTGGCGTGTTTAGCTGTAACCGGGTTCTCCATTGTTTCATGCTGCTCTGTAGGAATCGGATGATTGAGGGATGCACTTTGTATATGCTGAGTATTTCAAGGAGCCACGAGTGCGGAACAGAGTCGAAAGCCTTCTTGTAGTCTATGTATGCGGTGTTGAGTTTTCGCTTTTGTTTTCTTGCTTGTTCCAGGATAACTGAGTCGATGGTAAGCTGCTCTTTACATCCCAGAGTCCTTTTCTGGCATCCCTTTTGTTCTTCCGTCATTAAGTTGTTGCTTTCGCTGTGCCGGCTTATTTTTTCAGAGATGCACCCCGTGAGTATCTTGTACAGGGTGTTAAGGCATGTACGTCTGTATTTCTGCAGGTTATATCCTGGTCCTTCGGTAGGAGGTGTTATCACCCTTACCGTAGTGTACCAAGCAGCCAGGCTTTTTTTTTTAAGTTTTACGTCCCAAAGATACATTTTCATAGCTGAGATGGGACCACCGGCTTTACGTACCGAACCACGATATATTTAAAACCATGGAATTTGGAATCCCACACATAGATAATTGCCAGGCTGACGCCTTATTGGAGGACGTTAATACGATATGTAAGTTGAGCCATTTCATCACAGATCGTAAAGTCCAACAGTCTCTAGGTAGGAAGCAACAGGACCAAAGTACTAGCATGCTCAGTAGTGATAGATTTATAATGTAGAAATATATACAGTTTGTTTGTTTTGGTAGTTCTACATACCAAAGCTACACGATGGGCTGCCTGAGACGGGACCGCCGGCTTAACTAAACCTCCGAATCATGATACGTTTACAAATAAATAACCCTGGCTTCTGAGAGATTCAAACCCACCATCCAGTAAGTTAGTAAGAGATGTATAAAGTGATTTTTTAAAATCGCTATTCACGTTTCGAGAGTGACACAGATTTGCGACCTACTTATTTGGTTTTATAACCATCAAGGTGTTTTAATTTTATTATTTATACTGTTGTTTTAAAAAAATTTTAATCAATTTTCCGATTTTTTGCAGTTACAATGAACAGTTTCCAACAAAAATCAATTTGCTACTCACCAATGGTCGTGGCCCATTTTGATGTTAAAGACATGCAGAGGATTTTTTTTTTAAACAACTTCGTTATTTTTATTAAGCTTATTGTGATCTAATTTTTTTTAATTAAATACAAAATTTTTGCAGCTCAGAAACTTTTCATGGGCCACTAAAAATCAGTTCGCGACCCATTGGTCACGACCCACAGTTTGAAAACTAATTTAGGTCGTTATCCACTAATTGCATCCATGGATCTCAGGAATGTGACGTCATAGCCAATGGCGCACGTAGGGGGTAATGTGGATCATAACCCCCCATGGGATCTCACACCCCCAATGGGAAAAAATTAA
>QLNU02015360.1:32271450-32287252 GCA_006491805.2 Dysdera silvatica
CAGTTTCGTCTTCACAATGCTTCTAAGTCTTTCTTGGAACGCTTGCATGCGCTGGGCCTTGACTTTCTTGTGCTCCTGCTGCCGTTTTTGCATTATCCCTACATATTTGTAGGTTTTGCCCTCGTCCAAGGTCTTCAGTAATCTCTCGTCTTCGAGTTCGATGCCTGGTAAATCTTCTTTGCTATTCTTCAGTATTTTGCACTTCTCGAGGCCGAATTCCATCCCTATGTCCTTGGAGAATGTCTCTGTTATACTGATGAGTTGTCAGAGTTGGGTGATTGTTGGCGTGTATAGCTTGATGTCATTGCCATGAGGTGATGTAGGTTTCTCGTCTTCTTCAGCATGTAACTGGGTATTTACTTGTGTTCAGCAGCATCCTTGACAAGGGGTTTAACGCCGCGCAGAACCACTGGGGCTAAGTGTCTCTCTTGAAAGATTTGGCAGATGGGGATTCCGGCCGTTTCTATTTTACTGTCTGGCGTGTTTAGCTGTAACATGGTTCTCCATTGTTTCATGCTGCTCTGTAGGAATCGGATGATTGAGGGATGCACTTTGTATATGCTGAGTATTTCAAGGAGCCACGAGTGCGGAACAGAGTCGAAAGCCTTCTTGTAGTCTATGTATGCGGTGTTGAGTTTTCGCTTTTGTTTTCTTGCTTGTTCCAGGATAACTGAGTCGATGGTAAGCTGCTCTTTACATCCCAGAGTCCCTTTCTGGCATCCCTTTTGTTCTTCCGTCATTAAGTTGTTGCTTTCGCTGTGCCGGCTTATTTTTTCAGAGATGCACCCCGTGAGTATCTTGTACAGGGTGTTCAGGCACGTAATGGGTCGGTATTTCGCTGGGTTACTGGTATCCTGGTCCTTCGGTAGGAGGTAAGTTATTCCCTTGCAGAGGAATTCAGGCATTTTGCTGGGGTCTTCAATTATCGCCGTAAGTTCCTTGGCTAATGGGCCATGGGCGCTGGTAAATTTCTTGTACCAGAAGTTGTGTATGCCGTCAATACCGGGTGCTTTCCAGTTGTGCGTACGTTGGATTACCTGCTGGAGTTCCTCTATCGTGATGCCCGTGTACTCTGTTTCTAGCTTTGTAATCGTATAGTAGGTGCGCATGATGTAGGTGTTCATATCTATTGTCCATGACATGCGCTGGCGTGGTCTTTCAGCCCTAGTGGTTGCACCTATACTAGGCTGCAAAGCACTTTGGGCTGTGTTGGTTCTAGTAGCCGTACAGTTGGAGGCGCCGCTACAACCGCCGACACCTCCAAGGAGAGACTGTTGCATATTTTTCGAACTGGCCCCTCTGCTTAAAACTCGAACGCGGTTCTGATTTAAGAGCGAGACAACCGATGCTCCATTCATATTTTCATTATGGTTCATATCATCAGAGTCTGAGATAGCCTTTTTCACGTCGCTGGGTTACCGATAGTTATCCCAACGGCGTTCCGGATGCTGGCATGTCGTCAGCAGGCTACAAATCCGGTTTTAATGGCCCAATGGTATTTTTATTCATTATTAATACTTTCACCGATCACCAGATGGCAGCAGATATATATATATATATATATATATATATTATTTTTCTCTTAAGCTAATTTTGCAAATATTTAACCTGTCACTCTTTTGCGTATTTGTGGTAAGGCACAGAAGAATCTTGCCCGGAAACATTGCTTTAAAACTATTTTCTGCTGCCCCAATTGGCTGGTAGTCATAAATATACCAAAAACTTGAGTCAATAAAATATCTTTATTCCAAATTAAGCGTGATTAGAATTGGAAAAGATATTTTCGAATGCTTTAACGGTGGATTAAAGGATATTTAGTAAGTTGTCAAATATTTAATATCCTTTCATACATCCAATAACCCCACCTTTCTGAACTATATTTTGCAGATGTTAAGGATAAGGCCACAAATTTATTTTTGTTTGGACAATGAAGGAGAAACTATCTCTATTCGTATATAAAATGGAGTCTCGGAAAGTCTTTATGAAATATATTATGTGAAAAAGATGAAATAATTGCATACTTCTATTCATTTGGTTTACATTACTGTCCCCGTCGCAGTATAGACGAAGGTAACATCCACTGTGCTGAATCTACAACATAAATTCATTATTAAGCTCACCATCGTAAGTAAGAAAAATACTAACGTATTTTTGTGCAAAAATATCTTGTTAGTGTGTAAAATACAAACAATAGGATAATCAGGATTGTATGCTTAATCGCCCTGCCTAATTTTGATATGTACACACCGCCTTATTCCAAAGCAACTGACGTCAATTTCCCGGACTCCTGTCAGTTTCAGACCTCAGACTTCCCGATACATATATCCCTGAACACGAATGCATGTGGCTGAAATAAAATATCAGAATGAAAATTTTCCTGTTTAGGCATTCGCATTCAAACGTTATATATTACAAGGAAAAAATCCTAGTACACATTTCACCTTCTTCCCCAAAATGTAACGTAATTCCGAAGCAAATGACCAGAACTTTCCAGGAGCCAAAACCATTTATCCGTGGTAAAATATATATTTGGCGAAAAAGAAATGTTTGATGTATGGAACAAATATTGGTGGAAGCTTATTTCCAGGGCCTTAGGATCGCGAATTATGGGAGAAATAGGTCATAAAAGTTAGGCTGCGGAGTAAAATTTTCATGTGTCTGGAAATAGATGATATCGAACTGGCTGCAGTTATACAAAGCAATTTCATTTCACAAGAAATGAGGAATATCACGCTTTTGATAATTAGAAATATTTATGCTTAACCTAATATCGGTTCAAGAGGCAATTTATATGTTTGTGTTTATTAAGGTGGGGGAGTGACCTTTTAGACATAAAAAAAAAAAAATTGAAAAAAATATTATTATTATCTTTTCTGAATGCCTAAATCTTCATAAATCTAATGAAATCCACCCTGTCAAAAAATTCCGCTTAGTTCAAAAGTTATTGACAAAAATCTGAACGTGTATGTTCAAGAAATTAGTAAATAAAAGGGCATTTAAATACCCCTTCACGTTTCATTGACTCTTTTTTTCCATTTAGTTGTCGTCATTTTGTCTTAATTTTTGACATTTGGTATTATTTAATCTATGCTTCCGAAAAGAAGAAACATTTCCATGCTAAAACGAAGTGGACAACTCAAAGAAACACTTTTATTTGTAGTTGTTTCCCAAGTGCCCTGTTCATTGCTTTGCTTTTTTTTATAGTTAAAACTTTAAAGGCTTTTATCTCAAAATCACGGTTGTTTTGCATATTGCGCACACTATAACTTTAAAATGGTTATAGCTTTTTTATTTTAAATTTGACATACTCATGCAAAATGTCAAGTGCTATGACCTACACCAAATATTATAGAAAAACCTTTATAATTTTTTCACACCAATAAGTAATTCGGTTTAATTATATGTACATCCGGTGAATTTTTTGTACATTAATTACTTGAATAATTTTTTGTGAATTATATTCTCTGTTTTAGGTAGAATATTATATATAAGACCTTACGAAAATTTTAATAACAAAATAATTATTTTCTGTAATTTCATACTTTTGTAAGCTTGCGCACAAAACTTGACTTGTTGGTTTTCAACGACGAGATTAAGTTTTATATTTTATTTCATTTTTTTGAAAATGTACATATTTTTAAACATGTTTTCATTGAATTACATAGGCAAGAGAGATATAAATGTGCGTGTAAAAAATCATTATTGTGTTTGCTGTATTTTATAACCTATAAAGTTTAACAAATCAGCACGAAGTCATCTTAATTTAAGTGTGTAAAGGTCATGTCCCCCCTTAATTATTTTAATAAAATTTTGTCCGCGAGAATTTACATTATACAAATATAAAATATAGAACCCTAATAGACATTGAAGTTAAGAGAACTAAAAACTATAATAAAATCAAGAAATCACAATGGTGAAGAAAAGAAAATCGATATTAAAGTCAGAGAAAAGAAAAAAATGAATATAATGTATTGAAAGGAAAATTAAAAATAGGGAAACACAGAAGATAAGAGTGTGAGGGAAAGAGTAATACATTATCGAATTTTTCAAAATAAATCCGATGACGCTTCACAAAAATGTCAATGTAATTCTATTAATTTTAATTTTGCTTTAAATGGGCATTTATAATGATGAGTATAATATATTTCGATTTGAGAAAACAATGCATGATTAAAATTGTGAAAATAAAGATTTCCGTTGTCGCCCTTCCAAGCCTCAACCCTAAATTCCAAGATGATTTTTTGCAATAATTTAGAATGGAGTCTTACGTAATACATATAAATGCTTGTGCTTTGTTACGAGTTTTCTTATGTGTGCTGAAAAGGATTAGGCCCATTTTAATTCCCGAATTATTGTCATTACAGTCTCTTGTATGCCAGATATATAGAGATGTTATTCTGTATCATTGTATTTGTTAGCGTGTTGCCACGATCTAACACTTTCGATTACAAATGCGTAGATAGTTGTCTATTCATGGGGTGTTGAGCATTCAGTTTCGGGGAAACAATAGCTATTTAGTGTATTGGCCACATTCAAATATATTGCCTTATCGAACAGGCCCTATTTAATTTCGTTAAACATATTCAGCATCTTGATCAGTTTCAACTAATACTTTAGTGTGGTGCAAAATAATACTCTAAATTGGCAAACTGTTGCTTCAGTCGTGTACATTTCTGCGTTTGTAATAAGGTATTAGAGACCAAGTATTTGTTCTTGATTTTTAGATGGATATACTACAAAGGACATAGAATTAATGTGGGCGGAAGGCAACCCCATTCAAGTTAATTCGAATCTGCATATGTCGAATTTCCTGCTCGAAGACTTCGAAGCGGACTATTGCGGGGCGGCGTCTGAAGGTAAGAATCAGTTCTTTGAACAATTGAATTTTAAGCAGGGTATTATTTCGTAAATCCAGATACAATCGCAAATTTCTAAGGGCAGACCACTTAAACCTTCCAAAAGGAACAATACCTTTAGTTAATACAAGTTAATACCTTTAGTTAATCAGTGCGAGTGAATATTTAGATCTGTTTCGGGTATTACGGAAAGACTAATAATGCCAGTAAGTTAATATGGCAATTTTGGAATTCACACGATATTGAAACTTATCAGCGGTTATTAAAATTATTACAGCTAGTCACATTTCTCTATATCCCAAATACACAGGCATAAAGAAAAATAAGAGAAAAAGGTATATGATGTGAAGGAAAGGAAAGGTCTGGAAATTGGCAATTTATGTAGAACTCCCGCGTATTTATTCAAAGCAATAATTTTTTTCGTCTTTTTTTTAAGGTTTTCTATCATTCACTTTTGATTTCCTATGTTGTCTTTGGTTACTTTCTTAGTTTATATGCATTCATCTTCTTCATTGTTCTCAATACAAGTATTCATTTATTTTATGTAAAATATTTTCCCTCAAAACAATATGAAAGCTGGGCGACAAATTTAAGATCGTCTGACCAAATACTCGAACTAGGAGAATAAGTGTTCGTAATGGAAGAGAACAGGTTAATACTACCACTACTTTCTTTTGAGATCGTTATCAAAATGTACTATAACTAGTGGAACTTCCGTAACTCGAAATTCAAAGGAAAGGAGTTTTAATTCGAATTATTGAGGATCAAGAGGTATGAGAATCACTTCGACTTACCGAGAAGTAAGAGTTACCGAGATTTTACTACAATTCACGTTTAAGAATTTTATAGTGTATCCTATATACATATTTAAACAAGAGAAATGATGCTTATTATGGCAAGGCTGAAAATTAGCAAAAGTCAAAATACATTGAGCTTAAAAGGCATTAACAAAGTTCAAATTTGATTGTGTCTGAAAGTATTAAGATATTGAAGAATTTTTGATTTCTGTCAGCACTTTAAATATTTAAAATATGTAGTCGTTTAAACGATAACTTTAGTTTTAGTCAAATTTTCTAATGAAAAATGAAGTTAAATTCAAAAATTGTATGTACGTGTGAGTGAGCTACATTTACACCTGTAGAGTACAGTACAATATGCCAATTTCTTTATGCCATCGTGTCATATTAAGGAATGCCATTTCGTTAATGAGACCGTAAGGATTTCTGTACTAACTACGGTTGATTATTGTGCAGTAGCCTCTCTACAAAGAATTAGATGATCACTTTATAACACCCATTATTTTCGTATGGAATTAAGTAAGTGTTACACATCCCAGATAGCAAAGATCGTCCTGGGACGTCCCGAGAATATCCAGAAGATCTTCCGGACGTCCCAAGGAAGATTTTTGCTATCTGGGATACGTCGGTCCCATTGCTTTCACTAATTGTGCTGAAATCAGATTTCTCAATTAATTTCCACAACGTTCTGGTTTGTGCGTCGATTTCATTATTTTGCAATGGAAGTCCAAATATCTACCCAAATGAAATGACGTGGAATCAGTCTAGTCTGTAATGTTTAGATTACAAAACTGCTTATATCTCTAATTGAAACAATTTCACGAAATTGGCTATATAATTAAGATTGCATGACAGTCCGGGTGTCTAATAAATTTACAAGTATTCTCGTAGTTGCCTGATTTACGCAAGTATAATTTTTTCTCCAGCTTGAAATCTACGCTTTAGCTGCTATGATACTTTTCTTATGTAATAAAAAGAAGAGCTAGTGGTTGCTTTAGCATCTATGTAATTGTTTTCTTTAGATTTCATAAATTATTTTTAGCAGTATACAGTCGGATCACCAGATATAGGGCTTCTGCATTTTTGCTTATTTATTTGTTAAATGAAACGTTCATAATACAGTTCTTTCTCTGAACAATTACAATAATACATTTATTGCATATACAGGGTACCTGTTAACGGCCGGAAGAAAAGTATATAGCATGATTCTTTGCAAACTTCTAAGCGAAAAATGTTAATGCGAAAATGCTAAGAAATCCATATTTTCGGAGTTATTAAGGTTTGAAGCTTATTCAATCTCATACCCTTTTCATTTGTTAATGCCTTTTATAGTCCAGTTGAAACGAATTGAAGAAATCTTGTTTTTAAAAAGGCGTGGAGTAAATGATTTTAAACATTTATTCAGTAATTTTACACTGAAAGCCAACGCCAATGCGATTTTTTCCCCTACCAATACGAAGAATGATTATATAACGTAGCTTTCCTTGTATTGACTAGGGAAAAGTAATTCGCATGCGCGTTGGCTTTCAAAGTGAAATTACAGAATAAGCGATCAAAAACATTTACTTCACGCCTTTTTAAAAACAATATTTCTTCAATTTGTTTTAATCGGATTATGAAAGGTGTTTACAAATGAAAAAAAAGGCATGAGATTGGATAAGCTTCAAACCTTAATAATTCGAGAAATATTTATTTATTACAAATTCCAGACCTTTGACTATTTAGTCACTAACCTTCGAGCTTTCCAATACTTGCTAACAATATCTTGAGAAGATTTTAGTGCATTGCACACGTTAAGATGATCCGATGTCATTGGTTGGTTGCTGTTGTACGGCTTTCAATCAGGGTTTTCAACCAGGCCAAAGCTGGACAAATATACCTGCAGACGGTCATGTCCAGTTAACATGCGAAATTTTGCAACGGCGGCAGTTCTGGGAGTATCCGGAATAAGTGATTTAGAATTTATTAGAACGTCCCAGAGTTTATTTAAAGCCTTATTTGAAACCTTCAGGTCATTGCTTTTACTAAAATAGTGACATATAAATAGTTTCGATGAGTGAAATGTCATGGTCCTTTGTGGTCTCTGCAAGACAGATGTGCCTTTCTTGGCCAGCTGATCAGCAATTTCGTTTCCTTCCGACCCAAAATATACAGGGACCCATTGTAGGCTAATCTTTTCCTTCAAATCTTTAAATTTGGACCTACAGCCATAAATGCGGTTGCAAAAGTGTTTTTTTATTGTTGGAAATGGCTTCAAGTGCCGCTTTAGAATCGGAGAGAATGACAGCATTATTGAAGGCGTCCTTACGGAAAAATAGTTAATTAAGTGCAACAAATATAGCTTCAACTTCACCATCAAAGTGAGAAGTAAAAGATCCTACAGGAATATAAAGTGAGAAAATATTACAGAAAACTCCAGCACTAGCACCACAAGCTCTATCAAACAGAGACCCGTCTATATAAACGTGGAGACAATTTTCCTCAGGGTATCTGCTGTGAATAGTTTCCAGCGCAATAGCATGGATCTATGAGCAAGGCATCCGCTTTTTATCGATCTCTATGATTAAGTCCAAATTGATATCAGCGACAATATAGACAAGAGGGCCTTCAGGCAAACAGGGCCTTCGATAACCAAAAAATTGTGATTTAGATTTAACTCATCTGAAATTCTAGCCCCATATTATATAAAACCGGACTGTATTTTTAAATTTCTAATGCGTTTAATGTCGTAGTCCCTCCAGTAGTTATTATTAGGAAGTCTTCTCACTTTATCAAACAATATAACTGCATTTTTCTTGATTTCATGGGAACAATGCCCACAAGAAGTTGCATTGCAGCAATAGGAGTGGTTCTAACTGCTCCAGAGATGAGCCTCAGTGCCTGATTCTCTAAAAGCTGAAGTTCTTGTACTATGCCATGCGCGGCCGAAACCAGGATTTTATTACAATAGCTAAAAACTGGTTTTATAAACATCTTATAAATTGTAGTCAGAGTATTCTGAGCGCATCTTCAAGTCACACCAGTCAACCTTTTTAATATGGGCATTCTTTTTTCTGCTCTGTCCTTTACTTTTTTCACATGATCCTTCCAGTTCAGATGGGAGTCCAATACACATCCCAGGTAGGTTGTGCAATATATGCATCGAATATCAGAGCCTTCGTATTTTAACTTAGGACAGAAGGTTTGTCTGTTAAGCGTAAACAATTGGCAAGTCGTTTTATCTTGGTTTACTCTCATGCCATTTTCTTCGCACCAAGTTTTAAGGACCAGCAGGGCTTTATTTAAGTCGGTGTTGAGGTTATTATGGTGCTTTTTGGGAGCATCTGTCCACATTGCAAAATCAACTGCAAACAATGCGGTTTTCACTTGACCATCATGAAATAAAATCTTAGGGAGATCATTAATGAATATATTAAAGAGAGTAGGGCTGATGACAGATCCTTGGAGTAATCCAGTTTCAGTTTGTTTGAATATTGAAGACGTTTTACCATACCTCACCGAACAAAACTTTAAGTAATAAGGTTTTTAATCCAACCAAGTATTTTACCAGCAACTCCGATATTTTTTAATCTTTGGATAAGCTTCATACGCCATATCTTGTCATAAGCTGATTTAAAGTCAACAAAACAGAAAAGACGGATCTTTGCATATCCAAAACGTCCTTAATTTCTTGGCTTATGAGCCACTTGCTGGACGTTGAACTGATGCTGTCTAAAACCAGCTTGTGCCGGTACTATCAAATTCTCATTTTCTAAAAACCATTGAAGCTTTGAGGCAACCATAACGCTAACCAAAATGCTCCGTAGTCTTGGCCAGAACGCTTGTCAAAGAAATTGGTCTATAGCTATCTAAGTTCTTAGGAGGCTTTCCTTCCTTTAAAATTAGAATAATAGTAGCTTTTTTCCACATGGCTGGGACAGTTGTATTCCAACTTCTGTTAAACAAATCAAGGAGAATATGAGTACATTTTGAACCCAAATTCACCAAGGGGACTTGGTGGTTTTAAACCTTCAAAAAAAAGCAATTTTTTATTATTCTTTTATTTAAAAGTATGGACATTTCTGAATATTTTAAAACCCAACAGCTAGGTGCTAGTGCAATTAGAAGCCGAGACACGGGCAAAACAGCAAACTCTGTTTTAATTTTAGAATTTAAAAGGACTCGGTTGAGATGTCTTGTGTTCAAAATCCAATGTATATACATATTTTTAAAATTTTGTATAATAACGAATTCTCCGTGAATAAAATCTGGGCCGGGATTTTTCCCTTTTTCAAGACGGTGAATTGCATCTTTTAGTTCCTGCATACTTAAGTCTGAATTAAAAATCGTGTGGTCCCGTTGCTGCACTTTGGGCAAATCACTCAAAACTCCTTTAATTTTTTTTGTAAACGTTTTTTCTTCATGCTAAGGCTCTGTGATCTTAAGTAAAAGGATACAAAAGCATTAGCTATATCTCTATCATCCAAAATACCTTTAGAATTGATAACAAAGAGCTGTATAGATTTATTAGAGCCTCCGTTACGAAGTTTATCAACGAATTTAAAAACTTTTTTGCTGCCTTTACGATAGTCAATATTTCTAACGAAATTATCAAAACAGTCCCTCTTTGCCTTACAGATGGCTTTTCTCAGCTTGCCTACTGATTCTTTCTACTCCTGAACAACCCGTACTCTCTTCGTGTATTCAGCTAAATTGAGAGTTGAAATACTTTGCCGTTTCGAAAGATCAAGTGAGGAATACCAAAAAGGCTTGTATTTGAATTGTTTACCTCTCGGAAGCCATTTTTTAGTAGCTTTTAACATTTCTTGGCAAAAAAGAGAAAAAGCAGAGCTCAGTTCAGAAAGTCAATATAATTCAAATTATATTCTAGTTCAGCACTGAAGTTCTTCCAATCAGCCTTTTTAAAATTCCACCTATTTTTAATGTCAGCATAGCCCTTGCCTGAGCTTGAGTTAATGGCAAAAGAAGATATCACGGCTCGATGACCCGAATCTGGGTCATAAAGGATTTCCCTATTAAAATTCTCCGCAATGTCCTCAGAAGTAAAAGTTATATCAGGCGTGGTACTTGTTCCATTATAATGAAGATAAGTTGGAGTATCTGTAACGTTGTAGATAAGTTCAATTTTTTCTGCATTTAAAAGATGATATAATTCTTTGCCGGCATTGTTACAATCGCCATAGCCCCATTTTGAATTATAAGCATTGAAATCTCCCAGTAGAATAGTTTTATTAGAGACAGAAATATTATAAAAATTTAAATTGGTGTTGCCTGGGGAGCTATAGAAGGCATAAATTTTAAAGTGGTTGGACTTTCCCAAACATCCACTTTCACCACTTCAGCTCCACAATTGCTGCCGAGTTCACTAATAATCTCAAAGGTGGAAAACAGGTCCTGTCTAACTCCAACGAGGATACCGATGGCATTCCTCCTTGATTTTGGTAATAGCTGAACGTGAAAACCCGGGAAAGAACGTTTTTCCAAATGAGCTTGGTTTAGGTTCGCTTCTGTGATGAAGAAGACATCGACATCCTTAATATTTAGAGTAACAATTAGTTGCATGTGCTTCTCATGAAAAAGACCGCTGCCACTGTAGCATTTTTAATCGATGAACTCTGATAGGAAATTTATTTAGCTGTTTCCTACTCATATTGAATAGCGATAATTGGAAAGTGGCAGAATTTGTAATAGATTTTGCGTTACACTGGGTGCAGCACGTGAAGGCCTATTACATTATACCCGCTTCGAAGAACCGTTAAGGAATTTGGGAATTAAACATGTAGAACGGACATCTTATAGAAGGTAAGAGTTTCTATTGACCAAGTCTAGAGCAAATTAATTTATTTATTGAACATAATTTTGTTATACTGGGAAACTACTTATGTTTTCCTGTTCCCGAGAATTGCTCACTTGCCTAAGTTGAAAGATCTCAATATTCTGTTCAACTATGACTTTAATCAAGCTCCTACACAGTTCTTATGAATCTTGATAGTATTTGTCACTCCTACAAACTTTTTTTTTTAATTCCGGGATTTTATCTATATCTCCAATGGTTCCGTCTGAAGTCTAAATAGGAAAGTTCTGATCCCCGGGAAGGGCCATGTCTACGATCGGGATATTCTTTCCATTTTTGCTCAGAATGCCGCTTTCATTACAAGTATTTTCTTCAAGCTAAGGTCAAGAAAAGGACTGGTCGATAATAGTAGAACAAAAATTTTCAGGCCAGACGAAAATCCCCTTCCTCGCTACGCAATATGTGATGAGGGAAAGCTGGTCTTCCGTGGTAGTTCTGTATTACAAAAATCCAGACCTAACAAAGCTAGTCAGGCTCAAGTAACCAATAACATATACAAAATGGCCGCTTGTTTACATTTTTCAAACCCTAATATTTACTTCCAAATTTCGTGAAGAACAAGTCTTTTTAAGATATTTTCGAGTTCTTTTTTTTAGCGGTTGAGAAGTTCCGCCACAGATTTAACAATTAATAGTAGACATTAATAGGAAAAACAATTATATTTAATCTAAGCTCACCCCACTCCGGTAACGAAGTTTCAGCAGCTAGGGTATTGTAATTTCAAAATCCTTACCAGTTTCTTAAAACTCGATTACTTTCAATAAACATGGCATCAAAACGACACTAATATTTCACTAGATCACCAGAACCACACCGACGGAAATACCTATCGATCTTTTCAATAAAATATGATAAAACTGAGGAGGTCAAAGTACCGTGACCATTCACTCGCCATCTACCGCTTAAGCCCATTCGAAAAATGTAGATTTCTCAGCATTTTCGCATTAATATTTTTTGCTTAAAATTTTGCAAGCAATCTTGCGATGTTCTTCCGGGCGTTAACAGACATCCTGTATATAATTCTCATCTGTATTATCATCTTTTTTAAATATAATACCACCATAAAATTATACGCATTTGATCATAATATCATGTAAGTGGTCCCAAGTAAATACTTATGTATAACCAGCTCAGAACACTTCGTGAAACATCATCCCAACTTGGCTCTGTACTTCTCTCTATTATTATTCTGAACACCCACTTTTCTATTACGTTCATTATTAATCTCTCTCTCTTTTATTATTTTCTTGAATGTTTTACAATTCTTTATATTCTGTATTGTTTCTGATAATTAGTTATAAGCTTAGGCACTCTGTATTCGATGTTGTCCTGTTCTTTTTTAGTTCTGTTTTTAGGCAGATATGACTTCCTCTCAATCTCTGTTCCGCATTTCCATCTCTAATTTTTATTACTTCCACATATTTTGTTCAACTATGTTTTCGTACATTTCTATCAATAAACAATATCCAGTAATAGTAATCACAGGTAGAATTTCTAGTTTTTTCCCCAAAAATTTTCATTCAGTATTGTTTTCTTTGGTTAACATTTTTAAAAACTATTTCTGTAGCATCTCAACATTTTCAGATTTCCTTTTCTTAAATTTCCCTAAACCCTGTTACAACATCCCAGATAAAAATATGACACTTTCCAATTCAGTTCTTTACTCATTATTTTTCATTAATTTTATTTACGTGCCCGTCCGTATAAAGTTCTTGTGAACCCATGATTTAATGTTTTCGTAATCATTACATAGAAGAATTTTTTTTTTATATATTGAATTGTTCTATGAAACTATCAACGTCGATATACAGTGAAAATCGTTTATAACGACGCCAGTTATAACAACCAACTACATATAACGACGAAATTTTTACAAGAAGTATGGTTTACAAGAAGTTTGGTTTGCTATTCTACTCCATACTAAATATATCGGTTATAACGACATCGTATATAGACTAAACATGCTATAACCACGGCGATTTTGTAGTCTACGTAGTTTCTAAGTAGGGAAATTCGTATCGGATATAACGACGCGAAGGTCATAAAGCAGAACCATGTGGGTTAGTTGTTAAAATTTACAGTTACCAAAATTTAAGCGTTATTCTAATCTTGTTTATTTACAAATGTCCGAGAAATTTTTATTACTGCTAAACCTGAATATTGAAGATAACGAACCGTTAAAAAAAGCCACGTGATTTATTAATTGAATATCACGAGGGCCATATTCTGAAGGGACCCATTATATTTTTTCAGCGTAGAGCCCACAAAACTCTTAAATCGGCACTGTTCGGAAGTTATTAGTATAATATAATAAATATTATTCATTACATTTGTTTTCTACATTATATACTTTAGTAACATTTTCAAATTTTTCAATTTAAAATAAGAAGTAGTACTATGTATTTAGTGCGGCTATAACATAAACGGAAATTAAATTCATTATAATTAAATATATTTTTATTTAATTTTGAAACCAAAAAGTTTAATACTTTTTACTGTCAAAATAATTTATAAAACTCTAGAGTACATTGCTATAGGCTACCATGATTTTAAAAAGATATCGTTTATAACGACTATCGGTTATAACGACCGAATTTTCGCGGTCCCTTGAAGGTCGTTATAACCGATTTTCACTGTATAGGAGTCGGATTGTAATTATATTATGCGTTATTTAATACGACACTAATAATTATTATACAAAGCTAACTATATGGTTTCTGGTGATGAAAAATGCTCAGGCACTCTTCCTAAAGGGAGATACATTGTGATTTCAAACAAAACTTTTCGAAATTGTTTATAGAGAATATTTACATGAACACTTTTTGACAAATGTCGGTTTCTTAAATGAGGCAATAAATCAGAAAAAATCCACAGTATGACAAGATCAAAACGAATGTTCTCTGAAATTTGTAAAACGACGCGAGATAGAGGCAACTGAACTGTAATGTAGCATTTTCGTAATATGTTACTTACATGGAAGAGAGCCTTGTAACAAAAAAAAAACAAAAAACTATTGCTTTCTGCTCTTCTCCATTCTTAAACTAGTTATCAGTCAATGTTATTTTAATTTTCAAAACATCAATGTAACAGCCAAAATACTATGGGCAGATGTAAAACCAGATCAAAAACTGTACATAGGTTGAATAAATTTTGCTCTCTCTCCCACCCTCAGCCGACGTCTAAACGAAAATCCCATCTTTTGAAAATTGCAACCTATTTCCTAATCAAAACTTTCAGTTGAAATTGATTAATTACGCTCATGATAGTTTTGTATTCCCGAAATAAAAATCCCACATGATACATGTCTTGGCGATTCCTTTCATGAAAGAAAATCCAATGCGCTGTAGATAATGCTTTAATCCCCAAAATTTATTATTTAAAAGCACATTGAATAAAGAAGAATAACGCAAAAAAAAAACACCACATAAAAATGGGAAGCTATTTTATAAAAAAAATTCTTCTATTCGAGGCAAAAACTCCCTCTCAGCCTATCCGTTTTCAATTTTCCTATTCTGAAATCAGGTGTGCGTTTCTTATGTTGTTTAGTTTTTACTTCACACAGCTTGAGCTCTGTCTAATTTTTCTCCTTTGTCATATTCTTTCTTTTCTCTTTTCTTTCAGACGTATAACTACGGCTTCCATTTGCTTTCTCAAATGTTCAGTTTAGTTAGTTCTCTCCCATTTCTCTTCCATTTTTGCAGAGTTCTATTACTCAGCAATGACTGTACGATAAATGGAAAATGAATTCATTTTATCTAATAAATTATTGCAGAACTAATCATTTGAACCAATCCGTTTCATTTTGTGTGAACCCTTATGCATATATTATTTTATTTTCAAAGATCATCTTTGAAATTTAAGTGGCTTAATACTTATAATAATACTTAAAATATAAATATAGGAAAATTAATAAGTATCACATAGAAATGATACCCTTAAATAATACAAGTTCATAAAAGTATTAGTATATGATTGTCATGCACGAAGACAATGAATTTTTCGTATACAATATATACTCACAAGTATAGAAAAAATTGTCTGCATTTTGTAACCTGAGGGGGAAAGGAACCGCATATAACGAGGGGATTTTTACAAAAAGTTTAATTTCCTATTTTATTTTTTTTCAATTGCTATTTAAATCCGGGCTGCAAAAAATACTTTTTCGCTAAAAGAGGTTACATTGTATTATGCTTAATCATTATGCCAAACAAATCCATATTTTCCTCGTTATATTTGGAAACTCGATAAATGTGGGCTCGTTATAAGTGTATACTGTATTTTAAATCCCTCAAAAT
>QLNU02015360.1:32287352-32302708 GCA_006491805.2 Dysdera silvatica
TTGCTTATTTTTTCTTACAACGGGGAGGGAAGGGGAGTACAAAATGGCCAGAAATGTGCCTACGTAATACTTGAATAGTGCCTAAACAACGGTACGAAATATTGTATGCAGCGTTAAATATGATGTGCGTTAGCAAACACTGCGTTTTTTTAAAGATGAAAAACAGATTTCGTTTTCAAATTACTACTTAAATGCCGAAATATTTATCAATGGATTTTGAAAATAAAATGATCGCAAAATCGTATTACATTTGAACATTAATTCGATTAAAATAGATTGTTTAATACCGTATCTTGTATTTGCGATACTTAAGTACATATTATTGGACATTTTAAAAAATAATTTCTTTCTTCTAACAATTTATAAAGCACTCGCCCAGTAAGTCAATACGTGTTTAAGAAAGCAACGATTTCTTAATCTTCACAATGCAGCAGCATTAAGTTTCTAATCCCGAATCCTTCTAGAACAAAGCTTCCAAGGAGGAGGCGATTAAGATGGTATTTAAATATAAAAAGTAATTCCAGAAAATCCATCCGTAGCCTCCATGTTTAGACATAATAAGCCACGTTTATTTTCTTATTTAGAAAAGCCTGCAGTTTTTGTTCCTAAATAATTTATAGAAATAGTAAAAAAGTTAATTCGCTTCCTGATGGGTTTTTTTTTCAGAAAAAAAAGTTCTGCATACGGGTATATACGTGTTAAAAAGACGTGTTTCCCAGAAACGTGTACTTGTATTGTAATTCGTTTCAAAATTTATTGTAGAAATCTCTGCTTACTTTAGTCAATTTAAAAGATAAGTGTATGAATTCAAATATGCTATTAGTATTAAATAGTCCTTTCCCTGAAATATCGGGTATCCGCATTTTAGCAGTGTAAAGTTTACCGTTGTTTACATTTTGGTATTATAATTTACAATACTAACAAGCTTATTAACATTCACAAAAGTTTCCAAATAATACATTTTTGATATCTAAATTGCAATGTTTTCAACATTATAACTTTCGTGCATATCGTAGTGTTGCATTATTGATATTCGATTGTGTCAGTTTACAAACTGTATGATCAATTTCTCATTAATAAGTCAACATTGACTATATTATATGGAACAATCTATACGTATGTACTGACAAATGTAAATTCGTAAAATTTATAAAGAGGTAAAAATCATAAATTCTACTATAATAAGTATGTTAAATTTAGCGCGGTAATGAAGTTAAACCAATGTACTTATATTTACTAAACTTAATATGAAGGAAAGAGAGTGCTTTTAAAATTGACTTTATATTATTGAAGCCATATCCATACATACAAATGAATATACTATATCTATGCTAACTGTTATGTTGTGAAGTAATGAAAATTTCCAAAGGAACATTTGTCAGTTTCGGAACTGAAGACAAAATTTCGAATTGTACATTGCATAATGCATTCGATAAACATTAAGTTGTTATCAGTGTTTTAGCAACATAATATTTGAAATAATTTCGCATATTGTTTTATGTTGCTGTTGCTGAAGCACATCATTTTTAAGAATATTTAACTCTAACTGACGCAGTTTCCTATCGACGAATTTTAATATCGCACTTACCGGACGTGAAACTGTAAACAATCACTATGAAGAAAATACAAAACTTCTTAAAATGCGTTGCTAAAATAATCTCCGTTCATTTAATATTTTTTACGCAAACTGCGATGTTTGTTACAGAAATAAAGTGGTCATAGAAAAAGTGCAAATCGCTACATCACAAAGTATAAATCAGATTTAGAAAAATGTTGAAGTGGTTAAAAATTTTTATAATACATAAAAATGATTTCAACCATTCAAAGTGATTATCATCATCAGATGTTACAAAATTTAGATTTTGTAACATCTGATGATGATGTTCTAAATCTGGTCATAGAAATTTTTGGAATATTCGAGGTATAAATAGTAAATATGCCCCTATCGTCTGCCACTGCTTCGTCAAAGGATTAATATTAAGCGCCTCAGGTAAACGAATAATTCGTTTAGATAAATTTCTGACAGCAGTAAACAATTCTACTATACACATTTTCTTTCATATCAGTCAGAATTTTCAAATTTAAAAATTGAACGATATAGTTTCAAATGTTGCATAACAAATGTTGATCGCTCTGCTTTCAAAGTAATCCTTTTCGGTGAAGAAAAAGAAATTGTTTTTTATATAAAAAATGTCGGTAAGACGTGCAATGACTTTTCAATATATTTAGCAAATTTTTTCATCCCAGAATCGTAAACTTGTTTGTATACCGATTAATCCTCTGACAGTTTCGCAAACCGTACTATTATTTCCTATCTAAACATTAAATACATATACTTAGAATATTTATTGGTAGTCTATCTAGTTTTAAAGAGTTTTTCACTGAGAAGGGTTAAATTTCCAATTTAATATTCTATATGGGCAATATAAATTGCTTTTTGCTTTTCTTTAGAATTTGAAAAGCCCACATTCTTTAGTACATTAATGAAATCGTTTTTGAAAGCGGTATTCATTAAATTTAAATGTAATTCCTTAGCCTACTGTAAACTATTTATTGTTCTAAAACAACTAGTTTTATAATTGTGTTTTCGAAAATAAATTATTCGATTGTTTAGTTTTGAATCGAATCAGATCAGAAAATCGAATCAGATTAATTTCTTTAAAATATATATATACCGGGTGTTCGGTGGTAACTATCGCATAAACTCCCTATCACGCGAATCTTTGGATAATTTTAAGACAAAATGGAAGAGGGACGATTTTTGCTTGAGGGTTTTGTTTATGAATTATATCCATTTCAAAATTTGTATCTAAAAGCCAATCATGCTCCAAGATAGCCTGCTTTTACGTTGTTTCATTCAACGACGAAGGACACGCCCCTTAGTTTTCCCGTCTTTAGAATAAAAATAATTTAATCCGCTACGAGAAAGAATTTCTTGGTCACTTGCTATTTAAATTTAGGTCTCAAATTTCAGTTGACCCTCCTTAGAGTTGAGAGCCTTTTTTTTTATTGGAAAAGTTCACTTTAAAAGAAAAGTTAGCGTGCGCAAAATGCAGTTACATAGCTAAATTATTATTATTATTATTATTATTATATTATTGTTTAGTAAATATTTATTTGTTTCGATTACATATTCTGCCAAGAAAAAAATTTAAATTGTAGTAGTACACTTAAAAATTTCAGTAAATGCAGATTGTTTTTGCTTTCTATCAGCACAATGTCGTCGAAAGGTCATCAAGTTTGTTTGAAGCTTCTAGAGAAGTCCCAGAACGTGCCTCTTTGATCACAAAACGACGCACAGTTTGCAATGCAGTGAAAGAATCCATCACACTAACAGGAATTTTATTTAAACTGGCAAAGTTGTCAATGCCCTCGTCAATATCCGAAAAATAGCCATTTTTCCGAAAAGGGTTTTATCGTGGCGTAAACGGTCTAAATTATTACGGCGTCCGATGAAACGCCACGCGTCATCATGTTGTCGTCCATTGAGTCATATTCATCACTTGTAACGGAATCGTGAATAGCATCACAAGCTCATGCATCGGTTATGTCGAATTCAACCCTATCTTCCGTTATAATGTCTCTTTCTATGTCATTTCTAACAAATTAATGATAACATAAACTATTTTCCACTTCTTATCGTATGTAAACGCCAAAAGGAAATATTTTTCATGCAATTGTATATTAAAGTCCCCATTCCTACATATTTAGTTTGGCAACTAAAGTCTATTGAAATTATCGGCGAAAAGTGATGATCTTATGAAGTGAGTTTCGTTCGTATTAAGCGGAGGAAATTTTCCAAGGACCATTGATTATCAGGTCGTGGTAAACGGTATTTCGTCTTAACCATGTTCGTGTTAAAGGAAAAAATAACATGGGGATTCCTATACAATTTGGCGGTACTTCAGAAAACGCCCTGCGGTGGCGCAGTGTGGTAACGCGTTCTCCTATTGCGCGGCTAATCCGGGTTCGACTCCCAGCAGTGCAAAAAGAACGCTTACTCAGAGATCTCATAAAAGATCGCACTGCTCACTGTAGTCCGGGGTTTGGTTCCCCAGGCCTTAAGAGGTTCGGATTCCTCGGAAAACAGTAGGTCCCGGCGCAGCATGACCACTGTAGTCTTTGAGCCGTAAAACCAAAAAACAAACAAACAAGCAAACTTCAGAAAACGGTTCGTTTTAAAAATAATTTGTATCAATCGTGTTCGTTTTAAAAAGGTTCAACTGTATTTTGATGTATTTCTAAGTCGTCTGACACAGAAGTACGTTTTTTCCACCAAATCTAAGGAATCAGTACATTGCCAAACGCACACGTATTGTCAGAAAGCTTCATTTAAGTATACCATGTCTTTCCCCAAAATACATTTTAAGTATTCCCTCTATGCGATTAATACCCACAATACCAAAGCAACGCTGATCCGATTTGAAATGTGTTTCTGATAAAATATATTTGTTTCTTAATATTGCCGACAAAAGCAATGCTTTTTCAGCATTTCTTCGGTTTAAATCGTTCTCTCGACATTATAAAAACAAGTATTTGTTTGTTCTATTTTAGAGAAATATTTTTTCTGCGAAGCAGAATTATAGAACTTCCTTATGATACTCGAATCTCCATTTCTCAGATGATGCTGAGTTTGTTTTATTTTTATCTCAAATATTTTCCTTTTTTGCAGAAGTCGACGGCTGTTAAAAAACTCTGGAAGAAGCACGTCAGTCAACATATACCCCCTTCCAAAAGGATAGACTTTGTATTTCGAGTTCTGTTTCCTGTTGCATTTGTATTATTCAACTGCATCTTTTGGTTAACTTATATCAAAGGCCGAGACAGTAAACTTCTGGGGAGATAAAGACCGCACACGCGTTTGAAAGACGCCTTGTATAAAGGAGGTAAAATACAGGATCATGGATGCATGTGCTAAATGGAAATTTTAGAGCTTCGACGCTTACTCCAGCTTGAACGAACAGTGGACGTGAAAAACATTGTAACCATAGCCGCATTTATTATAAAGCAACAACATGTTAATACACTGAAGAAATTGTTGCATGCTGTGTAATTATTGTAATATTGAATTATGTTTTTGAAAATCTGTTTCTGATCTGCTTATTCTTATTACTTAAAAGGGTATTAATGTTGCATGATGTAAGTGTTGTTATCAAAAATATTTTACATATTACATACATAATTTTGTGGTATATTTGTATTCGTATAGAATAGTTTTATAAAAATGATCATATTCCTATAACGAAAATAGCATACGGTTATTAGTTTGAATTTATATGGATTTCATTTCATTTACCATACCACAGGTTTATAATTTTTGCATTTGAGTACTGAATTCTAAATTTCCGTTCTATAATTTTAAATGATTTCTAAAGATTTTAAACACATTTTATATGCTTATATATAGACAGTTGTATTTTAAAACACTAGTTAAAGTAAAAAATGAACAAGCACCTTAGAAGTGCAAGTTGAATAAACATTAAAATATATGTACAACTCTCAATCTCAGATTCTATGCCACTAATTCAACACGAGGAAAGGAGTTTATAATTATTACGTATCAAACTATATATTGACAACAAATAGCACCAAGTATAGAAACAAATACGAAAGAGAAAGAAATTATACACATATAGATAGAAGTGTAAAATTTTCCAATGTTCAAACATCGAGATTCAGAATAATTCCAATTCAATCGGGAGTTCAGAATAATTCCAATTCAATCAGGAGTTCTCATGCTTTGATTACAATCTAAGAGAAATCCAAATAATCGCGACATTCCGTAACAATAGAATCACGCAGTTTGTGCAAATTTAAAAAAAAAGCTGAGAAAAAAATTATCTCAGACTTTATGTAGAAGAATCAGCACATTGGCAGAAGTACAGTTAGTTAAGAATTGAAAGAAAGCACATTTCCATGAGCTCTTCGAAAGTTTTTTCCTCATCCTTTTATTTCATGGCTTTATAATGTGCCTACGACGAAAACTGCTCGTAGAACTTAGTCCATTTTCCACACGGGGCACACGAATGGGAATGCGTTTATTCAATCTTCCACTATTGAAAATGGGCTAGATTTTAGGAGGAGATCTTGTATTATATAGTCTATAACTTTATTTGAATTCCTAAAAAAAGTATTTTACATATAAATGAAGGACTTAGTTTTACTTTAGCAAACACTCTCTTGAAAATTAAAAAAAATATCATTTTAGACAATTATATAAATTTCCACATTTGCTAAATTTATATTATAACTAACAGAAATATTACTTTGAATTAATATCTTATTTTTTTGAAAATTCAAATAATTGCTCTTTATAAATTGTTAATATTTTAAATTGAAAGCTTATTCCTGCAGGAAATTTTTTTATAAAAGCACATAGAAATAATATCATCTTTTCTAATACGATTCGGAAATTTAATTTAGATTTTGTTTTACAATTACGTCAAGTCAGAGTTTTAAGATACTGAAGAATTTTGAAAAATAAACGAAATTGAAGGGAAAGGTTTCGTGATTATGTATTTGGATAAAGCAAACCTTTTTCTCAAATTCATTTCTGGTCACATGAGCTGAAAAAAACTTCAGGAAGATCCAATATGTCATCGATTTCGGAACTTCATGTGTGGGAAATAAATAGCTTCACAGATGTAATTTCACCGTGTTTCCGTCAAATTATTATTCGCGAATACATAATTTTACATCCAAATTACTTCTCTTTCAGAACAATTTCTCAATGTACACACCGATTTATATATAATCGTCAATATGTGTATTAAACATATAAATTCATTTTCGATAATCCAGAAGTCTCGAAAAGAACGAATACCAAGTTTTATATTTTTGAAAGAGAGATTTTGCGTAGTATTATTCATTGCTCACAACAAGATCCTCCTTCCTTCCTTTTCCCTGTGCACCTTTAACCAAAGATCGTTAAAATTTCTTAAAACCAAGCAATTGGACCCATTCTTTACCATTCCAAATCGTACATAACAGACATCTAATATTATCAAGAAGTCACACTTTTCAGTGAATTCTATTGGTTCAATGTCTATTTTATGAAATTTCGCATATTTAGCGTATTTTACAACAATAATTATTAAGCAATATGCCTCTTTTACCTTTTCCATATCATTTCGTAGCTTTGGCCTAACCAATAATCTCTCTGGAACTTTTGTTTCCCATAAATTGGATAATAGATTCTATTTTTTATTATTTTTAATTTTACGTTATTACAATATTATAAATTTACTATTTCATAGGTTTCTGTCCTTTGAAAAGCCCAATTTTCACATACAAGGGAGGGGCGCGAAATTGCGTTTAGTCTTAAGAGAAATAAAGATGGCCTTTAATTACTTAACTTTGATAAATGTCATTATCTTTCAGCCCTGACCATTGATATTTGCAACTGGAGAATCTTCTCGTGCAGTGGGGAAGTCAAGTTGGGGTTAAAAAATCTGTAAACAATCCTTTCCTGAACTTTGACCTTTCTAGTTATTTTCTTTCCAGGAAAATGGGGGAATCTTTTGCCTTTCTCAGTCGAAAAACAAAACTGCTACAAATTACCAAACTAAAACTAAAAAAAAAAGAAACTCCACGGGGCAGAGGGTTGTCTATTTCTCTGTATGATGGCCGTCAGCCAGACTTTCTCCTTGGTGTGGTGTTACACCCTTATCTTAACTCCTTCCCCCACCTCAATATTATCTCCATCTGCCCTCTTCCCTCTTTTGGGTTCGATGAACCTACTGTAGTCTTAAGAATTCTGGGATGTAGGAGAAACTCTTACTGAAGAAAGTGATCCTTTACAATGAGTTTTATTTCAAAATAAATACAAAATTTCTATTGAATTTTCGAAAGTATATTCAGAATTTCTTTTTTCTTTAAAATTGCTCCGCGTGTCAGAGGTTACTGACCCCTATCATAAGTGATGGGCTTTTCTATTGTTTATAAAAACTGCCAACAAACTGTTCGTTTTAAAAAATAACTGTTTTAAAGAAAAACGGTTGAGAAAAAAGCAGCTTGAATAATCAGGAAGATTAGAATTTTCAATGACATGCTGCTAACAATTATAATAGTAACCTATATCGAGCGTCATGCAATCTAAATCCGTTTCTTTCGGTATTTTACACATATCCCTTTTTTAATAAGCAAAAAGTAGTTAAATGTTTTCAAAATTCAAACAACGACGATTTTAGGTTACGAAAACAATCTTTTAATACATAGATGTAACATATTGGCGGATCCAGCGGGGTGAAGAGGGCGGTCGCCTCCCCGTCAGAGTTAGATAAAAAAAATTTAAAGACGATGAAGAATATTTTATGTGTTGTTTGTTACAACTGTAATAAATAAAAGTCTTACACCAAAGTCTCCAAATCTTGGAGAAATGCGATCCAGACGTTTTTCCACGAATCTACAAGCTACTCGTCTTTCAAACTGCATTTTCAGTAAGGGTTACTTCAGCATAACGTAGTTTTTTATCCTTGAAGCGCCGTCAAACTTGGCTTCGAACGCGGATGACAGAAGAGACTTTTAATACACACCCACAGAGACATTCATATTGATGTAAATAAAGTGATTGACAAATTTTCAAAGAAACCAAGATGGCTCGACTTTGCACTATAAACTTCAAGTTTTTTAAAAAGTTGCTTGTTATAAAAAAGTAAAATAATTACGATGTTTTTGTAGTTTAAATTTAAACTTGTTCTATTAATTACATTGTAAATTATCGTTTTGGTTATTGTATATGTCTCCTTTACTAGCTTATCCTTCTGTCATACTTGACTATAATCTACCCTAAACCATATAGTTTAATTAAAGAAAAGCCCAGCTTTAATTCATTGTCGTAAATTAAATATTTTGGTGAGTATAAAGCAGGGTTGTCCAACCTTTTTGGGTAGCGGGCCACTTAAAGAATTTTCACGGATCTCGCGGGCCAGCGGTTTCTTAAAAAAAAGGCAAAAAAAATTACACTTAACAGCCTCCCTTTAGAGTTTTTTCCAGTTATTTGTGCTCTTGCGATGTAGAAAGGGGTCACCTCTCCTGTCCCCAAAATTTTTCCTTATTTCTGAAAAAATCTTAAATCTTTGTTTGGGATTTTTTTTTATTCGAAACTGTTACAGATGGGCCGGGTTAACATAGTTCGCGGGCCGGATTTCGGCCCGAGGACCCTATATTGGACAACCCTGATATAAAGGAAGGCTAGTAATATAACAACATTTACCTAAACTATTTAACAGTCCAAAACTAAAAATTCAACTTAAAAAATCCCCCCCCAAAAAAAGGCCCCCGAAATCCGCCATCCCCCTTGATAGCATCCTGGATCCTCCCTTGATGTAACATCAAACAAATATCGACGTTTGGAGCCCCATATTTTTCAAACATCGATTGTACTTCGTCGATGTCCATATCGATGTTTTGGTATTGATTCTCATCCCTACTCTAAAGCAGTACTCACTCTCAACGCCACCGAAGTGCATCGGAAAGCAGATAAACTGGATTAGTTATTTTTTATTTAGTTGCTTCTAATTTCATTAAATTTCAAATGAAGCGAATTCTTTATTTGTCAATTACCTAAAGTTCTCTCCACAGCAGGTAGAGGCTCACATCAGGGGTTACTCTCGTTACCCTTTCCAACTGAATTGTTTCCAGTACCCGAGTTGTTCAAAGAATTCATTGAGATTATTCATTCAGTCGTAGTAATGGAAATTTTCTGCTTTTTCTCTTTAACGATTATACGGTAACTTCGTAAATACTCAAGAATTACTTCTTACAAACCCAAAGGGTATAGCTATTTATGTAATATATAATTATTAAAATAACTTCTCATTATACGCGCGTCCATTATATAAATCATTAATCATGTATATGTAAAATTAAAATTTATTTAGAGTGGGAAAAACATTTATATATATGATAATTATATATAAGGACATCTTCATTCGAAATAGAGCCTATTATAAAATATAAACGAATGATTTCTCTTCGTTTGCGTCAATGTTACTCAATCTAAACCTATACAAAATTTAAGCGATCGTATGGTACATCTAAATTAGAATTCATTTTCCATTTAAAAATAACCCAAATTAACACATGACTTCAGCCAATTTTCTTGCATAAAATGAGTGCTCATTTTAATATAATTTTATTATATTAATTATATTTATTCAGTTTGAGAAACAATGTTGTTGGAAATCAAAAGAATGTTATGTTTAAAATTAAAGAAAGCATGGCAGTTACGGTTTAAAATTAAGCATTTCATTCAAACGGGTTTACTGCAATTGCCACTTGATTGACCTCAACCAAACAAATCCCTGACGCGTATAAAAAAATTTAACTGACAATATTAATTCTTTTATAAATAATGTTTGTACGAAGTTGAATTATCTAAAGTGATTATAATTATTCAATAAGTCCTTTAAGATGTTCTGAAATATACATTTTTCCGTACAGGTTTTCTCGTTTACCAATCTACTTTCAAAAATAAAAAAGGCGTCAATTTGTAAGCATTTTAGTAATGTCTAATATGTATATAAAAAAACAGCAGGGAATTATTAATGGCATTTAATGCTGTTTTTTCATAAGGAGGTTTCTACTATTTCGTCGAAAATGTTTTTATGTTTTTTTTTCTTTGTATTCTTATCAGTTGCTATGAAGAAAGAACATAGGGAGATATTCAAGTATTACATAAGCAATATTTTGGCCATTTTATACCCCTCTCCCTCCTAAGCAAAAATTAACATGGGCTAACATAGGAAAATAAGCACAACAGCAATGCCCTCTCTCCCCAAAGGTGCTTACGTAATACTTGGAGGCTGCTATGTATAAAACTCATCATTTAGAACTCAACATTTTAGAAAACGAGTTACGAAATATAGTGTTGCCACTCAGTAATGCAAAATAATAATGATGAGATGATAATTAAAAGCTAATAACAATCTACTTAATTAAACGCCAGATTTGCGCTATTTATTATCATTCGGAGGCAACATAGCGCAACGCAAAAAACGTTGCTGAATTTCACGACGATTTTCATGGGTCCACTGTATAGTCACATTTTCAACTTTAACAAATCAAAATATAAAATTTCTTTTCGGGAAAATTATGTGCTTGGCAGAACAATTTGATAATAATTGATTGGGTTCTCTTTTCGATATTGCTTGTGTTCCCACGATCACGCTCAACACCTTATCATGTTGTAAGGACCGAAAGTAAACCGCTGTTTAGTTCTCTCACGTCTCTATCGCAGCAAATTAGTTCCAGTGATTGATGCGCAGCTTGGATCACACAAGGATCATGTTTGCATCTTGGGAATGGTTTGTTTGTTGAACAATAGTTAGATAACAAAATATATGTTAGCCCACAGTTGAGGTTTTCATTGGTTTTCCATCGGATAGTCAATAGAAAATTTTAGGGATGCAAACCTTAAAGACAATATAACGTCGTAAGATATTTATTACCCTTCTCAGGGCGAACACAACTGCCAAATAATGTTCAGCACAAGAATTTACCGGGGCGAGATTTTGTGATTTTTTTTTCAAAAATGACAAATGTAATTTAAAAAAGTCACAAAATCCCTTGTAGTGGTTTCGCCATGTTGACTATTATTTTGGAAATTGAATTAGCCCTGAGAAGGGTAATAATGTCACCCTGTATATACCGAGAAAGGAGTGTGGTTTCTGTTCCTCCGATAGTCTAGAGTTAAAGACCTCCGGAGCTCAACGGAGGGACCCCTAGTTCGACTCTAGGTCGGGGACAACTTCTCTTTTTTTCCTATATTTAAAAGCTAATTTGGGCTCAAACATGGGTGTCGAAATTATTAACTACTTAAAGAGGGTAGAAACATGATCCATCTTAGCTGTGAAATATGAAAAATTCGTATAATTTGAACAAACGATGCTGTTAAATTTTAATTAATAAACCATTTCTTCCATGTTAAATATGTTTGTAATAAATATAAAATAACTTAATAAGCACTATTATATACAAATATTTTGATGCTGTAAGATAAGAACATACAGGCCTGCACAAAAGTTTAGACACAGAGGCAAATTATAAATAAAAGCGAGAATTTGCATTGAACTTCGCCGATATTGTATCTAAATAATCCTAGAACCAATAATAAATTGTGCAACTTAAAAGATTACCAAAAGTACTGAAACAAAATATCCCAACACCGTAATATTGGAATCTGCATGCCACAAATGTTTAGGCACATATGTCAGATTTATGCAAATTAACGGCGCGAAGTTCCCAAGTGATCGAAGGGGCGTTTCCCAGAGTTGTTATATAAGGCCTGAAATAATTTAGAATGCTTAGAACGATGCCGAAGTCAAAGCAATTTACGAATGACGAGATTTTGAAGATTTGGAGGCTGAAAACTAAAGGTAAATCTGTTACTCAAATTTCTGTTGCATTGAACCGTTCAAAGCGAGGCATTTATCGAGTGTTATCCCGGGGTGATCAGTATCAACCAAAATCACGATCTGGGAGGCCTCGAGTGACCAGCATTCGGGATGATAGACAAATACGAAGATTGGCTTCAAATGAAAGCCTGTCTGCAAATCAAATAAAAAACACGTTAGCAATGCGAGTGTCAAGAGAAACCATACGTAGAAGGATTGTAGAATGCAGGCATTTGAGATATGCAAAAATGCGCCGCAAGCCCTGCTTGCAATTACATCATAAACAAGCACGACTACAATGGGCAAGGCAGCACATATCATACAGTGACGAATGGCTGCAGGTGTTATTTAGTGATGAAAAAAAGTGGAACTTAGATGGTCCCGATGGCCTTTCGCACTACTGGCACGATCTTCGAAAACGCCCCTTAAGTCGGTTCAGCAGACGTCAAGGAGGAGGTTCAGTCATGGTTTGGGGAGCCTTTAGCTTCAATGGACAGACTTCTTTGGCGTTTTTGAATGGAAAACAAGATTCCAAGGCATACCAGGCAACTCTTGAAAGTCACCTATTACCTTTTGGCGAACTTTTATGTGGACGAAACTGGGTTTTCCAACAAGATAATGCGTCCATCCACACATCCAGGTCAACAAAAGAATGGATGAGCGCTAAAAATATTACAGTTCTCGATTGGCCTGCTCTTAGTCCTGACTGTAATCCCATCGAAAATGTATGGGGCATACTAACGAATGTTGTGTATGCCAATGGAAAGCAATATCCGTCCGTTTTAGAACTTAAAAAGGCTATAGAAGAAGCGTGGTTTAATTTTGAACCAGAAACCTTTCAAAATCTTGTGCTTTCAATGAACGACCGCGTATTTAATCTAATACGAAGTAATGGTGGCTACATTGATTATTAAAATTGTTCATTTCCTTATGCAAGTGCTAAAATTTATGTTTGTGCCTAAACTTTTGTGCCACATATTTTACTTATTTTAAGTTATATATTGCAGCAAGTTCGCTACTGATGTGATTTCTGTTCTCAAATTTTTAATTTGCATATTACATGTGTTCATACTTCGTAATATTAAAGTTCCTACTTCTTCAGTTTTAATAGTATTTTGTTATACTCAAATTTGTGTTGTGTCTAAACTTTTGTGCAGGCCTGTATATCTAATGAAGAATTCTTTTGTATACGTTAAAATAATTAAATAATGTCTAGTAAGCATCAAATTGAAACTTTAATTTTACATTTTTGGGAAAATTGGGGGAATAAATCATAAATACAAAGTAAAAATAAATTAATCGTTTCATAACCTCCTATATTACATTATTTACTTCAATTTTATATTTATATATTGAATAAATTTATATATTGAATATATTTATATATTGAATATATGAATATATTTATATATTAATATATTTATATATTGAATATATTTATATATTGAATATATTTATATATTATATATATTGAATATATTTATATATTGAATATATTTATATATTGAATATATTTATATATTGAATATATTTATATATTGAATATATTTATATATTGAATATATTTATATATTGAATATATTTATATATTATATTTATATATTGAATTTTTATTATTATACTTGAAGTTTGGAAATAATTTATGAAAAATTAATTACATAGATATAAATTGTCGATTTGATTTAAATATTCGATGCATGAAAAAAAAAACAAGTTTTTTTTGTTAAAATAAGAAGTTAAAAATTTCGGGAAATAATGATTCCCCAAATGTATATTAAAACCAGATCTATTTTAAAAAATATTGGAAAAGAGAAACACAGAGCGCGTTCAAAAAATTTGTTCCATCATTCAATCTTAAAAATTCATTAAATTTTTTTAAATTGATGTGTGCAAATGTATGAACAAAAATGTAATTAGGATAGTTTGTTAAAAAGAGGGGATTACATTCTGTAAAAAATCCTTCGATTCAAGTTTCTCGGCTAGGTAAGTATATATCAAATATTCATTTTGGAAGATGCGTTTTTCAATGGGAAAATTTCAAAAATTAATTAGCAAACTAATTACAAACTACCGAAAAAAATAAGTGTGGCTTAAATCCGACGGCTATTAAAGATTTTCCAAGTATTTTTACTGCTATTTCTTATACGTTATTTATTTATTTTTTTATTTATTTACAAGTCATGATTTATCTCTGAGTTCAACGATAGTTTATTGTATAATTTCTGCCTTAGAATATATTAGTTATAAGGGGTTAGGATTTATTGACTTTAGTTAATATTTAATTATAGTTGCTTTAGTATTAGCACTTTGGGTTTTTCTTTTACAATTTAATCCGCTTTTCTCATTTCATTAAATTCTGAAGGTATGTCGTTCTTGGTGTAGGCGCTTGGTGTAATTTTATGACTTATTAGGAAATTAAGGAGAAGACAATAGTTTACAAAGTTTTTTGACAGGGGGACTTCTAACAGGGGGTTTTTGGACAGGGAGCTTTTTGTGTTTTTGGCACATAGTACAGTTAGTTAATTTTCATCAGCTCCATCATCCATTGCAAAACTGCATGCTGATGAAAAAGGAAACAAAATTTTACTCAGGTAATTAATGCTTGAATATGTGCACATAAAGTGCATATATCAAAACAGAAACAAAAACAAAAAAAACATTGAAAGATTTTAAAACATAGAAAGCAAATGAAATTTCAGAAATTAATAAAATACTTTCATTGAGTCGACCATTACTTTTCAAGATACATCTCTGAATAAAAATTACAACATAATCATACAAAGGTGAAGCAATTTTATTATGAAAATTAAGGAATCATACTAAAATCATAAAACCCCAAAATTTTATTTGAAGGGAATGGTGTCCGTCAGCTCCAGGTAAAAAACAAAAACAAAAAAAAAACCACTGTTCGCTAACTTCATCAAAAAATTTAATGTCAAATGGATTCAGTTGACAAAAATC
>QLNU02015360.1:32302808-32315749 GCA_006491805.2 Dysdera silvatica
ATTATACTTGAAGTTTGGAAATAATTTATGAAAAATTAATTACATAGATATAAATTGTCGATTTGATTTAAATATTCGATGCATGAAAAAAAAAACAAGTTTTTTTTGTTAAAATAAGAAGTTAAAAATTTCGGGAAATAATGATTCCCCAAATGTATATTAAAACCAGATCTATTTTAAAAAATATTGGAAAAGAGAAACACAGAGCGCGTTCAAAAAATTTGTTCCATCATTCAATCTTAAAAATTCATTAAATTTTTTTAAATTGATGTGTGCAAATGTATGAACAAAAATGTAATTAGGATAGTTTGTTAAAAAGAGGGGATTACATTCTGTAAAAAATCCTTCGATTCAAGTTTCTCGGCTAGGTAAGTATATATCAAATATTCATTTTGGAAGATGCGTTTTTCAATGGGAAAATTTCAAAAATTAATTAGCAAACTAATTACAAACTACCGAAAAAAATAAGTGTGGCTTAAATCCGACGGCTATTAAAGATTTTCCAAGTATTTTTACTGCTATTTCTTATACGTTATTTATTTATTTTTTTATTTATTTACAAGTCATGATTTATCTCTGAGTTCAACGATAGTTTATTGTATAATTTCTGCCTTAGAATATATTAGTTATAAGGGGTTAGGATTTATTGACTTTAGTTAATATTTAATTATAGTTGCTTTAGTATTAGCACTTTGGGTTTTTCTTTTACAATTTAATCCGCTTTTCTCATTTCATTAAATTCTGAAGGTATGTCGTTCTTGGTGTAGGCGCTTGGTGTAATTTTATGACTTATTAGGAAATTAAGGAGAAGACAATAGTTTACAAAGTTTTTTGACAGGGGGACTTCTAACAGGGGGTTTTTGGACAGGGAGCTTTTTGTGTTTTTGGCACATAGTACAGTTAGTTAATTTTCATCAATGACGGATTGGTTTAAGAAATTTCTACGTTTCTATTCGTTCCTCACATTTAAAAATTTCGTTAATTTTCGTTTAATTCCTCATTTAGTTTCTTATGTGTTACTACATTTGTACAGGATTTTTAAATTTTTTAAGATCTTCCTGTCTGAAATATACAATGTGCTGAGTAAATCTTATTTTGTGCTTTTTTGAAAAGTATATTTAAGTATTTTTATTATCAGTTAGACGCAATATAACGAGTAATATATTAGGGCGCACTGGGCCCTTAACAAGCAATTTCCATAAAAAAAAGCTGTTTGTAACCATAAAACCATTTTTTTTTTATTTTTTCAAATAATTCTTTTAACAAACACAGCACTTTTGAGGTGTTTTCTAAAAATCGAAATGTAAAATTTATAAAAGCAATGAAAATTTCAGAAAATTTTCAAAAGCAGTATTTCGAAAGTTTCACATTTTCCAAACACCAAAATCATCCCAAATAATACAAGAGAATTACAAACTAATTAATTTATAACGCAAACCATTCAAGAATATCATGATTTCCTTGGGGAAGGGGGTAATTCATTGTAACACACATCACAAACAAAATTTGCATGTGACATACAACTTACATACTTGAATTCATATCTTCTGACACCAGTTTCTGTGGTGCAGATACAACATCTGCACCTTTTCAACGGCCCTGAAGACGGAACCTCTTCCTTTTTTTCCATCTCAACATGGTCGAAATGCTAGAGGTCCAACGACATACAAATGGTTTTCATACTCCTCTGTTTTACTTCTGCAATCACCAGTTCATGGGACAGTTGCTTCAAAAATAATCTTCTCCAAACTGTTATCAATATAAATAACTTGGGCATTTCTACTACTTATATTCAGTATCGTAAAACGAATACTGATATATTGTTACATTATTTGCTTGTTAAATGGCTGAAATAATTTAATTTCCTGAATGGATGTTGGATATACGTATCTTACAAAAAGTTATGAAATTGGGCGCAATGTACCTGGTAGACACTTTTGTTACTATATTCATTTCAGAAGGTTTGAAGCAAACTAACATATACGTATTCAAACATCATTATTACTTAAGAAACAGATACTCAGTAATACGAAGGCTTTTACCATGTAAAAAGTGAAGGGGGAGATAAAATATGAGAGCTGTGCTTATTAGATCAGCTGCACTTGATCGAACGTTAAAAAAAAATCGATTTTTTAACGTATCATTGTGCAAAAAAGCATTCTAAATAATTTCGAAGTTTCATAAAAGTTGAAACAATTTATTGTAAATGCTTTTACTCTTCTAAAATTTTTAATGAAGCTCGGTTCGAAACTCAATTAAAAAATCGATTTGTTTTCTTCGAAAATTTATTTCATTGTTTAAATTGCGTTTCAGTTTTGAGGATTTTCTAACTAATTGAACATAGGAACGGGCACTAAAAGCCTTTAATTAATATGCATATTTAGATGTTTGATTTATCCCGCTGGGAACTGTTTATTACAGATAATCACGGATGACCCCTTATTTAGGAATTTTAACAAACCCATAGCCGCTCAAACGACTTTGTATTTCTTTCTTTTAAATAATACAAGCAGCAAAATTTATGGCCGTCATGCATCTACTTTGATGGGTTTATTGGCTTAAAAGAGTTTACAGTTTTTCGGTTTTCTCTTTTGCTAATGAAATCCACAAGGTCTTTTAGCTTTCGTTAGTCAGTTAATGGCAAATATAAAGCGCTTATTTTGTTTTATGTCTAATATAATATTACCCTACTTATAATATTTATATAATTTTATCTTAAGGATTTTATACAAATATGCGGTATAACGTTATATATACAATAACTCTTTTTTTTTTGCCACCCACGTATATTTAGCTCAAACTAGAGCTTTTTTTTGTTTTTGGAGAAAAAGAGACGCCGTCCTCATCCTGGATTCGAACCAGGGTCCCCGCGTTGAGCCCGCGGTGTCTTGACCTACTAGACGAATGAGGACAAGAACAAATGCATTTTTCTCCGTATATGAGGATGTAAGATATTATTACCCTTCACAGGGATAACACAATTGCCAAATAATGGTCAACACAGAAAAGCCTCCGGGGCGAGATTTTTGTGAGTTTTTCGTGGGGGAATTTATTATACAATAATTTTTGCCACCCACGTATTGTGCGTTCTCGCTTAGTTGGCGTGTGATACCGTTAGCAGACGGGTTAGTCCATTGCAGTTTAGGGAAGGGCGTCTTGCCGAAACTGGTTTTTCGCGCGGGAAAAACCAGTTCCTCCAAGACGGCCTTCCCTAAACTGCAATGGAATAACCCGTCTGCTAACGGTATCACACACCAACTGAGCGCGAACCCACAGTATATGTGGATCAAACTAGAGCTTTTTGTTTTGTGCTTCAATAAGCTTTTGCAAAGTGCAGCCAAATCTTGCGATATCTTAACATACACGTGCTAACATAGAAACACGATGCGGTGGTCGACTGCTAAAGCCCATTTATACCATAGAACGACTAAATGTGTTTGAGAAGAGGCTTGCGAATCCTCTCTCTCTTATTAAATTGCGACTTTATCTGTTTTAAACAAGACATTCGACTTGTCGTTACAATGCGGGTCAATCCATTTTGTCTTTGGAAGTCTACTGCATGTTTACGGCCACATTTCTCGCAGTTAATAGCTGTTTTGGCAGATTTCACGGAGTCCAGGAACAAAATTCCCCCGGCTAGTGGCTGAAATACCAGATGTTTGGCTGTTGCGGAAATTGGAGGTCCTGCACTTACGATCAATGGCGGACACAGGGGGGGCGGGGAGTCACAGGGGTCATGACCCCCAAAATATATTTTTTCACTGTAAAAAATTCCAACTTTCATGATAAATGAAGGGTGTTATTCATAAAAAAACTCGACTAAAATTAGGACGCAATGGCAGATGAGTTAGAAATCGGAATTGCATGGGACAACCGATCAGTTTTCACATTTATCTTTACACTGATGACACAGGCTGACATGAATTTTGCTGACTTACAGTTGAGAGTTGATTTTAAGGTTTTTGATGTGCCGAAATCAAAAATCATATTAGTTTTCATGTATCATGTCAAGTTTTTTTTCTAAAGTATTTTGAATGTCCAAAAAAATGAGCAAAAAGTGGGTACTTTTTGTCTGGTTTCAGGTATATAAATGATGTATTTAGAATTGTATGACAGAGAAGTTTTAAAAATGTAACAATTACTATCTAACAGAAAAATATAGTAATTACATTAACGTAGTAATATTTTTTTTCCAAATAACGCATATTTTTTTGTTTCTCATGAGTGTCCGTTATTGAAAAGTTAGCCTGTAACCTTCAGCGCAGAAACCACTCTATTTTTGTGGAAGAAACTTTCGCTTGGAAGATTTCTTTGCGTACACTATACCTTGACAGTCCTTTTTAATACTCGAACAGTAGTCAGTCATTATATGAGTATCCTAACTTCCTTGGTGTCACTCTTTCATTATTTTGATGTCTTGATGGAACCTTTCACCTTGTTCATCACAAGCGTCACCTAGATTCGTAGGAGATTCATCAAGATGGTTGTGGAGAAAATGAAGTTTTATGCACATGTTGCAGCCAAGGCGGTGAAAACGTTTTAACAATGTTTCATCAATATCTTTGTAATTTCCGGCCTTTTGTTCCCCAGGAAATCGTCAACAATATCAACAAATTATTGCCATGGATGTTTCTCAATACCATTGATAGGACTAGCGAAATGTGGATTTTCTTTTATCAGAGTTCTAATTGCAGGTCCATTAAAAACACCAGCTTTTATTTTTTCATTACTTATTCTTGGTAAGTTTTCATAAATGTACTTTAAGCAGTCACCTTCTACATCTAAAGCTCTTACAAACTGCTTCATAATACTAAGTTTTATACGGAGAGGAGGAAATATGATTTGTTCTCTGTGTACGAAAGGCTCGTTTCTGACATTTTTTACTACCAATGGTATTCTCACTGGCCAAATCTTCTGAGTCCAATGTTTGACCCTCGCCCGACTATCTCAGAGATAAAAAAACAAAACAAAGATATTTAATATAGCTTCTTCGTTGGTCTAGTAAAATGTTCAGCATTTTCAGATCTAGACAGATGGATCCTATTATGGTCAATATATTTCAGTAACTTTAAAACTATTCTTTATATTTTTTCATTAGATGAATTGAATGACCAATGGAATTGAGTCATAAAACATGTTATTGTGAAGCAAAACACTTGAAGCTATTTTTAAACAATCCAAAGACAGGCGTCATTCATTTGAATCGTAACTTGGCATAAGCATTGCGTTTAATAAACAAGATATATCCTGACAATCAACTAAACCGCTTTCAGCTCTGAAGTATTGTAAAAGACCATATTCCCTTTTACGATAAAATGTAATTTTCATACCTTGCTCAAATACATTTTCTTCATTTAATCTTGAAGCTAGCGTTTGAGATATCTCTTTATAAGAACCCAAATCCCTAACTAAGTCATTCAGTTGTTCCTGGTTAAAATATTGCCGGCTTAAGTTAGCAGATGAACAAGTATTATCTACAAAATCCACATCACGTTCAACTATTTTGGCCATATCCTTCATTTCTTCAAGTCAAGGGGACAGTTTGGAAACAGACATAGGTATTTTCTCTTAATGAGCAACAAGGTGGATTGAAGATTTGGGTGTATAATGTTCCTCTTTGTTTTTTTTATTGTAACCGAAAGTCTGGATGAAACAAAAATAACAATCATCTATGTGATTTTTCGGCTCTCACCGTATTATTGGAATTCCAAATGCTAGTGCAGCCTGCTTATATTTTGTCCATAGTCACATATTTTCCACAAAGGGCTTGCATACCATATGTGGAGCCTGACTTGCCTTGATCACCTATTTTTACGTGAAAGTAAGCAAAATAAATTTGCTTCACAAAGTAACTAATACCTATCCTTTGACTGGGTACAGTGAAGCCTCAACAAATATTTCAAAACGAATATGTACTATTTAAACAATTTCGTTTACCAAACATGATGCCAAGTTCAACAAACACATGGCTATTTGCTCCATGCTCAAAATGCCTAGTCGTAATCCAAATATTTCAAGCAAAAAAACACAATTTTAATACAGTTTTCTTAACATAAGGATTATGCAGTGCGCTACCAATATTTCAGATTTTTATCAACAAACATCGCTTGAATTGAGGGATCAAAATTTGATTCATATAACATTATGGCAATAAACATGGAATGCGAGAGTTCGAAAACTTGACGTGATATAAAAAAATAGCTTCATATTTGAAATCAGCATACCAAAATTAGTTAAAAACAAGTGTTAAATGTAAGTTAGCAGACACTTTTTATTTTTTTGACGGCCTGTGTAATCATGAATTGCATATGAGGAGATGATGTACTCAAACGAATACATTGTAGATCGTTAAAAACTTTACACGGATTCGACATCCGGTATCAACAATAAATTTTCGATTAATCATAATATTTGAAGCAATTTGTCGACTATTTCTTTTATCCTCAGCGTATAAATATTTTGTCAGGATTCATCGTTGATTTCAAGTTTTTCCATTGACACATTTTCGTGAAAAATTTAGTTTTCTAGCATACATTTCGTCGAAAACATTTTTACATCCGTTGATCATTCCGTGGATAACTTTCTTCATCAGTGTCATTCCGTAAAACTATTTCCTTCCTCAGCACGCGTCTCTCGAAATTATTCAATCTTCTTTTTCTTTATTTATACGCAGTGTTGTCAAAGGGGTATTTTAATTGACAGTAGATAGGATCCGATCATTTATGTCAAACCTTTCTTCCGCAAGCTAATGCCATTTATAACTGCGTCATTTATCTATTACTAATAATGATGTGGTCCGGAAGACCATCATAATTTTCAACATCGTTAACGACAGAGCATCTACAACAGATTTATATCGAAGGCAAAAACTGCGAAGGTGTTTGCGTGATTAAAATTACTCGATCGAACTTTATTGAACCATCGCTGGACTTCCTGGTATTTAATACAGTGAGTGAGAATACGTCACGAATGTCTTCACAAGGGCCTTTGTAATAATGTCAAACCAAAAATGAAATAGAGAAGTAAGGACGAAAATCATTACATATTCATTTATTTAGTCGTTCATCTTTTGCCGCTGTGCCTAGAAAATATGTATTTACATTTATTATTGACGTCTCTGTTGATAAATTATCCATTGTTTACCCCTTTTAGCTAAAATGCGTTTTGTAGATTAGGTTTTCAACTTGAGTTTCTGTTTTGAGTTTTGAATATGAAAATATTATCGTTTGAATATAACCGATTAATTTTGGTGGACAAATTCAAAATGGTTCAGTCTAAGAATGAATATCTTCCTGTTCAGAAACACGCAGATGAATGCATCGACATAAACCTTAAATTAGAAGGTTTGAAAATGTATTTTCAATTTAAGAACATGAACGACATAATTTTAGTGAGAAAAATTACTTATAAATATATAACTTATAATAAGTTTAAACATCTCGAGGGAAACAAGTGTATTTTCTCCAGATAAAAAAGCATAGAAATTTATGAACAAAAATGCGAATCCTCTGTTTTCAAAGCAGAAGATATGCATAATTATATGATATCATCACCCTTTCTTTATTTATACCTCCCATTTGTTGTGCTAATCCACTATATCTACTTTATTTTATTTACTCATTTATTACTTCCACAAATTATATCTAATTCTGGGCAGCAGGGGCTTTGTCAGACCCCCAAGTCTTTACCATTTGCTGCCTAGACAGATTAACTTAATTATTAAATTGCAAATCATTATCATCTCATGCAAATAATTGTATGTCTCAACGAAGTTGATTTCACTTTCTGATTACGAACTTGCCTTTGAAAGTAGTGAATTCTATATATGTATGTGTTATTGTGAAAGACCGAAAGTGGAGAATGTCGACATTCTCCAATTTCGTTGGTGAAAGACCGAATATTTGATTATATTCTTATACATTCGGCCAATCGCCGGTGTATGTCGACAAGCATAGATAAGCTCTGGTGAATGTCGAAACGAGAAGACAGACAGAGGGGCGACAGACAGAGGCGACAAAAACTCCAAATCTTTTGTTCTGCCGCGATTGAGGTCAGGTGGCATTCATTTGTTAGACTCTCGAACACTCTGCTGTTTGTCAGTCGTCTGTAAGGTTTGCTGGTGCCTGCAACGTTTGCTTAATTTTTGTTTTATCCGATACCCTAATTTATATATTGAATGGCTACTGCAGTGAACCGTGATCTTTTTTTTCTTTTTTTTTTTTTAAAGTTGCGTGCGTTATTTGCGAGTAAACGAGAAGACAATTGTTTTTATTTTTCTCAAGAAAAGTGCTCTAAAATACTTTCCGAAGTGATTTCTGCTAAAACTAAGTGCTGCAGTACACGTTTTAAACATTAATGATGAAGAGAAGTTTATTGTGCCATTAAAACCAGGAGAAACGAATATACAGCATTGTATTACCAATGACGAATTATTCAGCATACTCTCCGAAACTCACGTCAGAATAAGCCATGCAGGAAGAACACGTACGTATGCTTAAAGAATTGCAAGTTAAGTACAAAAATCTTATATATGAAGTTGTGATGTTGAATTTAAATTTATTTAAACAATGTCAAATGAAATAGTGCATCTAAAAAAGGATTTGTTGTGAAACCAATTGTCAATTCAGAGTTAAACTTAAGATGTCAAGTCGACCTTATAGACCTGCATTCATACAGAGATGGCGAATATAAGTTCATAATGGTGTATCAAGACCATTTAACGAAATTTGTCCAGTTACGATCTTTGAAAACTAAGACAGCTGAAGAAGTAGCATCTCACCTTCTTCAAATATTTTTTAGATTTGGTACCCCCAGTTATATTGCATTCAGATAATGGTAGGGAATTCAGTAATCGAGTCATATCCGAACTATGCGCTATGTGGAAAGATGTTAGGATAGTTCACGGAAAGCCTCGCCATAGTCAAACACAAGTCTCAGTTGAAAGAGTCAATCAGGATATACAGAATATGTTAACTGCATGGATGAACGATAACGATACAAATAAATGGTCAGATGGTTTGCCCTTTGTTCAATTTGCCAAGAACACAGCATACCACGAAGGAATACGCCAAAATCCTTATGAAGCCCTGTTTGGCGTTAAACCAAAAAGAGGCATAGCATCGTCATCTTTGCCTGGAGAGCAAATCGCAAATATCGAAACCGAAGAACCGCTTGAAGAAATTGTTAATACTTTTGAAGAAAATTTGAGCAGTGACCATATCGAAAACCATATTCCAAAGGAAAATATTGAAGAGGAGCTTCAACCTACCACATCTTCATATCCAGCCCTGACTGAACAACACGAGTTTATTTCTATGAAAAGAGTGACTCTGAAAGAGAATCTTCTACTGCAAGCAGCGAAAATATTACGAACCTCAAAAAGAAAATTTCCTCCTGCTCAAGTTGGTGATACCATATGAATACAAGTCCCTGATATTGACCGTGGTCGTACAGATGCCCGACACATGTTGGTGATTGTTGTTGGAATAGAAGACTCCGACTTTTATAAATTAGCAAAAAAAATGGTACCCTCAAGCAGCTTTATACCCATAATCAGTTCGTAATTTGTAAAGAAAAGTTACTTTCCATAGATGAGATTTCTTCTCAAAAAATGTCGGTGAGAGAGAGAGAGAGAAGCAGCTGCAACTAGTTCGAGAAGCGGAGGGCAAGGCTATACACGCTGTAATTGCAAAAAGAAGTGTTCCACGACTAAATGCAGCAAAAGAAAGCAAGGGACTCTTTTTGCAATTTAAAGTGTCATAACAGTTTAAGTCATTGCAATAAATAAGATTGAGTACCGTTAATCATATAATTAAATAAGTTTATTATTGGTATTATTTTCTTTTCTCAGTTAGAATTAGAATGTACTGTTCGTTTTAAGGTTCAACAGTTTATTTATATGTGCTGTTACTTCAGCTTTCTCCTATTTTGACATATGTCATAATATGTTTTGATAATACAGTATGATTTAAAAAGTTGATTTGTTATAATAATACAGTATGATTTAAAAATGATTTTAAAAGTAAAAAAAAAACAATATTCAACATTTATCATCAGTTCAGCCTGAATGTTGGTATTGGCCGGTGTAAGTCAGAAATAATGATATTTAGCAAATATTTCGGACATACACCAAGCGACTATGTGAATGTTGACATTCGCCAGATTTCGGTCTTTCACCGTAACATATGCATTAAATGTTCGCAAGAAATATGTCTTAAAAGAAAGGTCTATCATTTATTTTGAGTTTACATAATGTTGCGGGTTTCATAATTTTTAAAAATACGAATGAATAATTCAATGGTTAGATTTTGACACTCCCTCTTTTATATAGTTAATACTAGAACCTTAGTTTTAGGTAGAAAGAAAAGTAAATGCCATACACTTTCTTTCTCGCGACCTAAAGTCATTGTTCTAATATGAACCATATAAAATAGTGGAATATCGAATCTTACTCAAATAATCTCACTGGTGTATGCAGAAAATTGGTAAGGGGGGGGTTATATAGAGAAGATACAAAGTGTAGCATGTGTATGTGAAATATTTATAATCCTCATCGTGTATAAATAGATAACATAGTTATAATATAAATAAGGGTCATATGATCCCATCAACCCCACCAGCGTGTATCCGTATGTGTACTAATAACCCTTCCTGTACTCTCCTTTGATTCTTAGGGTGTTCCCCCCTTTAGTTAAAATGCATATATGCGAAAAAAAAGCTACGAATAGCTATACTAAGTGGTCGCGAGTTTGGTTTCAGCCTGAATGTGGGTTGCATATTTTTTTTTCTACCTAAAACAAGAGTTCGGGTATGAACTTTATGAGAAGCGGAATGCCGAAACCTAATAGTCCTGAATAATCCTCATCTAGCCACCTTCTATTAATTATTAATGGGTTCTTCGTTTGGTTGTCTAAAAATGAATAATATTCCTAAGATTATAAAAATGAGCTACTTTTCTCGAAAAAAATTTTGCGAATTTTTAATCTATCACCCAACCAAACTCGATGCCAGGAACATAAAAATCTGGTATAGAAATCGGCATTTGCATACCTATTGTGAATTTAGCATCTTCTACTTTCTAGCAATGAAGTAATAATCCACAGAACTGCTTTCAGAATGCTTTCTGTTGTCCCAATTTTTTAATGGTGATAAATATCTTAAAGACTTGATTCAACAATGCAACGGTTATTTCAAATTAGGCTATATTTGAATTTAAATAGTCCTTTGAATGCTTTGAAGATGGGTTAAACTGACATGTTGCCAAATATTTACCTTTCATATATCTAATAACTTGTTCCTTTTGAAGTATCTGTACAAATATTAGCGAAAAGATTAAATTTTGCAAATGCTTTGGCTTTCGTTTGGATAGTGAAGGGAAAACTAGCTGTAATTAACTATAAAATGGAATCTTGGACATTTTGACGAAATACATTTTGCATAAATAAAAAAGCAATTACATATTTTAATTCATTCGGTCTACGATATTTTTCGCGAAGGGGCATATTCAGATTTATCATATATGATATATTGTGTCTACAGACAAAAACAGATCATTAAACTAATCGTCATAAGTGAGATATGGAAATACTAAGGATTATATGTTGTTAGGGTGTAAAACATAGACACTGCTGTAATAATTTTTGTGCGAGTGAGTGCCCTGCACAATTTTTAATATATACATGCAAGGTTTTCTCGGAAAGTAAGTACCGTTTTGGTGTAAAAAAGGTGAACGCACATTGTTTTGATTAATTTCATTTTTACAAGAAATTGCATACCTTAAGTTTCTTTTCTACATAATTTGCGCCATTATTAAGGCATTTGCCATATTGAGTAACTAACTTTGCCACTCCGTTTTCGTACATCACCACCACCTTTGATATCGTTATCATTTATCATTAAATACTACACGTTACTATGAGACTCTTAGAAAACTGCGTCGAGCATTTCAAAGAGAAAGATGGAGCATGCTTTTTCGTAGAATGCTCTTGCTTCATGAAAACGCTTGACTACATGTCGCTGATTTCACGTAAGTGATGATGACGCAATTTAACTGGTAGCTGTTGGCGCATCCACCTTATGGCCCAGACTTAGCACCGTCCAGTGGCGGAGTGGCGCATCATTACCAGCTGGGGCAACTATTCGAATTTTGCCGACATTTTCAGGCAGCTAGTCAATTTCACTTAATTTAACTATGAAACTGATTTAATATGAAAACAATCAATCTATTTTATTTTTCGTACATTTACTACAGTACAAAATACACTACTACTGTAACATCTTCCTCAACTGAGGATTGTCAGATAATCCAACGCTCACAGCTTTGTAATTCAATAGCTTCCATAGGTCCATCTCAATCGAAATTTTCAACAATGATTCCAAGCGATTTTGACGCATGCTTGAACGCAGGCGAGTCTTTATAATTTTCAATTTCGAGAAGCACTTTTCATACTTGGAGGAACCAATAGGTAAAGTGACAAGAGTCTTATACATCTTGTACAACGCTGGAAATGCACTTGAAAGCGTTGACGATTCCAAAAGTCTCAAGGCAGAAATAAATGATTCGCGAAGCAGGTGGCTACAAGAGCAAGTCTCCATGTTGCTTCCTAACTCTCCTTAAGCAGCATCCACAGTTTCATCACTATTGTGATCACCAAAGGTCAATGGCAGAGTAAGGCTATGTCTGACTTTTGGATAGTTTCTCACAAACAGTCTGTACTTACTGCACAAGAGTCATTGTCAAAACTATATCGTTGCGAAATACTCTGGAAAGCATTATTTGACAAATCATCGACATCACGAAACTTTAAAGGATCAATCCAGGAAAAATTTTCTAGCTCCTTTTTCTGAGAAAAAAACCTATAAAAAAGTAATTTGAATGTAGTATGGTATAGTTTCTAAGTTATCTGTGCTTTGGCGTACTATGTTATGCTCATAATGGTTGC